>JASXTE010000011.1:31202816-31762816 GCA_030280995.1 Hemileia vastatrix
ATATAGATGATTTTATTGCTCTCCCCAGAAATTACAGCACTGTGAGGGCCCATAACCTCCCCATGGCATCCACTTCAAGAATCTTCAACACCCAGACTTCCAGTAAGGACCCTCCATAACAATTAATGATACCACAGACCTATACCATAAATAAAATAAACAGATGAAAGTGGATACCATAAAGAAACAGGTAAAATAACTCATCCAAAGAGTATATAATGAAAGACAAAGCATATAAAGAACCAAATTAACTGTCCAAGCCCTCAATAACATCCCCAAGCATCAATATTAACCCAGTATTAATATCCCAACACATAAATCCATAAAAATTCATCAAAGGAAGCAGATTAAGTTGTCTAAACTGGATATATGCACCTGAAAAAAGTGTATATGCTTGTGTAGGTGTTTTGAGTCTATTTAATACATCCATATGGCCTAAATTAGCAGAAAAATAAAGCTTATAGTCTATTTAGAGGTTAAAACCTGCTTATAGACCTATATATACATAATATAACTACATATTTCACTGAATATGAGGTTTATGTATACATATAAGCTTATTTATGTTTATAATTACTTATTATCACTTAAGATAAGTATATTATGACTCCATTAGAACATTAATAAGTATTATAGGACTATCTATAAGCTATTTAACCATATATAAGTCATTTAATAGTGTAATAACTATATATATAAGCATAATAACCATATATATAAGCATAATAACCATATATATAAGCATAATAACCATATATATAAGCATAATAACCATATATATAAGTATTATAACCATAATTTTTACATTTAAGCTTAATTTAATTAAGGTTCTCTTATTTTAAGCATAAGAAACACACAGTCCTGGGGATATCAAGGCTGACAGATGATTTATCTGGCTGGGTGGAGGAAGCACTTCTTATTAATTTGAATGCCAAAAATGTAGCAGATATCTTGATGAAGGATTGGGTATATAGGTATGGTGTGATGAAGTTGGTGACAGTTGATGGAGGTCCTGAATTTGGGGCAGATTTTAGGGAGGCTATATTGAAAGCTATATCAAAGGTTAGGGTGGCAACCCCTTGTTATCCTGAAGCTGAAGGAATAATAGAAAGATGGCATCAAGTTATTAATGTTACTTAGGTAAAAATGTGTGGAACAAGTGACAAAAATTGGATGCACTATTTACCATTAGTATTATTTGATTACAGAATAACTGCCAAACGGAAAACTGGATATTCACCTTACAAACTAGCTTTGGGTCATAAAGTATTTTTACCAGTTGATCTTAAGGCTGAATCATATCTTGGAGTATACTGGGATACCATCAAATCTACTGAAGAATTATTATGTGCAAGAATAGTTCAGCTAGGAAAAAAAGAAAAAACCTTGGAGAAGGAATATTCAAGAATAATCAAAATTAGAAATCATTCATTCAGATATTGGGATAAGCAGTTAGCTTATAGAATTAGGAAACCTTTGAAAACAGGAGATATGATTTTGGTTTATAATAGGAGTTTGGAAAGTCAGCGGGTAAAGATCTTTGCTGATAGTTGGAATGAAAAATATAGACTAAGAGATCAAGTATCTGGTGGATTTTATGTCTTGGAAGAGTTGGATGGAGTTGGTTTAAAGAAGAGGGTAGCAGTCAACCAGTTTAAGAAGTTCTATCCTACTGGCACCAGGAGTGCCAAGGTCTAATTCTGAAATGAGGGTAAACTACTTATGTATCAACTATTGTTACAAATAATACCTCCAAAATGAGGATAAACTACCTATGATTGTTTAAAGAAGACTTACTCTGCAAAGAGTATAAACTTCCCACTATTATTAAGAAGAAAACAATTGTTAAACTTAATGCCAAAACTTTTATGGTGAAGAATTGTGTAGGATTGTAATTATTTTGGTAGAAGTGTTCACAGAGGAACTTTCAGCCTGGATATTCCAGGACTGAGTAAAAACTGCTTATAATTTTTTAAACCCATTTAGCACACATGGGAAAAATAAATGAAAGTATACATAAGTGAAATCAATGATTAAACACAATATATGCCATTATAATACCTTATATAAATACATATATCCACCTTTAATAAGTCTTATGTACTTAATATTATATGGGAATATTTCAGGGTAATATTAAGAACCTTAAATATAAAGCTTCATAATTTTTAAGTAGACGTAAAGTTGTTGTTTTCTTTTTTTTATTGAAAAAATAAGAATTTGGCTTTGGATCACTTAAAATTTGAATATACACAAGAGAAAAAATGAGTGAACTAGAAATCTAGCTGTTTTTTTTTCCTTGTTTAAGCCCTGTTTTTGATTCCTCTCAATACCTTGGAGTGACCTTTCTTGGGCCATTCCCCCCTTTCAATGTCTATAAAAAATCACTTTTTGCTTATCCGCTTTCTCCCTTCTTTTCATTATCCCTTTATTGCTTTTTATATCAATTTTTTCTTCCCCCTTTTTTACTTTTCCATTCTTCTTTTTTATTTTTTTCCTCTAACTGCTTACCATTTTTCTTTCTTGGCTTGTTCTTTAGTACACAAAGCACTTTAACTACATATCTATTTACATCTTTATAATATGGGGATTCATTCCTTTTGAAAAAAGGCTGAAAGCAAAAAATGAAAGTATTTAATTTTTTCCTTTAATGTTGTATTTTAGATATAATAGTTGTATGTACATATGTGGTGAGAAAAAATGAACAATTAAAAAGTGAAATGATTAAAAAAAGAAAAAAAGACAGAATTTTTATGATGTGTACTAGGGTAAAATTATGTTATGTTTGCATCACAGATTACAAAGTCCTACAAAAAATTTAACTTAATTCAGCCTACTTTTAAATGTTTAATTATTAAAGATAAATGAATGCAATAAAATGGAACCATCTACAGGACACTATCTCATGTTTTTTTTGGGACAAGGTCCCAACTCAAAGCACAAATGTGTAAAAAGAACACCACTCCCCAGTTTATTGAAGAATGGGACAAAATGACTAGATCTGTAAGCCTAGGTATTTCTAGGACTGAGTAATTCTTATTTTTAAAATAAGATAACCATAATTACATTAAGCTTACAAGTTAAAATTAAGGTTATAAAACTTATATACATAATTATTACACTATTATATGGCTTATAGTAGTTTAAATAGCTTATCCATAGCCTAATTATACCTATTAAGGTTTTTATGGAGTCATAATATACTTATCTTAAGTGATATTAAGTAATTATAGACATACATAAGCTTATATGTATACATAAACTTCATATTCAGTGAAATATGTAGTTATATTATGTATATTCAGGTCTATAAGTGGGTTTTAACCTCTTAATAGCCTATAACCTTTAATTTTCTGCTTATTTTAGGTCATATGGATGTATTCAGTGGACTCACAACACCTACAAAATCATATATACCTTTCTCAGGCACATATATCCAGTTTGGACAACTTAATCTGCTTCCTTTGATGAATTTTTATGGATTTATGGGTTGGGATATTAATACTGGGTTAATATTGATGCTTGGGGATGTTATTGAGGGCTTGGACAGTTAATTTGGTTCTTTATATGCTTTGTCTTTCATTATATACTCTTTGGATGAGTTATTTTACCTGTTTCTTTATGGTATCCACTTTCATCTGTTTATTTTATTTATGGTATAGGTCTGTGGTATCATTAATTGTTATGGAGGGTCCTTACTGGAAGTCTGGGTGTTGAAGCTTCTTGAAGTGGGTTCCATGGGGAGGTGATGGGCCCTCACAGTTCTGTTATTTCTGGGGAGAGTAGTAACATCATCTGGATTGAAGGTGTGTGCACTTCAGTGGATTTTGTTATAAGTAAGGGAGGATTTGACAGGTTATTGGACATCACTTACTTACTAAAAATCAAATAAACATTGTAAAAAAATTATTAACATTTAGAAATATATTATAAATCATTTATAAATTGATATTATCTTCATATAAGATATAACTATATTTTATTTATCTATTTTCTGCCACTAGAATGCATAAAAATCCAAGTATTGTGAGTAATATTGAGAAAAACTATTTTATTAGTCTTCCCCTGAGGTTTAATTACTAATTCATTTATCAATTATTAGGACCATTAATGTTTAATATTAAATTATACTTATATACTAGCATACACTGACAATTGGGGGTCTTTCCTTAATTATTACTTATTATTTAGTATATGCCTTAGGACATGATTTTTACACTATTATATCTCATACAAGCCAAATATTTGGTTCTTCAGAAAATTAGTGGTTCATCATAACTCAATGATTGTAGAAAAGAGCCCTTATAATAATTGTAAAAAATTTTATAATAAAAATTAGGTATTTACAGTAGTAACTGTACCCAATATAAACCTAATTTCACTTGGTATTTTGACACCAATAAAAATCCCAGTTAAATTGGTATTTGGTTAAATCATGGTAAGCTACTTACTCACCCTTATAAAGGTCTAGTTAAACTTATTTTTTTATTTTTAACAGATTTTTTTGAATTTTTCTTATATTTTATTTTAATATTAAAAGATATTAGTCCACTGTAAGCTCCAGTTCTTTTTTAGTAATTAGAGGGTATCAATGTTCAGGGATCCGCAATTAGGGATCAGGAATTTTTTTTGCCCGTATCCGACATTATTAATTGCGGAAGATTCTTATCCATTAGCCCTGGGGCTAGTGGATAAGGAATGCACGATAATACATTATCCTGCTTCTTATACCCCAATTTCCATTCCTAATTACTGATCCCAAACTCATCACATCCATGAGCAATTCACATGGTTTCAAATCACATATCCTAACCTTATGTCTTTCTGGTGCATAACACACCTACATTTCTGTTCTTAAGTCCTAAAATAAAATTTTTATCTGCACACCTCACTCAAAGATTGGTCTAAGTCACCCCCACCACTCGTAAATTTGTCTAAGTCACTCACAACACTCAAACATTTGTCTGAGTCACACTCACCATTTGTAAATTTGTCCAAGTCACTCACAACACTCAAAAATTTGTCTGAGTAACCCTCACCATTTGTAAATTTGTCCAGGTCACTCACAACACTCAAACATTTGTCCAAGTCACTTGCACCACTCGGAAATGTGTCTAAGTCACTTGCAACACTCAAAAATCTGTGTGATCCACTCTCACCACTTGGAAATGAGTCTAAGTCACTTGAAACACTCAAAAATTTGTGTGATTCACTCTCACCACTCAGAAATTTGTCTAAGTTGATTGAAACACTTAAAAATTTGCATAAGTCACTTTTACCACTTTAAAAATTGGCTAAGCCCATATTTTTTAAATTTTTCTTGGAGGAAGTTGCCACTGAGAAAACCAAGGAGATGAAAGGCCAATGAGAGATAGGTGTATCAAATCCAGCAGAAATGAAAGCAAAAAAAAATGTTGTTGAGAGTTGGGGGTGAGCGTAGATGAGCAAAAAGACTTGACAAGGTAAGGAAGAATAGATGGCCAAGTTGTGGTTATGAAAAATTGAGTAGAAAAATGTCAGATAAGAGGTGAACATTGACATGTAAAGTGTCTAATAACTCAATTATTAGCAAAAATAATTGCAGAAGATAATTGGGGTATAAGGATTTTTATCGGCAATTAATTCAATTGCTGATCCCTGAACATTGATACCCCCTATTATATTGCTAATAATTTTTGTCTACTAATTACCATAAATGTTTTTTCTTTTATATACGTGAATAATAGTTATTTAAAGCAATAATGAGTGCTGCACAGGACAATTTAAGTGATACATCTTCTTTTAATACCAGGTCTAATACTAAAGACACTGTTCCAGGACATCACTTTGGAGGGCCAATCCTACTGTCAGCCAGACTACTAGACTTACCCAGTAAAATAATTAATTATTTACTGGGATGAGCCACACCTTTTTATTTCTTATATATTATTAATTATAATATATTTACTTTAAATTTACTTGTAATAAATCAATAGTTACAAAAATGTAAATTTATTAAATAATTAAAATTAATATTAAATGTCCCTTATATTTTTATTTTCTAACACCGTGCTCAATGACATTTTAAAAGAAATAAAAATTAATATTAACTTTAAATTTAATCTTGAAATAAAAATTAAATAAAAATAAATATATATAAAAAATCAAATTACTTAATTAAAAATGACACTTACAGTAATTTTTAAATAAATGAAATTATTTTGACATATACAGTAAATACATATTGTAAACTCGTTCATTCTAGAAAAATCTTATTATTTGAAATATTTTTTTGAAATTCTCTTTTCCTTCTCTCATAGTTCTTTATATAGGATTTTAACTCAGTGCTTTATCTCTCTTTTGCCTATATAAGGCCTCCCCTTTCTGGTTGTTTTGGATCATCCTTTACTTACTTATTATTTTATTATACCATAAATTCAATCAATTATTTATTAATCTTATTTATTTTTTTAGAGTTTACTACAATGTAATTCTAAATCATAAGTTATAATAATAATTATAAAACATTTTACCTCTTAAAATTGAGTAATTAAAATAAAGATAAATTCATACGTAATTTGACCTTGAAATATTCAAATCCACCTACCAAGCCATTATACCTCCATTAAAATCTTCTAGACTAAAGGGACTTCCCAACACCTACCCACAGCCAGAAGCAATGAGCATAGAAGAAAAGGACACCTTATTAAAAAAGATAACTATAAAAAGTACTTCACCTCCTCTTCAGGATCAACTGTCCCATCTATCCAAACAGGTTCTGAAACTAGAGGAGTCAAGATCTACCATACTAAAGGAGGTAGAACAGCTTCAAAACAACTTCAGGGTGGGTTCTCAGAAAATGAACCGAAGTTTAGCAGATTTAAAGGGAGGGCAGCCAAACCAACAACTCCCTACCCAAAGAGGATCAAATCAGTCCCAGGACAAGATCTTGGTAGAGAAATGGAAGTGGGATTGGTTCCATCAGCAGTGGTCAAGCCACAATCGCAACAGGAATCCAACCCCTCACCAGAAAAACTCAGCTCACCCCTAGAGAGGAAAGAAAAAGTGCCAAAAGTCAGGGCTTTCTCCTATCTCATGGTAAGTAGATTACCCTCTCAGATTGAACACAATACTAATGATTTCAATGTAGGTAATGTTATTGATGTTAAATCTTTCTAGAAATATGAGGAGGACTTAAGACAATTAGGCTTTGATGTAGATACACCTGATTTATCTTTTGTTAATATAAATAGTACTATTTACAATAATAGTACATTTAACCCTCAGATTCCACCACTTATTAGTTAGATTAAAACTTCACAAAATAGTGAAGATTGTGAGAAGGAAATGTGAAGTATTTTAATAATAACCTGAATTTCCATAGAATTGTTTCAAAATTATGGAATAGAATAACTGGGTGTGAAGATCAAACAATTAAGCTCACAAGTGAAACAACTTCGTCCTTGACATTGAATATTTCTCAACTGGAAACAAGAAATAAAGAGCTAGAGAAAGAACACTTGGCTCTAAGTCTTAAATATAATTCTTTGAGTAATAAATATAGTGATCTTTCAAACACATTCTGTAAGTTATAAAAATTGTATGAAGCACATTTATTAAAATATGAATCAAGAACAAAGTAATCTTTTGAACCAACAAATCAGAGTATCTCTGATTGGTTACAAAGATTAAGTAAGGTTGAGATTGAAACTTCTAATCTACTAATTAACCAGGATAATCATAAGGATACACAGTATAATAATAATCCTTTCATTTGCAAAAAAGAATCTCAATCATTTCCAATTCCACCACATGTAAAACCATCTGGTGGAAGTGTCAAGTCTGAGAAGAGAAATGTAAGTCACAAATCCATGAAAGAAGAAATACAAGAAAATTTATCCAGAGTGAATGAGTTATTGAATTTAACTAAGATTAGTGAGATTAAATACAATAAAATTAGCTCACAAAAGATTGATTAGTACCCAACTTATGATGGGGAAGCCAGCTCTGATTGACAGAATTTTATTCAAAGAATTGAAAATTTAAAATTCTCATATAAGTTACCAGATGAAGCAATAACACCAAAATTGATTTCTTTCCTTAAGTATGTTGCTTTATTATAGTCTGAATCTGCATCAAGTGAGGGTAAAGATTACTCATTGGCTGAATGGAAGCACCTGATTTAAAACCAATTTGGAGGTTCTAAATTCAGACTAACTCAGCAAAGATGTTATGAGAAAGGTAGGTATAATCCTTTGAATGGTGACAAACCTATGATATTTCTAATGAATTTAAATAAAATATTGAAATCCATTGAGACAAATATGGATTTTAACTTTTGGAAAGATAAAATGATATATAAATTGCCTATATCTGTCAGAGACATTGTTGTAGCTAGAACAATAATGGTTAATGAATTCTCTGAATTTATTAATATTTTTAATGAAATATTATTGACCATAAGTATGAAGAAAGGTACACCACTTATAAACAAATAATGAACCTGTGAAAATCAGAATTCAAAAACACTGCAGGAGAAACAGAAAAAACCTACTTCACCTGTAGTACCTAAAAAGTATGAGACTAAGACTTGTTATAAGTGTAATAAGCCTTGGGTTAAAGGTCACAAATGTGAGAAAAATATAAATAATGTTTAAAATCAGCATTAATCTGAAATTGAAACAGAAAAAAGTAAAGATTCAAGTGATTATGACAGTAATATCTCATATAGTGATTAAAATGAAGTCTGTATGTTGGAAGATGATTTTTCCATCTTTGAAAACCCAATATTGAATATGGACTTAAATTAATCTTTAATAAATTTGGAGGATGCTGAAATCTTTTAGGATATACAAGCTGTTAACTTAAAAATGAAACTTACCAAAGTTCCAGCTATCATTTCTGGAGAAAATGTAAATATAGTATTGGACACACGAGCTGCTGGTTCTATTTTTTCTACAAATACATTACGGAAAATTGATAGTTATCATAAGTCACAGCTTGAACCCCTTCAAAGTAAAAATTGGAGAGGTTTTGGATCAGTACTACACCCCATTGGTAGATACAAAGATGCTGTTTTCTTTAAACATTGAATATGAAAATTTAAAATAAATTCTTTTAACACAGTCTTACACATTGAGTCAGTGATAAATATTCCTTTCAAAGGAAGAGAAACCAATGAGATGGAACTTCTGGAAACAGAAATTTCTGAAGCATAATTTGGCACTCAGATAAGTGAAGCTGAGAAAACAAATATTTTAGACTTAATTAAAGCATTTCCAATGGCTTTTGCACATATGACCAATGAACTTTGACTTGTAAAAGATCATGAGATGAAAATTAGTTTAACCTGTGATATGGATAATATTACTGCTAGTCTTAAAAAGAAATGATACCCTGATTCACCAATGAAGAGGAAAGACATAGAGGATAATATGAAGATGTTATTAAAAATGAACATTCTTGAGAAGTTTGAAACTACACCAAAATATTGAGTAATATCACCAGTGCTAATTTATTATGAACAAGATAAAGCAAGAATGTGCGGTGATTATAGAGCATTAAATACATTTACCGTAGATAATATTTATCCCTTGCCAAGGATTTCCTCTATACATGATACCCTTAAAGGTGCCAAATACATAAGTTGCCTAGATGGAAATAAATGGTACCATAAAGTTTCTGTTGAAAATAATTCACAGAACTTTTTGTTGATAACAACACATATGAGAATATATAAATATTTCAGGATGCCATTTGGACCAAAAAATTCTCCTTCAGTATTTCAGAAGTTAATGGATATAACATTCCATAATGAAATGATTGAAGGATGTTTAATGGTATAAATTGATGACATTTAGTGTTCTCTAAGAATTATGATGAACACTTAGTCCATTTAAAGAAGGTATTTCAGAAGATGGATGAAATAGAAATGACCCTTGCATTGAAAAAATATAAATTTTGGTTTGAGTCTTTAAAAGTGCTTGCTCATATTGTATCTGGCTTAAAAATATGATTAGACCAAAATAAGGTGGCTGAAATCAAGAATATTGGAAATCCTCAAAATGTAAAGGATGTAATATCTTTTCTTGGCATGTGTGGTTATTATAGACAAAATATAAAGAACTTCCAATTAATTGCTGCACCATTTATCACACTGATAAAGAAATCAGAAGCTTTGATTTGGAATAATGAAGGACAACAGACTTTTGATAAGTTGAAATAATGTTTGATGACAGATCCTATCTTAGGATTACCATATTTCCAATTATCTTTTGTATTTTATACTGATGCAATTTTTATTGGTTTGGGTGCTGATTTTCATCAAAAACAATTTATTGATGGGAAAATGTCAGAAGTAGTAATTTGCTATATTTCACGTACTCTAAGAAGTAGTGAATTGAAATAAGGTGCTAATCAACTTGAATTTTTGGAAGTAGTATGGGCTCTTGAGAAGCTACACTATTACATTGAAGACCAAAAATTTGAGTTAATAACTGACTGTAGTGCAGATAATTCACTCTTAAACATGAAAGCTCCTAGTAGACATATGTTTAGATGGAAATTAGATGTACAAGAGTGCAGAGTACAGATGACTATTACACATAGATCAGGACCCTTAAACTCTAATGTAGATCTGTTATCTAGACTACCTCTACCTAATAATGATGATAATCCTGCTTATGTTCCTGAAAGAGAGATTATTAACATTTATGGCATTTATAGTGTAGATCTTGAGGATGAATTCATGCAATCAATTCTTGATAATTATGCTTCAGATCCTGACTTGAGTAGACTTACTACAATATTAAATTATCCATCTAATGCTTCAATGAGTTTTTTAATAAAAGCATTACCACAAAATTATAAGAAAGCACTAGAAAAACAAAAAATTTCAATTGAGGATAGTTTTATATATTACAGGAAGAAACTAAACAATGTAATTGTAATCCCCCCTTCAATGAAGGAGTTAATTTTAAGTATATGTCATGATGATATATAAGCAGGTCATTTTGAC
This sequence comes from Hemileia vastatrix, assembly GCA_030280995.1. Classification (NCBI taxonomy): domain Eukaryota; kingdom Fungi; phylum Basidiomycota; class Pucciniomycetes; order Pucciniales; family Zaghouaniaceae; genus Hemileia; species Hemileia vastatrix. Next base: position 31,213,813 of record JASXTE010000011.1, read on the forward strand.
TTCCACAAAACATTAACCAGAGTAAAAAATACATCTTGGTGAATTAACATGTCTGATGATGTTTAAAAATATGTTGAGACATGTGATTATTTTAAAAAATCTAAAAGATTAACAGGCAAAAGAGCTGGTTTATTACAACAAATTGAGAAACCAAAATATCCATGGTAAATAGTTAAGATGTACTTTGTAACAGGTTTGCCAATGGCAGGGAATAAGAAATATAACTCCTTCTGGGAAATTGTAGATAGATTTACAAAAATTTGTAAATTTATTCCTACCCACAAAAAGGTTTCTGAAAAGACTTAGATTTTTTATGGTGGACAAAAATGTTAAATATAGAAGTTTTCCCCAAAGAAATAGTCTCAGACAGAGATCCTAAATTTACTTCTGAGTTCTGGACATCACTTATGGATGTTTCAGGGTGTCAATAAAAACTTTCTACAGTACACCATCCACAAACTGATGGGCTAGCAGAAAAAATTATACAAACTTCAGAAGATATGATAAGAAGATATTGTGCTTTTGTTCTTGACTTTAAAGAAAATGAAAAATTCACACATAATTTGGTAGCCCTTTTCCCAGATTTAGAATTTTCATACAATAGTACAGTACATTCTGTCACTGGAAAAAATTTATTTGAGTTGTAATTTGGTTATTTGCCTAATACCCCTGCTAAAACTCTTAATAAAATACCTAGATTGGATATACATCAAGATACAAAATCATTTCTTCAAATGCAAGAATTATGCAGAAAGCATGCTCAAGAATGTGTAAATAAGGCATTTGAGTATGAGAAGAAAAGATGGGATAAAGCCCATAAAGAGCAAATTTACAAAGAGAGTGATGAAGCCCTTATTTCTACACTAAATTCCAATTTAAATGGTAATGTCAAATTGAAGGATCCATTCATTGGACCATTTGTAGTAAAAAAGATGGTTGGTAAAACTGCTTTTGAAGTTATTCTATATGCACCATATGATAGAAAACATCCAGTATTTCCTAAATCTTATGTAAAACAATACCATTCTAATGATACTGTTCTATTTAAAAGAAGGTCTGGAAGGCATAAATGGCAAACTGAAGAAATAGTTGAAAAGGCAGAAATTGAAAAGATACTTAAAAAGTGACACCTTAAAAAAGAAAAGGGAGTTGATTATCTATTCAGGTTTAAAAATAAATCAAGTGAATATGACCAGTGGATTCCAGAAAATGAAATATCTGATCTTAAAAATCTCTTGAAAAAATTTAAATAAAAATAATACTGTTTTATTCAGTATATTTATCATAGAAAATTTAAAAATTATTTTTCTATTCACTCCTTTATTATAAATTAAAATGTCTTTACTTTTTTTCATAATTTTTATTGGTGAGGGAGTGTCAGACTAGGTATCTCCAGGGTTGATAAATTCATATGTTTAAAATAAGATAAACTTAATTACATTAAGATTATAACTTAAGAATAAGGTTAAAATACTTATATATATGGTTACAATACATATATATATAAATATTACACTATTATATGATTTATAGTAGTTTCAATAGGTTATCCATAGCCTAATTATACTTATTAAGGTTTTAATGAAGTCATAATATACTTATCTTGAGTGATATTAAGTAATTATAGACATACATAAGCTTATATGTATACATAAACTTCATATTCAGCAAAATATGGAGTTATATTATGTATATTTAGGTCTATAAGTGGGTTTTAACCTCTTAATAGCCTATAACCTATATTTTTCTGCTTATTTTAGGCAATATGGATGTATTCAGTGGACTCAAAATACCTACACAAGCATATACACCTATTTCAGGCGCATATATCCAGTTTGGACAACTTAATCTGCTTCATTTGATGGATTTTCATGGATTTATGGGTTGGGATATCATTGCTGGGCTAATATGGATACTTGTGGATGCTATTGGGGGCTTGGAAAGTTAATTTGGTTCTATTTTATGCTTTGTGTTTCATTATATACTCTTTGGATGAGTTATTTTACCTGTTTCTTTATGGTATCCACTTTTATCTGTTTATTTTATTAATGGTATGGGTCTGTGGTGTCATTAATTGTGATGGAGGGTCCTTTCTGGAGTTCTGGGTGTTGAAACTTCTTGAAGTGGAGTCCATGGGGAGGTTGTGGGTCCTCACAGTGCTCTAATTTCCAGGGATAGCAGTGACATTATCTGGATTGAAAGTCTGTGTACTCCAGTGGGTTTTGGTATATGTAAGGGAGGATTTGATGGGTTAATAGACATCACTTACTTACTACACATCAAATAAAAGCTATATCATAATAATTATCATATATAAATATATTATAAAGCATTTTTAAATCCATATTATCTTTATATAAGCTATAACTATATTTTATGTATCTATTTTCCACCACTAGCATGCATAAAAATCCAAGTATTGTGGTTTAATATTCAGAATAACTATTTTATTAGTCTTAACATGAGGTTTAATCACTAAATCATTTATCAAAAAGTATTAGGACAATTAATATTTACTATTAAATTATACTTAGATACTAGCACACACTAGCACTTATGGTTTAATAATATTTCATTACAAATATTTATAAATTCAGAGTATTTATTAACCATTATTGTTATAGCTACAACAATTTCTCTGACAGATATACGTAATTTATATATTATTTTATCTTTCAATAAGTTGAGATTTATCTTTTGCTCAATGGCTTTCAATATTTTATTTAAATTCATTAGAAATACCATAGGTTTGTCACCATTCAATGGATTAAACCTATTTTTCTCATATAATCTCTGCTGAGTTAGTCTGAATTTAAAACCTCCAAATTGTTTTTCAATCAGGTATTTCCATTCAGCACAAGAGTAATCTTTACCCTCACTTAATACAGCTTCAAACCATAATAAAGCAACATCCTTAAATAAAGAAATTAATTTTGATGTTATTTTTCATCTGGTAACTTATATGAGAATTTTCAATTTTCAATTCTTTGAATAAAATGTTGCCAATCAGAGCTAGCTTCCCCATCATAATTTGGGTACTGATCAATCTTTGGCCAGTTCTTTTTATTGGATTTATTCTCACTAATCTTAGGTAAATTTGATAGCTCATTCACTCTGGATAAATTGTGTTGTGTTTCCTCTAGAATGGATTTGTGACTTATGTTTCTCTTCTCAGACTTGACACTTCCACCAGATGGTTTTACATGTGGTGGCATTAGAAATGATTGAGATTCATTTATTGCAAATGAAAGGATTATTATAATGCTGTGTATACTTCTGATCATCCTGATTCATTAGTAGATTAAAAGTTTCAATCCCAACCTTAGTTAATCTTTGTAACATATTAGAGACACTTGGATTTTCTTGTGCAAAAGATAACTTTTTTCTTGATTCATATTTTAATAAATGTTTTTCACAAAATTTTTCTAACTCACTGAATTTGTTTGAAAGTTCACTATATTTATTACTTAAAGAATCAAATTTAAGAGTTAGAGCCAAGTGTTCATTCTCAAATTCTTTATTTCTTGTTTCCCATTGAGAAATATTCAATGTCAAGGAAAAAATTGTTTCACTTGTGAGCATAATTCTCTGTTCCTCACACTCAGTCATTCTATTCCATAATGCTGAAACAATTCTATGGACTGTTGCGTTATTATTAAAAATGCTCCAAGTCTTCCTTCTCACATTCTTCACTATTTAGTGAAGTTCTCATCTCACTAATAATTGGTGGTGGCTGAGGGTTAACTGTATTATTATTGTAAATAGTACTTTTTTTATTATCAAAAGATAAATCAGGTGTATCTACATCAAAAACTAATTGTCTTAAGTCCTCCTCAATTTTCTGGACAGATTTCACATCAATAACATTACCTACATTGTAATCATTAGTACTGTGTTCAATCTGAGTGGTTAATCTACTTACCACAGGATAGGAGCAAGCCTTGAGTCTTGGAGCTTTTTCTTTCCTCTGTAGGGGTGAGCTGAGGTTGTCTGGTGAGAGTATTGTTCCCTGTTGCAATTGTGGCTGGACCACAACTGATGAAACCAATCCCACTTCAATTTCTCTACCAAGATCTTTTCCTGGGACTTATTTGATCCTCCTTGGGTAGAGGGTTGTTGGTTTAGCTTCCCATCCTTTAAATCTGTTAAAGTTTGGTTCATTTGCTGAAATTCCAGTTTGCTGTTGTTTTGCAGCTGTTCTACCTCCTTTAGTATGGTAGATCTTGGCTCCTCTAGTTTCAGAACCTGTTTGGCCAGATAGGAAATTTGACTGTGAAGAGGAGGTGGTGTCTTTTTTATAGTTATCTTTTTTAATATGGCCTCCTTTTCCTCTATGCTCATTCCTTATGGCTGTGGGTAGGATTGGACCTCCATTGTGATGTCCTAGAACAGTGTTTTTAGCTTTAGACCTGGTTTTAAGAGCAGGTTTATCACTTACATTATCTTGTGGAGCACTGATTATGACTTAAGTAACTATTCTTCACATCTACAAAAAAGAAAATCTGTATAGTAATTAGTAGACAAAAATTATTAGAAATATAATTACTAATAAAAGCACTGGAGCTTACCCTGACTTGATATCTTTATTTATTTAAATAAAATATAAGAAAAATTCAAAAAAATCTGTTAAAAATTAAATAATAAGTTTATCTAGACCTTTATAAGATTTAATAATTATCTTACCAAGCTTCAACCAAATAAGAATTTAATTGAGTGTTATATTGGTGTCTGAATACCAAGTAAAATTCAGCATATATTGGGTACAGTTACTACTATAAATACCTAATTTTTATTATAAAAAATTAGTAAAATTATTATAAAGGTTATTCTCAAAAATAACTGAGCTATGATTACCCACTAATGTTCTTAAGACCCAATTATTGTGTTTTTTGAGATATACTAGGATAAAAATCTTCTCCTAAGGCTTATACTGAATAATAAGTAATAATGAAGGAAAGACCCCCAATTGTCAGTGTGTACTAGTATCTAAGTATGATTTAATAGTAAATATTCATGTTCCTACTACTTATTGTTAAATCATTTAGTGATTAAACCTCAGGGGAAGACTAATAAAATATTTATCCTCAATATAAACTTACAATTCTTGGATTTTTATGAATGCTAGTGGTGGAAAATAGATAAATACAATATATTAATAACTTACACAAAGATAATATCAATTTATAAATGCTTTATAATATATTTATGTATTATAATAATTGTTTTATAGTGTTTATTTGATGTGTAGTAATTAAGTGATGTCTAATAACCTGTCAAATCCTCCCTTACTTATACCAAAATCCACTGGATGGACCTTCAATCCAGATGATGTCACTGCTATCCCTGGCAATTACAGCACTGTGAGGGCCCATCACCTCCCCATGATGTACACTTCAAGAAGTTTCAACACTCAGACCTCCAGTAAGGACCCTCCATCACAATTAATGATACCACAGACCCATACCATAAATGGAATAAACAGATAAAGTGGATACCATAAAGAAACATGTAAAATAACTTATCCAAAGAGTATATAATGAAATCCAAAGCATATAAAGGAACCAAATTAAATTTTCAAGCCACCAATAACATCCACAAGTATCCATATTAACCCAGCAATGATATCCCAACCCATAAATCCATAAAAATCCATCAAATGAAGCAGATTAAGTTGTCCAAACTGGATATATGTGCCTGAAATAGGTGTATATGCTTGTGTAGGTGTTTTTAGTCCACTGAATACGTCCATATTTCCTAAAATAAGCAGAAAAATATAGGTTATAGGCTATTAAGAGGCTAAAACCCACTTATAGACCTAAATATACATAATATAACTCCATATTTTGCTGAATATGAAGTTTATGTATACATATAAGCTTATGTATGTCTATAATTACTTAATATCACTTAAGATAAGTATATAATGAGTTCATTAACACCTTAATAAGTATTATTAGGCTATGGATAAGCTATTGAAACTACTATAAGTCATATAATAGTGTAATAATTATATATATATATATTGTAACCATATATATAAGTATTATAACCTTAATTTTAACTTATAAGCTTAATTTAATGAAGGTTATATTTTTTTCAACATAAGAATTACTCATTCCTGGGAATACCTAGTCTGAAATTCATACAGCCCACTTCAATTTGCAAGGTAATAACAAATTAAAAGACCCCTTTGTAGTTCCATTTTTGTCAAAAGAATGATTGGTGATAATGCAGTTATAGTTCTTCTGTACTCTCCATTTAACAGGAAACATCCTTTTTTTCCAATATCTCTTTTAAAACCTTACACATCCAATTGTGATTTATTCTCAAAAAGGAGGGGAAGACCAAAGAAAACTCATAAAGAATTTGCTGAGACAGCAGAAATTGATAAGATACTAAATGACAGAATTATCACTGCTGAAAAAGGTACTGAATACTTATTTTTATTCAAGAATAAATCTTCTGAATATTATTCTTAGATACCTGGGAAAGAGATATCTAACCTTCCTGCTCTACTAAAGAGATATAAAAAAATCATAGCATTTTTTAATTGTTTTTTTGTAGTGAAGGAGTGTCAGCCAGGCTACTAGACCTACCCAGTAACTAATTATAATTATTAGGGGGTATCAAAGTTAGAAATTTGTAATTATTTAAAAGGTATTTCACAACACAAAATGAAATCCATCAACTTAAAATTAATTCTCAGTAAAAAGGTGTCTTGGGGGCACAAGATGTCATATTTTAAAAAATAATCATGGTTGATTTGGTGTAAAAAAGAGGTATTTTGAAATGGAAGATTTCTAACTTTGATACCCCCTATTTAATGGAGTGGAGCTACATCTTTACCTCTTAGTTTATTAGTTATATTTACTTTATAATTACTTATAATATTCTAACTAGCTAATAAGGAATATTAATTAAATATTTAATTATAATGTTTTCTCATTTCTTACTCCTTGACAGTGTACTCATGACAGCTGAAAAGTAGATTAAAATATAACAATACAGAATACAAAAGAAAAGGAAAATATTTTATTTACCTTTAAATGTACAGGAAAGTCTCTATATAGAACATTATTTCTAAAATATTTTTTAATTTGAAATTTTATTGTGGGACTTTCTTCCTGTGATGTTCTTGTATGTAGGATGTGGTAACATAATTTTCTCTTTCTTTTGCCCATATAAGGCCCCTCAATATTGCTGTTTTGATTCATTCTGTTCTACTCCATTCTTTACTTACAATTAAATATTATTGTCAAGGTACGCTTTTGGTCTAGAAGATTTGGTATGAAGTTTTACAAGGATTTTCAAGGTTTAAATGGACTCTCAACAAATTTGTACGTATTTCTTAATTCAAGGATGACTATTTTACTCAATTAAAAGAGGTAGGATTAAAATATTAATATAATATATATATTAGAGTTACGTATTGTAAATACTAATGGTATAGAATATAAGAATAAGTTTTGATTTGTTATTGTTGTAATAAAATGATGTAGTAAAGGAATGATTAAAAGACAACAAAAAGAAAGGCCTTATATAGGCAAAGGAGAGACAAAGCACAGAAATCAAATTCTAAAAACAGTAGTATGAGAGAGAGAAAAGAATATTCCAGAAGGAGTATTTCAAATGATAAAGTTATTCTAAAAAGAAGGCGTCAAAAAGATGTATTTACAGAGTATGTCAGAAATACATCAATTTATTTAATATTTACTGTAGAAGTCAATTCTAAATAAGAAATTTGAATTTTTTGTATATATTTAATATTATTTGAATATTAAAATCTTATTTTATCTTAATATCTATTTTTTAATATAAATTTTTATTTTTTCCAACCTGTCAAATGAGCACGGTGTTAGAGAAAAATATAAGGGACAATTTTATATTTTTAATTTTAATTGTTTATTTAATTTTTTAATTTTATCATTCTGTAATTAGTTAATTTATTATAAGTAATTTTAATGTAACTAAATTATAATTAATAATAATTAAAATGATAAGGTGCGGCTTCATCCAGTAAATAATTAATTATTTAACTGGGTAAGTCTAGTAGCCTGGCTGACACTCCCTCATTCTAAAAAAAAAAAAATAAAAAAAAAATGCTATGATTTTTTCTTTTTATACTTTTTTAGTAGAGTAGGAAGATTAGATATCTCCTTCCCAGGTATCCAAGAATCATATTCAGATGATTTATTATTGAATCTCGATAAGTATTCTGTACCTTTCTCAGCAGTGACTATTCTGTCATTTAAAATTTTTTCAATTTCTGCTGTCTCAGTGATTTCATTTGGGGTTTTCTTTGGTCTACCCCTCCTTTTTGGAAATAAATCACTATTGGATGTGTAAGGTTTCAAAAGAGATATTGGAAAAACAGGATGTTTTCTGTCTTATGGAGAATACAGAATAACATCAACTGCATTATCTCCAATCATTCTTCTGACAACAAATGGACCAACAAATGGATCTTTCAATTTATTATTACCTTGTAAGTTGAAGTGGACTGTAGAAATCAACACTTCATCACCCTTTTTATATGTTTATTCTTTATGGGATTTGTCCCATCTTTTCTTCTCATATTCAAATGATTTTTCAATACATTTTTGAGCATGATTTCTACATAGTTGTTTCATTTGAAGAAAAGATTTTACACCAGGATGTATATCCATTTTAGGTATTTTGTTATTGAGAATTTGGGCAGGAGTATTAGGAACATATCCAAGCCAGAGCTCAAAAGGCTTTCTTTGAGTAACAGAGTGAACAGTGCTATTATAAGCAAATTCTAACCTAGGAAGTAAGGTAACCCAATCATGAGTGAATCTGTCATTATCTTTATACTCAAGGCCAAAGGCACAATATCTTCTTATCATGTTCTCTAAGGTCTGAATCATTCTTTCAGCTAAACCATCAGTCTGAGGGTGATGGGAAGTAGAAAGTTTCAGATCACAACCACAAACATCCATCAGAAAAATCCAAAATTCAGAAGTAAATTTTGGGTCTCTGTCAGAGATTATGGCTTTAGGAAAACCAGCAGTATTAAACATATGAGACGACCATAAGAAAGCTAATTCTTTAGTGGAAACATCCTTGTGGGTAGGGATAAATTTACACATTTTTGTGAATCTGTCCACAATAACCCAACAAGAGTTATAACTGTCTTTACCAGCAATAGGTAATCCTGTTACAAAATCCATGTTTATTATTTGCCATGGAGAATCAGGAGGTTCAATATGTTGCATTAATCCTGCTCTTTTACCAGTTAATCTTTTTGATTTTTGGCAAGAATCACAAGATTCAACATATAATTTTGTGTCTTCAGACATATTAGCCCACCAAGCAGTGTTCTTAATTCTGATCATTGTTTTGTCAAGATCAAAATGTCCAGCTAATATGTCATCATGAAAAATTTTCAAGATGATTTCTTTCATAGAAGGAGGAATAACAATAACATTACTCAACTTTCTTCTATAATATAGATATCCTTCATCAATTGAAAATTTACCTTTTTCCAAAGCTTTTTGGTACTTTGGTGGAAGGGTTTTAATTAATGCTTGTATTGAAGCATTCTTTGGATCATTTAATATGGTGCATAACTTTTTCAAGTCAGTGTCCTTATCATATGATTCCAGAATAAGCTGTAATAGCTCTTCCTCCATATCAACCACATATATCCCATGAATATGAATAATTTCATCCTCAGGATCATAAGCAGGATTAGAGTCATCATTTGGTAAAGGTAACCTTGATAACATATCCACATTTGAGTGAACAATACCAGCCCTATGAATAATTGTCATTCTCCCTCTGTACTCTTGAACAGCCAGCTGCCATCTGAACATATGTCTGTTAGGTGTTTTCAAGTTTAAAAGGGATTTACTGCACTGCAGTCAGTGACAAGTTCAAATTTCTGGTCATCTAGGTAATAATGAAGCTTTTCTAGAGTCCATACTACAGCTAAACATTCTAATTGAGTAGCACCATATTTCAATTCACTATTTCTCAAGGTTCTTGAAATATAACAAATTACTACTTCTGAAACTTTATCATTTATCACTTGTTTTTGATGGAGGGCAGCACCAAGACCAATGAAACTGGCATCAGTGTACAAAACAAATGGTTGATTAAAGTCAGGTAAAGCAAGAATTGGTGCTGACATCAAACAGTGTTTCATAGTGTCAAAGGCTCTTTGTCTTTCACTATTCCAGACAAAAGCAACATCCTTTCTAGTTAATTGGGTAAGGGGTAAAGCTATGACTTGGTAATTTTTAATATACTGTCTATAGTATCCACACATTCCCAAAAAACTTTGGAGCTCTCTTTCCGTTGTAGGAGCCTTCACCTGTTGTATGGCTGCCACTTTGTTCTGGTCAACACATATCTGTAAGCCAGAAACAACATGACCAAGAACTTTTAAAGAATGGAAACCAAATTTACATTTCTTCAAGGCAAGTTTCATATTTATTTCATCCATTTTCTGGAATACTTTACACAGGTGTTTAAGATGGTCCTCAAATGTTTTTGAGAATATAATGATATCATCAATATAAACCATCAGCCATCCTTCAATTATCTCTTGATGGAATGTGTTATCCATAACTTTTTGAAAAACTGAAGGGGCATTTTTAGGGCCAAATGGCATCCTAATATACTTATAAATACCCATATGAGTGGCAATCATCAGAAAGTTCTGAGAATTTTTCTCAACAGGTACCTGGTGATATCACTTATTACCATCCAAACAGCTGATATATTTAGCACCCTGTAAAGTAGCATGTATAGAGCTAATTCTAGGTAAAGGGTAGATATCATCAACAGTATAAGTATTTAGTGCTCTATAATCACCACATAACCTGCCTTTATCTTTCTCATAAGAAATTAGGACAGGTGAGATAACACAATGTTTAGGTGTTTCAACTACCTTTTCAATAATATTCATTTTTAAAAGGGTAGAGATATTGTCTTCAATATATTTTCTCTTTGTGGGAGAAGCAGGATAAGGCTTCTTCTTTAAACTAGGTGGTATATCAGTTAATGGGCAAGACAATGAAAGTTTCATTTCCTCTTTAACTAATCCCAGTTCATGTGACCCATGAGCAAAGGCCATAGGAAAAGATTTTATCAAGTTAATGATGGAATCTTTATCCTCACCAGAAAGTTGTTCTCCAAAAGAAGCATTGTCAATTTCAGACATAAGGGCATGCATTTCCTTTGTAGATCTTCCTTTATATTGAACCACAGAATTACATGTGTTCAATTCTGGTTTTAATAATTGTTTAGGGGAGGAAATTTTAAATTTTCTCTTCCCATTCATCCCCATTGTGAAACATTGGTTTGAAGGATCCAATTTTATGCCATACTTGGTTAAAATATCATTCCCTACAATAAACCAATTGCTCAAGTTATCATTTTTCATGACAACAAAATCACAAATAGCTCTTACAAAACCATGGTTATATTTAAAAAACACTGTGGCTTTGTATTTACCAATGGGGGACAAAACAGAGCCATACCCTCTCCAATTTTCAGAAATGATAGGCATCAGTTTAGATTTATAGTCTTGATCTACTGAAGCAAGTGCTCTTTCAGGGACTACACTTCCTCCAGCTCCAGAATCCAGAACAACTTCAATGCTGGTTCCATTGATCAAGACTGGTGCCTTAAGAGGGGCAATAACAATTGAGTTATCCTCAATGTTCTTTATGATCTCAGCATCCTCAACTGTAGATAAATCATTATTATCAATGTCAATAGTATTTAAATAATGAATATCTTCTTCCAGCATCAAAATTTCTTGTTGAGATTCATATGAAATATTGCTGACACAATCACTTGATGTATCATCCAGTGCCACTGTGTCATCAGCATGCTCCTCTGTTTGTTCTACAAGATTTATCTTCTTTTCACAAACATGACCTTTCTTCCAAGGCTTGTTGCACTTGAAGCAAGTGTTTGTTGCATACTTCTTTGGAGCAACAGGGGCAGAAGGTTTACCAACCTTTTCTAGAGGTTTTTGTTGGTAAGTGGAGGGTTTCTCCAAAGGGGTCCTAGGAATGAATCTTCTTGCATCATACTTATTGTTTAGAAGTATCTCATTGAAAGTATTAATGAAAGAAGAGGGTTCTTTGGAGAACTCAGTCCTAGCCACTATCAAGTCTCTCAGAGACATTGGTAATTTATAGAGGATCCTGTCCTTCCATAAATCAAACTCCATATTTGGGTCCATTGCCCTTAAGATTTTTACAAGTTTCATTAAAAACTCAATAGGTTTATCAGTAGAAGAGCTATATCTAGTTTCCTCATACTGCCTTTGTTGAGCCATTCTGAACTTGGAGCCACCAAATTGTGCTTTAATTAATTTCTTCCAATCCTCCCATGAGTAGTCATTCCCATCCAGGAGAACAGATTCATACCACATCAGGGCAACATTAGTGAACAAAGAAATTAACTTGGACACAATTTCCTCATCTGGGAGTTTGTAAGAATTTTTTAAGTTATCAATTCTGCAAATAAATTGTTGCCAATCAGAGGAAGAATCACCATCAAATGTTGGGTATTGGTCAAGTTTTGGCCAATTCTTTTGATTTGAAGGAGTCTCCTTAGTACTAGCTTGTTTCTGAGTAAGAAGCAGCTGTAATTTATCTAATTGTGCTGAAATCTCATTGTTTAATCCTTCTGTTGCAGATCCTGGTGCATCATCAGTTTTTGATGGAAACTCAGTGTTTTCAACAGGTCTTTCTGGATCTATTTTTATTTTAGATGAACTAGCCACAGGTACTATTTGAGCATCCTGCACTATATGTTCCTTCACAGAAATGTCAGAATATTCTTGGTCATTTAACAATGAGTACAATTTTTCTTCAATGGTTGTTAGTCTTGTTTTCATTCTTGGAAGACTAGATAAACTCTCATTGATAGTTGCAAAAGATAATTGATTTTTATGTTGAAAAGATGACAAATGGTCATTCAATCTTTTCAGATTTATCTTATCTATCTCTACCTCCTGGAAACAGGCAGATACAGTATCTTTTAGTTTAGACAAATCATTTTTTATATTTTGCCATAAAGCAACTTTCTTTTCATGGGTTGCTTTGTAATGAGACAATTCATCAGAGACTCTCTGTGCTTCACTTCTTAATGCTTGGTAACCCTGATCAGTTAACAAACTATTATATCTCTGAGTCAATTGCATATTGTTCATTATATGATTTTTCTTGGCAATAATATCTCTCAAGTGCTCATCATTAATTCATGCTACATCTGGAGTGTTTCTCAATAAGGAAACTGACTAACTTTCCAGACTCTCATAGAACTCAGGGTCAAGAGTTTCATCAATCACAGCCATATCAGGCTTAATCATTGAGGTAGCAATTAAAAGTAATGGATTAGATACTTGAGATATCTGTCTACTATTCCCAGCCTCCATAGGTCTCAAGGTTTCATCCTCCCTTCCAGATTTACCTGAAGGAACAGAGTCAGCCACAAGAAAAGGCACTTGAGAATCAATAGAGGGACGTACCAGGGTTTGCTGGGTATCACCATATTGGGCTTCCTTCTTCTTTTGCCTCCTTGATAAGGGTGGGGAGGAGTGGGGTTGGCCTGGTTGGGCCTTGATGGACCTACCTGAGGTAACTGATGCTGGTTTTGAGCCAAGTAGTCCCACTGAGTGTTGAGTCAGTCCCACTGCCACTTGGACACTTCCACCATCTCTTGGGACTGGGGAGCCAATTGTTGTTGATCCCTGGGAGGAAGAGGTTTCTTCTTCTCTTGGAGAAAAGTATCTGTTCTTCTCACCTTTTCTTCCAAGGCATCTACCCTTACCTTTAGTCTCAAGCTGTCTGTCCTTAACTCCTTTATGTGGGTAGACAGATTCTTTACCTGTTGAGACAACGGCATCTTTTTTATCCTGAAGCCTTATGGAAGCTCTTCTGGTGGGTTTGTCATGGGCTTCTGATCCTGAGTATTTTCCACTAGGATTTCTACTTCTTCCATCCCTAAATCCTGTTTGGGGCAAGGATTTATTAGTGTGAGAAATTCTTCTTGTTAAAGGAGAACTTACAGAAGTAGGCTCATCATAATCAATTAAGTCTAGTTCTTCTTCACGTGCAGCAAAACCACTTTGGCCAGTAATTTTAAGATTCTACTGAAATGAAGGAAAGAGACAATAAGATTAATTAGTCTTTATTTTTAATTTTTATTTAACAGAAATAAAATAAAAATAATAATAAAAATCTTTTTAGGATAAAAATCAACTTAAATAAAATTAATTTATTAAAAAAAAAATTAAAACCAGGATTATAATATAATCAACTGTAGAAATAAATTAAAAATTTTATTAATAATTTTTAATTATTTATTTTCAGGATTTAAATCAACTAATTTATTACCAGGACTTATTGTCAACTGAAGTAATCAAATATGAAACTTTATTAATTTAACAAAATTTTATTAAACTGATAACTTAACTACCAGGACTTAATGTTAACTGAAGTAATTAAATATAATTTTATTTTAAAATTTTATTAAACTGATCACTTAACTACCAGGACTTAATGTCAACTGAAGTAATTAAATATGAGTTTTATTAATTAAATAAAATTTATTGAACTACCAGGACTCAAAGTCAACTGAAGTAATTAAATATGAATTATTTATTAATTAAAAAAAATATTATTGTCAGGATAATTTGTCAACTGGAACAATTAAAATTTAAATTAATCAGGACAAATGTCAACTGAAAAATTAATAATTAATATTAAAATATAATTATTATATTACTTCTGGGACTAAGAAAAGTTATTGCTCTATTATGGTCAACCAGGAAAAATAAAAAAAAATATAATAATAAAAATAAATTCCAAATTACCAGACACCTCCCCCTGAAAAATGAGCAAATTAATTCCACTTACAGAGTGCTGAGTAAAAGGAAATATGTAGCAAATGAAGAGTGAAGAGTAACCCACAAATAGTAATAACAATAATTACCACAATATATACGACGTTTAGTCAGTATGTGAACCTAAGTTTTGGAGCGCGGTTCGATTCCCGTTTGCAGCAAAAACTTTTGTCACGTGACGTATGACGTTCGTCGTTTTCTCGCCTTCCCTCGTCCTTTACAGGTACTTGCCCACCAATGGTCCCTTCGATTACGCCTCAATTAATGTTGTGCCGTCAATATTTTGGAAAGGTTCCCACTTGTCAAGGTACGCTTTTGGTCTAGAAGATTTGGTATGAAGTTTTACAAGGATTTTCAAGGTTTAAATGGACTCTCAACAAATTTGTACGTATTTCTTAATTCAAGGATGATTATTTTACTCAATTAAAAGAGGTAGGATTAAAATATTAATATAATTTATATATTAGAGTTACGTATTGTAAATACTAATGGTATAGAATATAAGAATAAGTTTTGATTTGTTATTGTTGTAATAAAATGATGTAGTAAAGGAATGATTAAAAGACAACAAAAAGAAAGGCCTTATATAGGCAAAGGAGAGACAAAGCACAGAAATCAAATTCTAAAAACAGTAGTATGAGAGAGAGAAAAGAATATTCCAGAAGGAGTATTTCAAATGATAAAGTTATTCTAAAAAGAAGGCGTCAAAAAGATGTATTTACAGAGTATGTCAGAAATACATCAATTTATTTAATATTTACTGTAGAAGTCAATTCTAAATAAGAAATTTGAATTTTTTGTATATATTTAATATTATTTGAATATTAAAATCTTATTTTATCTTAATATCTATTTTTTAATATAAATTTTTATTTTTTCCAACCTGTCAAATGAGCATGGTGTTAGAGAAAAATATAAGGGACAATTTTATATTTTTAATTTTAATTGTTTATTTAATTTTTTAATTTTATCATTCTGTAATTAGTTAATTTATTATAAGTAATTTTAATGTAACTAAATTATAATTAAATAATAATTAAAATGATAAGGTGCGGCTTCATCCAGTAAATAATTAATTATTTCACTGGGTAAGTCTAGTAGCCTGGCTGACAATTATATACAAATTAAAATGTTATTACTACTATTACAATTTTCTTAGTATTTAAAATTAAATATTCTGAGTTACAAAGTAATAATAATAATAGACTCCTTACCTTTAAATTGAGTAAATGATATATAAAATTAAAATAGTTACAAAATCTTGAAATCTTGAGTTTTCCTACTCTTCAGCGCCATTAGACTGCTGGAAATATCTTTGAGACCAAAAGACCCATCTGACACTGGCTGACAAAAAAGGTATTTTTCTTCTAAATTTGTGAAATAATATCACAAATTGCTTGATCTCATGTTAGATAATCATGATATTAAAATAATTCATTTGATGCTATTTAATTTCTTTAAAATTTATTGAAATATTTTTTCATTCATTGCTTTATGAAAAACCCAAAAATCAATTTCAGAATCAAATATATATATATATATATATATTTATATTTATACTTAAATTTATACTTATATTTATATATGATATTAGGGGGTATCAAAGTTAGAACTTTGTAATTATTTAAAAGGTATTTCACAAAACAAAGAGATAGCCACAAACATGACATTAATTCTCAGTAAAACTTGATTGAAAAAAATGATATGTATTAATTATATAAATGATACCTCTTAATTAATGTATTTTAACTACATTTGAGAGATATTTTTAACTTTCACAAATATTTTAAAGTTTTAAAAAAGTTAATTATTCCTGATCATAAAATTAGAATAAATATATATATTTACAAAACTTTTAATGATCAAATACAATGAAAAATATCAGTCAACTGCATATTTTCTCTTCAAAAACTTCTTATGATATTAAGTGATTTCTCTATATAATGATAGCTCCACAAACTTATGTAATTATGTAAAAAAGCTTTTGAATTGATTTACATGAGAAATTTACTATTTTGTATGAATTCATAAAGCAGAAGCACAATATTTGTAAAACTTATACATTTTCCAGTCTGTTAATCTTGTGGACTTCCCTCATATTAATATTCCTTTAATAATTACAGTAAGTCAGATTACAAGACTTTTTGAAATAATGATAAACTGTGCTTCAATAAGTCTTCAACTTGTCTTTGAGTTTTTTTCAGAGAGGTTCCAAGCTTGATTTTTGGCTGTTTCATCACTGCCTCATTATGTGCTAAATCAGATGTGAGTTAGGGTTCAAGGTTGCGGACTTGCTAGCAAGTCCGCCCCCCATATTGCGTGGTGGCTTCAACTTATTTATCAATTATTTTGCATCTGATTTATGCTATTCACAATTTTAATAATAATATATATTAGTATTATATTTATTAGGTAATAATTATATGAATTAAAATGTCCTTTAAGATTAAAATTATTCAAAGATTATTTCTTTTAAAGCAGGTCATCAAAGATATCTATATATTTATTTGTTATATTTTGGGTTTTAAACAGTTGAATGAGTAATAAAAAGAACAGGACAGATTTAATCCAAAATAAAGACAACAGTGGGGAGAACACTTAACTAAAACAAAATGGAAAAACAAGGAGAACACATGAACTGTGAGATGATGTCTACCCAACTTTGATGATGATGAAAGGAATAATCTATCCAACTTGAGACTTGGGGACAACACTCAAACTGACTATGAAATTCAAGGATGACACTCTACTTGGCTTAGAATCCAGGGATGACACTCTAATCAGAAAGGAAATAGTTCAAGGCAAGGCAAAGGATCTCAGACTCTAATGATAATTAGCAGCAAACAAAGATCATATACTATTTAATGTTAGTAAATAACGAAAGAATTTAACATGAAATAAAAATGGGAATCAGAATATGACTTTACCTGATGATAATTAGGAACAAACACAGATGGCAAAAAAAATGGGTGTCACGATCAATTTATACCCCGATTATCATAAGTATAGGTTAAACATTATTACAGGTTTCAATAATTGTAATGCAATTATGTTCGCGGAAATATCTATATGTATGTAGCCATACGAATAAATGTAGCTGAAATAGTGACAAATAATGACAATGTTTAGATTCTCTATAGACAGTAGGATAATAATAATGAAATAAGCAAGGTGTAAGAAGGAGACAACTAATAAAACAGCTTAAAAGCTAACATGATTTTTCTCTTTTTTTTCTTTTTAATTTTTTTTTTTCAAATTCATTTATTCAGACCATGTTTGTGAAAAGAACACTAATCTTTCACAGGAATTCTTGTCTGATTCATAGTACCATCTCCAGCTCTGGAATCTTCAAATGAAGAAATTTTATAAAATTTAACTCATTTAGTTTCAATGGTGCCCAGATGTAATTTCATTAGAAAAAAAATCATGAAATCGAGCCAACATCAGGACTATCTTAGAGTCTTTTTTCACTTTCCTAGTCACCAACTATAATTTTGATCATTTATTTATCTTGATGAGGATTGTAAGTGTGGTAAAAATAAAATAAAAAATACTTGACGCCTTATCCGTGCATTACGATCTAGTTTCCTCCTGCTGCCATACTGGCAATATGAGAAAAATTCCATTGAAAAATAATTTAGTCATATATCGCAGATGATAATGTAAAACCCTGCGAAATTACTAGCTATAAGTTGGTTGAAATAAGTTCTGCGAAATCTCAAGATACATTTCTTCACGTAAATGCATAGTACTCAAATTTTTCTGATAATTATTCGGGCATCATTTAGTTTCAACTAAACTCATTTTAGGATTAATATATAAAAATTATAGATTATTTTCTTATCTTCATAAATAATAGTGATTATTTTCTCATGTAGATTGCAAGGGCCAGTAAAAAAACTCCTAACAATTATAATAGGGAATATAATTTTAAGGATGAAGAATTAAATATTGACAAACCATTATTTGAAGAAAATGAAACCAATTAAAAATAAAGAGAGATTTTTTCCTACAGTTCAGTAGGTCGGAAATTCGTTTAGTGTACATGATGTCTCCTTTAAACCAATACAATTCCAATTTTTGACGCATTACGCCACAAACATTTGTTAAGATTACAAAACCACTGTTCCTATTAACAGGTGAGAAAAGTAATATAAACATCAATTATTGTTAAGATATGCAGAAACAAGAAAAAATTCTCACTAAAAATAACAAACATTATATCAATTAAACACCGGCCTTTCCGCCATTCCAGAATTACAAAAACCACTTAAAGCACGGCGACGTTGCAGATGATGAGCTTCCTGCCTGGCGATTACACGTTGGTGCAACTCAGAATCATGCTGAGCAATCCTCTGACGAATCTCAGCCTCCGTCGCCAGCTTTGGTGGCGGAAAAAGTACCCAACCACATCCAGGCTCACGATTTTCCATTCTACAGGCGGCTTGGGCGGCATAAAACTGTTGTTCCCATCCTATTACTTTACCACTGGCGATTCTACACCCAGCTGGCCATTTTGATAAAGAACTTTTTTGGTTGCGCGAGTGATAAGAATTGGAAGATTTGATATTTTTGAGCTCATATGGAGTTGGTCGCAGCCAGGGTCCTGCAGGATGAGGCCATTGCCGTCTTCGAGATGTTGAAGGCATTAACTTTCCCGGTGGCAGTTGAGTAGGTACTTTAAGAGTTGCTCTATCGTTGGTGACGTCCTCTACAAATGAGGAGTGATGAGGAAGAAAAAGACGTAATGGGAATGGTGACAATGTAACAAAGTCACGTTCATCTTCTGGTGGTGTAACAATTATTGATGGTAAGATAATCAAACTGTTATGGCATTCAACAGCTATCTTGATGTGGTTTTCAGGAAAATTATCATAGATACCTGTGGAAGCTCTGGGTATGCTTCTTCTAAGGAGGAATTTCTTGTTTCTGGGTGCTTGGAAAAGCACTCGGTAGTTTGATGGGTTTTTTTCGTCGATACAATGAAAGCCCCGAGAATCTACAAAAGGGACAGTGTTCTTTCCTAATTGGCTTGTTGTGTCCTTCAAATTTTGAAGAGGTTGGCGGTTTAATGACATAGAACGGGGAACAACAGTACAGGTGGTTGGCGCAGCTTGCATAGGATGTGTGTTGTCGTAATGAGAATAGTGAAGCGACTGACTTCTAAAAGCATTCGAATGAAAATGAGTCTTTGAACGGACCAATTTACGAGAGTTTTGAGAAGACCCTGGTGACCCAATAGAAGAAAAAGGTGCATCAAAGTATGATAATGTCGATAAATTGGATGAAAGAGATGATTCTAAAGAAGAAGTTGATGCATTCGGAGAGCTGGAGGAACTTAAAGATAAAGATATATTTGAATTACTATAATCAGGGGCTGAATAGAATGAGCTAATTTTCGGATGAGAATTAAGGTCTTCATCGCTTCCGTTGTGAAATACACTACCAAAAGTAGAAGAAATCAAGAACGGAGCGCTATTGGTTACAGGAGTTTGAACATTTTCAAGAAACGGAGAATTTTTTGAAGATTCAGAAAAATGTTTTTTTGATGTTGGGGTGGTACTAAATAGGCGGCGGATGATTTTGTCGTTCATGTTGTACAGTCTTACTATCCTCGGTTATTAAAAAAGAAATGACAACAACGATATGTCATATAAGAGAATTATACAAGTCTGGATTCAGTAAATTAAGCTTTCAAAAAATTGAAGAATACAACAGTTGAATACTCAATAAAAAGATCGATTGTTGAAACTAGTCGAAACCGAAAATAAATAAATAAAGGGAAGAAAATAGAAAGAAATGAAGAAGATATGAAAGAAAAAATGGAGGGAAAAAATGGCTGGAAGCAAATTATTAGAATGCCGGACAAAAAGGTGGGCAAAAATGAAAGTGCCCAATAAAAAACAAATAAACGAACAGCTTGGGTGGATTGAAAAGTGATAGGGGTTAAAATGAACCATATAAATGCAAGGCACACATTTTTTTGTAACAAATCCTCAAACAAGCAAAAACAAGACGAGACAGAACGAGGCACCTCAGGCGGTGAGACTTAGTTTTAGGGAAAAGTGGGATTGTTTTCCTTGTTTGAGCTCTTGTTCTACACACCAACCTTTAATCACCCAATCAAAATTTCAGTGAGCCTTGTTCATTGCACGCACTCTCTTGACATCCCCAGTTGAGTAGTACAATACAGGTTTTCACATATTATAACATTATTCTTGAATTTTACTAAGCGCTACATTGGCCTGCCTTTTGTAACAGAAGGTTGTAACTTGTTTCTACTTCAGTCTTTAATACAACGTACTTAGTAAACCTAGTATTTCTCGCTTGGGCAACGCGTTTTGGTCTGTATTGAAGTAAGTGCCTACTTCATCAACCTATCTCCACTCAATGGAAGCGATGCCGAAGCTATTGTCTATTTCCCATCCTTATCAGCCATTTCATCTTTCAAAAAATCCCATACTGGGTTTCATGTTCATCATCGATTTTTTTCTTGGCATTGAGTGAGAACTTAGGTTCGTGTTGTTATTTCATATTGCTGCAATAGTAAACTTGACGATGGACTGTCGCCCTTTAAATTAGCCCAGGAAAACCTTGCACCGCCCTTTACGGCACCTTATTTTCATGCTTTTTTGTCATTGAACTTTCGTACCTCGCTTTTTGAACAAAATATGAAAATATAATCTTTCCATAATGACGCATTTTCAGTAGTTAAACTTTGAAGAACTTATAAAATGTGAAACAAGTAGCAAATATTGCTTCCTCTGTGTCACAACTATGAAAACAACTCTTTTATGATAATATTTTTGTGTACTTAAGTAATACACCATCATTTGGACGAAAGCATGAAATTACTTTGCTTTCCGGCTTTTGAGACATTCTCTCGAAGCTTAATATTATGTTTCAAATTATTATAGAAAAGTTATAGACTACTTGATGAATTTGAGAGCTTGAGAGCAATAAGATAAATAATTCTAGTTAAAAGGTCACTTTGAACGGTTAGGCGCATAGTTAGAACAACAAGGTTGTAATCGAATTGAACTCAGAAGTGGGGTCCGAATAATCCACTGTCTTCTTTGAGGTTTGATTGGGTAAAATTGGGTAAAATTCATTCTCAATGATCTCCTTACGCAGACCAAACTCACAGATCTTAGCACAAGCGATGCTGCCGCAGTACAGACGGACTGAGAAAAACTGATGACGTCAGCACTTCATGGGTGTTTCTTAATTTTCAGTTATAATTGTTGTGGATACACCTCGCACTGGTTTCCTTAGCTCCACAACAGGGAAACACCTGTCTTATACACTGTGTGCTATGTCCAGTCGTAACTTGCAGATTTCCGACAGCTCATGCATAGATGGCACCATTCACAGATGCGACAATTGTCAGGGACTCTGCGACAACTTACAGGATGTATGCGACAATTGGTTATAGACTATCCAGAAATATCAAGCTGAACCCCTTCCTTAACGTTACTTGAGTTGAGAAACAAAGCTGAATTAAATCAGAAGCAGCTAATTAACTTGCTGGTTGTGATTATTTCAGGCATGTGTCCTAGTAACTGATAATGTTCCTTTCATTCCTTTATTTTCCATTTTGCTTAGAATTCCTCTATCTTCCTCAATTCTCGTCACCTGAAGACATGTCTGTTCACTCTATTTTTTCCCATCATCTTTTTTATATCTTGTTTCCTCTCATTATTCAATTATACAGTCAAGTCACATATGCTTGCGGAAATTTTAACAAAAAAATCAAAGTTACTCTCACCAGAAAATGTTTGGTCTATTTCAAAGGCAGTACCCCTGACTGATCTCCAACCCTTTTGAATTGGCAAATCCTTTTTTTGTGAAAGAAACTTTGATTTTTTGTCAAAATTTCCGCAACCTTTTTTGACTTTGCTGTATTCACGTTTTTTGTTTTGTACTTCCTCATCTTTCTTTATTTTCTAATTTCTAGTTTCTTCTATTTCTCTTTCTCTCTCTTTATATCTTTCATGTTTTCCTTTTGCTCTTTTCATTTTATTTTTTCTCAGACACAACTTCTTCTTTTTTGACTTCCTTTCATTCCTTTCATTCATTCGTTTGTTCTTTCTTTCTCTATTCTTTTCTTACAATCAAAAATATGAAACTGATCAATCCTTCTTTTCTCGTCTTGGAATGAATTGATTATAACACATGTCATAGACATGTGGAAAATTTAGTATTCAACAGCTCTTTTGGTACGTAATTTTTTACCATTATCATTTTTTCTATACTGATTTTCTTTAAATACTTTACCATTCTTTTTTGAGGCATCACTCTTCCCTGTCCAGAAAATCTCTTTGAATCTTGTTATTCGTGAGCTTTCATTTGATTTTTTTGTCATTGCATTTATTAATTTTTTTGGTCTGCTTGCTGTGTGAATGCTAAATATTGTATACATTATTTTTTTTGCTTATTTTTGATTGCTTTATAGTAAATGGACACAAGCAGGGATGTTGAAGGTGCTAATCCTGCACGTCAAGTTTTGCAAGCTTTAGCTGCACAAGCAGCACAATTTCAAGCTTTTATCAAGGATTTTGCTCATCAACAAGAATCAAAGTATGACAGCATCATTGGCAAATTAGCTGACAAGTTGCATGCCCTTGAATCAATGGACAGAAGTGATTCAGCTCAAAATTCTCTCCCATCAAAGAAAAAAGCACATGCTAATAGTTCAGTCGGCTATCCACCTTCAAAAAAAGCAAATGGTGGTCCCACACCCTCCAGCTCATCGAAACTGTCAGTTTCAGCTACAAGGAATGTTCTTGCTGCATCTGTACCACCTCCAACTGGCTATGAAAGTTCAAGAAGCCTGGAAAAGCCAGTAAAGCAAGTCAAAAAAAGCTCTGAAGCTCCTCCCCTCCCATCCCCCCAACATAACCCTGCCCAACTACAAACCGGTGACTTCCAGCCAGATTTTGCTACAACTAAGGTGCTATTTTTTGACATATTTTGTATATGTACAGTAATTTAACTATTTTTTTTCAGAATGTGATGTTCATACATATCAAGATCCTTTGGGGGTTATTGAAGCAAGATTCTGTCCCTACAGCACCCCAACCAGCTGAACTGAATTTTTTTTATTCTCAATTCTCAGACGAAGATCAAATTAAACAGGTTGTAAAGCTAAACTCATCACCTGCCCTTGTTCCCATAAAAGAAGTTATGACACTTGATCATGTGAAGTCTGGTAGTGTGAAAATTGGCCGCTCCTTAGTATATGTATATGATAACTTTGTCAAATATGCCAAAGGACTCTTAACGTGCTTAGGTATACAAATTTGGTGTCCAAACCTTGAAGAGGACCCTTCATCATTGTACAATGCTGCTTGTCAAATATCTGCAATAACGACCTTTCATGAGATTGCTGCTTCAAAAGCTTACACATTTCTCAACATTAATCCAAAATATCTTGAAAATATGCCATTGCTAATTCAAGCATACAATCACTTTGTGCATTATTTAATGCTCATCAGATTCAAGAAGGAGAAGAAGGAGGCAGGGAAAAATGTGAAAGATTCATATAGGCAAAGAATTCAGAAGAACAGAGAGCGAGTAAGTGTCTTAGTATACTCATTTTTTAATTTTGAAATTAATATAATCTTTACAGTTGAGAGATGTGCGAGTTGAGTTTGGAAAGCAAAATAAATTTCCGAAACAATACATGAAAATACTAGATCAAGTCACAGCCCATAGTGATGATGAATTCATTGGAGAAAAAGGGTTTTTTCTTATCAAAACATTGCCCTATTGCTCCAAAAATGCTAGACGTTTCATGCGCTGTTTAGATATCAGAATGATTCAAGCTAGTGAGCAAGACCCAACCTCTCGTTGAAGGATTTGTCAATTACCTAAGAACCCAATAGAATCAGATTTTAAAGTGGCCCCAAAGCGACTTCCATTTGATTTTTATGACCCCCAATGGTTTTTGAAACTTAACCCCAGCTCAACAGCAAACAATTGTCGACACTGGTAAAGTTTCATTTATTCCAAACGCCAATGACTCCCTTTTGCCTAAAGGCCAAAATCACCCTGATGAAAAAGACTGTGAATCAAAATTCACATCAAAGTTCTGGCATTTCCATGCTGGCGCATACGGATTATTAAGTGACTCGGAGCAGGAAGACTCTTCAGATGAACAAGAGAAGTGTGGTCCTATACATACTGAAGAATGTGGAAAAGATGAATCTGATGATTCCTTTGAATAAGGGGATGCTGGTAAGTTATATGACAATGAAAGTTATGTATATGTTTCTCAGAAAAAACCTACCAAAAATGATCAGCATTTTGGCCAGAATGCTAAAAAGAGGAGTGCACTTGAGGAGGAGGAGGAAGACAAAGAGGCTAATGATCCTGATTATGTTGATGGGGAAGGGGAAGTGGAAGTGGAAGAAATGGAAGAAGGGGATGATGAAGAAGAGGAAGAAGAGGGGGAAGAGGAAAGCAAAGGTGATGATTATAAAATGGAAGGAGTTGAGCAGGGAAACTTTTGATGCTAATGCTAATGATGTGAAATTTTTCATATTTATTGCACATTTTACTCTTTGGTAATGAGATTTATTGATTTATTGATGGTGAAATGATAATATTATTGTTTTTTTGTCTCTAGAGATCAAAATTATTTATACAATAGTTTAGAAAAGCATATGAGTTATATGGAAAATAAAGATTGGACCATTGTTTCACAAAATTCATGTGAAAATATAGAACCTCGAGTCTTTTGTGAGATTTCCAGGTAAAATTACATGCATAAAATCAAGTATCATGCCTTTTGTGACAAAACCTTCCACCACTCACTTGATTCAGGTGACACTAATAAATTGTTTCCAGTTTGGTTTTGAAAAATACAAACATTTTTGCGACAAACAGCTGATAAAAAATGAACTGTGCAAAAATTATTTCATATATATTCTGCATTTTCATACTATATAATAAATTTTTAATAAAATAACTTAATTACAAGACTTGAGAAAACATACTATTTGATTTTTAGGACAGCAATTACATGAAAATTAACAAGTGAAGATATGTGAGAACATTGATAAGTAAGTAATATAGTGAAAAAGAAAAACAAACATATCTTGAAAAGAGATTAAGATATAATCAATCAATGTTAGAGATATCAAGGAGAGGAGAATGATTGTGGGGCATGAGGATGATTCCATTAAGAGAAATAGAAAAGGTTTTTTTTGGAAAAAACTTATATCCTGCTACACATGTCACATTGGAAGGCTTGACAATTACCTTCTTTTTATAATTTATTTGCCCTACAACTACTTTGTGAAGGTATAAGAGGTATCAAAATGCTGAGGATGGGACATTTAATTTTTTTGGGTATATATTTGTGATTGGAGAAACAAATAGGACTTTTTTTTAATTCTTCAAATGATCTCTGAATTCATAATTTTTTCAATTAAACCATACTGAATGTTACACAATTCATCTTTCCAAAATATGCAGTTGTTGGGTTTTGTGACAGATAGGAAGAGATTGCCATAGGATAAATTTTGGATTGGTAATGCGAATCCTAAGAACACTTTTGAGTCCACAGGAAGAGGAATTTTGTGTTGGTGTTGAACATTTTTATCTTCCTTTTTGATAAAGTCCCACAAAAGGCTGTAAAAATCATCAGGTAAGTCAATTTCTCTAGCTTTTCCATTTTGACCAATTTTCTTTTTCCCATTTTTCATATCCTGATATTCCTTTTTCGCCATCAGCCTTTGTAGTTCACAACCTTGCCTCATCATTGTAATGTTTATCTTATCTATTTCACAAATACCACTTTGATCAATAGTTAATAAAAAAACTCAAATCGTGTTTATAGTTCTCACCTGCTTTGTTGTTAGTGTTGATTTTTTGCAAAAAACCAATAAGCCTCTCACCTGGAAACTCGGAAATCGCAGTTAAAGGCCCCCAAGCTTTCATTTTCTCAGGCAGGTGGAGTGAAAAATGGTGATTGGGCTTTACTTTACAGTCAGGGAAGAGCTTTTTTACTGAAATGCTATACTTTTCATATTGGATTTCAAATCTGTTGATTAAATCTATATCAAGACTACTTGAACATAAAATATGTGTACACATAACTAAATGACCTGTATTGTAAAGAAATTGTAATCGGTTTGACCCTGGTCGCAGCTTCTTGACATTGTTTATAAAAAGCTCCAAGATAACTAGAGGTATTACGTAGGAAAATAGCATGTACCATTGATATGCAGTGAGCCGTCCATGTCTGTCTTCACCAAGATTTTGAGGAATTTTAGCTAATCCACTTGGTAGAACCACACCTTTCATGATGGATCGAAATTTTTCAATGAGACTCTGAGAAAAGAACTGCCTGTCCTGTCCATTTTCCAGCTCCAAGTCATCCTCCTCCTCCTCCTCCTCCTCATCATCATCATCATCATCAGAGCTGGAATCAATGATGGTTATTTCTATATTGCTATCAAGTTGAACACGCTTCATAGCTTGACTGAGGCTTTGTGGTAGACTTCGTTTCCTAGTTATATATCCCGGAACACTCCTGAATCTCCAATGGTGTTGAAAATGATCACTAAGAACACCTTCAAACCAATTGTGCATCACACCTAGCACTACATTTTGTGTCAGATCCCAGTAATTTAGCCAGTTGAGTTCAGACCACCGTACACCACTTTCCTTAAGCAAAAATTCTCTAGTACTTTGAACTCTTGCATCTTGTGACTTTTTTGCAATTTTGATAACTTCACTTTTAAAAGCCTTTTTTCTCCACATTTTAAGAATGATATTTGATCACAATTGGCCATACACCATGTGCAAAACTGATTTGCCAAGTGTGATGCAAATCCAGCAGCCTTTTTTGTTGCAGGTAGATCACCAACTAAGGAGAGAAGTCTCACTTGCACCATACGCCCTTCAGGTTTCATAAACATTGGAATTACAACTCCATTCTCAAGAGTTATCAGCTCATCAACAAATGGCTTCAATATATGATTAATAGTTTTGGTATCTTGAGCATTAGGTCCAGGTGTTATTCCAGCAATACAAATCTGGCCAATCTTGTTACAGAGTCCAGGTGGGAGGTTGAGACAGCTGAAAGATATTATTCCCATTGATTTTAACTTGCCAGCTATTTTATTTCCTTTGGGGTTGAACAAATCAATAAATATAGAGATAGCCAAGTTCAATGAATCAGGATGTGTATTCCATTCCATGTTCTTAAATGCAGTACCATGCTGCACGTCAGAGAAGAAGCTATTGTTTTCATTGACTTCTTTTGCCCAGTTTTCTATCGCCTTTTCAACATCTGACCTGCCTAGAAGCCATTGAATCCAAGTTAATATTTTCTGAACCACAAATACCAGATAAGGAACACAAATCTCTTTGGGGAAACTATTTGATGCTGCAAGGTGTCACACACCACATGACACTTGAAGCAAAAGCAGCTCATTAAATTAATAACAAGGGGGCTCAAATCCATACTCGAAGCGCAGAAAGCAATTTTCCATAGCAACTGCGACTTTCCTTTGTGTACTCGCTATTCAACCGCGCTAGTCTAAACTCTAAATCTAAATTAGTCAATTTCTCAATAGTGTGTCTTAGTCTTTTTCTCAATAAGCGACTCACAGCGTAATAATCAATATAATAGTACATTAAAAGGTTTATGAAATGTCTGTGGGTTATTAAGGGGTAGTGAGAATGGACGGAATGGTTTAGTGAAGGATTAAGGGGTTAACGGATGTTAGTGTCAGGCTAAGGTCAAGTACAAGGACATGAACTAGCTTGAATAGTCAGTTGTCTAGAAGATTTTAATGGTCCTATATGAATACTGTAGTTCTAATCCACTAAGTTGTAAAATATAATCAAATATAAAGGTCTCAGTAATATAATTCTCACTATTCTTATATATGGCTTAAAATCTTTATAGTTGGTAGAAAAATAGATTATATAAATTCAGATACTATTCAAAAGTCTTATAAAAGTACTAATTGATATGTATTGTAATTGGTTTGGTTATATTGGTTAAATTGTAATGATAAAGAATGAAGAAATACAACCCAAAAACCTCCTCCTTTTATACACACTGAGTTCCCCAATGATTCCCTTGATGTACCACCCAATACACAGTTAATCACGCCTCTAAACAACTAATAGACATTCCCATCAACATTCCCAGTGACCCATGACATAATTAGAAGAGTAATAACCGCCAAAATCCTGAAATAATAAGGGAAATCCATCAAAATTAAAGAAAAAGACAAAAAGAGAGTATATGCGTATAAAACAATAATATTAAGGACTAAAGGAGACTTTTTAAGGTTAATAATAGCTTAATAATAAGGGGGATTGACTGTAGAAATAATGGGGCTAATCCTGACATTATACTACGTGAAATTCCCATTCAAAAATAACCAAAATTGACTGAGAAACCACCCAAAAACTTAAAAAAGAGCGTGAGATGTGGGGTAACTACATGCAGTTCTTGGCAGGCTCTTGCACGGGTAAATCCTTGACTAAAATTAGGCGAATTTAAGCGTGGTGATGAAATAAAGTGCCAAGAGTGAGGTTATTAATGAAATTAGTGCATATAAACAGGGTCAATGCATTATTAATTAAGCTAGGACACTAAATAAGCGCCTGTCGCCTATTTTAGTGTGTTTCCCCACAGTGGGCGTAGAATGTGGGGTAATTATAGTGTGAAAAAGCTAACTTTGCTAAAAATGAAGCTATTCACACGGGAAAAAAGCAGGCAGTATGTGGCCAGTACACAGAAGCCATTTCTGGCATAAAAAACACCAAATTTGAAAAGTGTTATTTTTATGCATTTAAATAGCCAAATCAATAGTTCTAAATGAGCCCAATTGATCTGTCAAAGCGCAATTTTGATATTCTCAATTTTATAGCGCATATAGTCAACTTTTAAGTGAAATAAAGCGCATTTCTTGTTTTTTGCATAAAACAATGAATATAACAGCTTTAAGTGTACTTAAAAATTATGTAGCCTTATACTTAAGGTTCTTAAGATTACCATAACATATTCCAACTTAATATTAAGTACATAAGACCTATAAAAGGTGGATATATGCGTGTATATAAGGTGTTATAATGGCATTTTTTGTGTATTATCATAATTTTACTTATGTATACTATTTGTGTACTCTTATTTATTATTCCCATGTATAGTTCATGTGTTTAACATAACTTATAATTACTTTTTACTCAGTCCTGGAGATATACAGGCTGACACTCGCCCACCCAAAAAAACAATAAAAAAAATGATAAGTTATACATTTTATTTTATTAATTTGTAATTTTCAGGTATTCAGAATAAATCTGTAGCATTAAAGATTCAACTTTAAAGAAATAAAACATAATAAAATATTATGAGTACTGGTTTTTTAACCCCTCAGCTGGTTGAACAGAAATTTATTTCTGTTTAAAATTTTTTAAGAAGGGTGGATAAATTAGAAATTTCTTTTTCAGGTATCCATTTATCAAATTCATTTGATTTCCCTTTAAATCTTAGTAAATACTCAGTTCCTTTTTCTTTAGTAAGGATTATTTTCTTGAGTATTTTTCCAATCACTGCTTTTTCCACAATTTCTTCAGGTTGCTTTTTAGGCCTTCTCCTTCTTTTTGGAAATAAGTCAGGATCATTTGCATGGTAAGGTTTCTTTTTTAGACTGCCAGGAATATTATCCAAATCACAGCTTAGAGAGATTTTCATCTCATGGTCTTTGACCAATCCTAGTTCATTTGAACCATGAGCAAATGCCATAGGATATGCTTTAATCAATCTCAAAATATCTTCTTCTTCAATTTTTGAGAGTTGAGGACTGAAAGAGGCCTTTTGGATTTCATTTTCCAATTCACCCACTTCATTGGTGGTTCTTCCACCTTGCAGTTGTTCTTCTCTAGGAGAAATGGTATATACTGAATTTTCAGAACATATTTTGAATTTTCTTTTACCATTCACGCCTATGGTGAAACAACTGTTTGCAGGATCTAGTTTAATGCCAAATTTTGTCAATAAATCATTGCCAATAATAAACCAATCACTACAATTATTATTATCCATTACTACAAATTCACAAACTGCTCTAACATATCTATTATTATATTTAAAGAATACAGCAGTTTTGTATTTGCCAATTGGATTTAATACTGAACCAAAACCCCTCCAGTTCTTTGTCTGAACAGGTTCTAGTTTTTCCTGGTACTTACTATCAAGTTTCATTAATGAATTAAGTGAAACTACACTACCTGCAGCCCCAGTGTCAAGAATGGCATTCATTTCTTTTCCACATATGATAATAGGTGCTCTGATAGGTGTTATTTTGTAAGTATCATGAGATACATCTTTAATTATTTCAGCTTCCTCTATGGAAGTTAAAGATGTGTCTGTATGAGGTATAGCATCATTCAGGAACATTATATCCTTTTCTAATACAAATATCTCATTTTCATCATCACTGTAAGATATGTTACTTTTGCAATCCTCACTAGATTCCACATTCTCATCTTCATGATTACTAGGTTCAGAATTCTGTGAGGTTTCAATAACATTTATTCCCTTCTTACACGTGTGACCCTTAACCCAAGGTTCATTACATTTGTAACAAGTGTTATTTTCTTGTCTCTTAGGGACAAGGGGAGCTGAAGGTTTTTTCTTCTCCACTGGTAACTTACTTGTAGTAGGTTTTACCACGTCAACACTTTGTCTGTAATTACTATACTTGGTTTCATATTTGTGGTTTAATAATATTTCATTGCATATATTAATGAATCCAGAGGTGTCTCTGACAGTTTCAGTTCTAGCTACAATAATGTCTCTAACTGATATAGGCAATTTGTATATTATTTTTTCTTTCCACTCTTCATAATCCATTTTTGGATCCATAGCTTTCATGATTTTTATTAAATTCATTAAGAAGACCATGGGTTTATCTCCAGAATTTGGATTATATCTGGCCCTTTCATACAGCCTTTGTTGAGTGATTCTAAATTTTGGGCCACCGAATTGCCTTTCAATTAGTGCCTTCCATTCATTCCAGGAGTAATTAATTCCCTCACTCAATACAGATTCAAACCATAATA
This sequence comes from Hemileia vastatrix, assembly GCA_030280995.1. Lineage (NCBI taxonomy): Eukaryota > Fungi > Basidiomycota > Pucciniomycetes > Pucciniales > Zaghouaniaceae > Hemileia > Hemileia vastatrix. Next base: position 31,245,797 of record JASXTE010000011.1, read on the forward strand.
AGGCCACATCTGTAAATAAAGATATTAACTTTGAAGTAATTTCTTCATCAGGTAATTTGTATGAAAATTTTAAGTTATCAATTCTTTGTATGAATTGTTGCCAATCAGATTTTGAATCCCCGTCAAAAGAAGGGTACTGATCTAACTTAGGCCAGTTCTTTTGGCTAGTTTTTGCTTCCCTAACCTGAGGAATATTGAGTAATTCACTCACTTTAGAAAGATGATCATTAATTTCATCTTTTACTGATTTTATATTCTCAGAGCCCATGACACTATGTTCATGTTCCATCATTGGTTTATCATCAGAGTGTTTCATAAAAACTGGTACTCTTTCTACATAAGAGGTATTATCCTTTATTGTTTCAGTATTTTTTAAAATGTTAGATACTTCAATTTCTACTCTTTGTAACCTATCCTTTATTACAGGTACATGAGTTAAAGTATCATTTACATTTGAAAAAGACAATTTTACACGTCCCTCTATGGTAGCCATAATATTCTGAGAGTGTTCTAATTTACTTTCTAAATTTCTAATCTCAGAGTTTAATCTTTTATTCTCATTGATCAATTCATTATTTGAATTTTCAATAATTTTTAATTTATTGGCTGTGGTACTCAATGACTGTGTTAGTTGTAATAATACATTTTCTGTATTAATGTTTGACTCTTTTGAGAACTCTTCCAATTTTTCAATTCTCAATAATAATTTACTTATTATTTTTGATTCCATTGGATTCTCTTTTAAAAAATATTCTATTTTTTCCGTGTCCAATTCAGAAGACTCATTATCAGGGTCAAGATTTAATTCATTTGATTCCATTTTTATATTAATAGTATTTTCCTGGTGATCAATAAAACTATTTACATTGTCCTCATGTAAAGACAAGTTTAACATATTCTGTTCAAATGAATAATCCTTTAAATCCTTATCAATAATATCCAATATTTCCTTATCAATCTCATTACCTATAAGTAATTTATTTTCAGGTTGATATAATTGATCATAAGAAGTTGGATGACTTACCAAGGTCTTATCCCACTTCCCCTGCCTCTCCTTGCCTTTCCCCTGTAAGGGTGACTGCTGGAGCCCTGCTGTTGAGGATTGTTGTAGTTTTGGGCGTACCAATCCCATTTCCATTTGCTTACAGTAATTTTTTGGTCCTCCTCTTGGGCTGGAGGTGTTGCTATGGAATTGTTGGGTGCCACTGTTGGTGGTTGAGTCTTTATGTCCACTAGAGCTTGGTTGACTTCTATGAAACCTTGAGCTGCTCTTTTTTCCAGATTGTTGATCTGGTCCACTATATTGTTGACTCTTATTGTCAAGGTGTTCAGTAGGGTGGATAGGGAGTGAACTTGTTCTTGTAAAGTATTTTTTGTTTTCTTTATTGAAACCTGCTTTAAAAGCTTTTCCCTTTCCTCCAGAGACATTGACGGAGTGTTGTTGATTATGGGAGAGTCCTGGCCCTCCATTTGAATGTCCTGTAACAGGTCTTTCAGCTCTAGGTCTTAAGTTATAAGGTTTTACCTTATTACTTACAATGTCATTGTTGTCACACATTTTTACGTGGAATTTAAAGAATTGAAAGTTTAGATATAAAAACTTCAAAAAGGAGTTTTATCAGTATTTACCAATACCACTGAAGACAATTTTATTGCTTACTTATTGGTATGAAGTGAATATTTAAGTGCCAAAAGTCAAATATGCTTTTATGTGGTCACTTGATTTAACTGGTCTACAATATGTAGCCGTGTTTTTATATTCAAAAGAAAACAACTGTCAGTATGATTCTTTCTCAATATTTAATGAATTTTACAAACCAATAAAAGAAAAGATTAAGAGTCCTGTTAAAAGAAAACAATTAATCAGTTTAATTGGTTTATTATCTGCAAAGATCACAAATTTAATTGGTCTATTGACAGACTCCCACTAAGAACAATTATATGTTAAATTAGTGGTAAAAATTTTATCTGCAAAGATCTCAAATTTAATTGGTCTATTGACAGACCCACTAATAACAATTATAAGTTAAATTAGTGGTAAAATTGTTGATTCAATATCACAATTTTATAATATAACAGGGCTTCTTTTTCTGAAATCACTATATAAGTGACCCCAACCTGTTGTAATTATCAAAATATTTCTATAGGGATATTATTTACGTGCACCTTCTTTTGAAAATTTCACTTACAGGATTATAACAGAATTCTTGAGGAAAGGTCCCCAATTGTCAGGCTAAGGTCAAGTACAAGGACGTGAACTAGCTTGAATAGTCAGTTGTCTAGAAGATTTTAATGGTCCTATATGAATACTGTAGTTCTAATCCACTAAGTTGTAAAATATAATCAAATATAAAGGTCTCAGTAATATAATTCTCACTATTCTTATATATGGCTTAAAATCTTTATAGTTGGTAGAAAAATAGATTATATAAATTCAGATACTATTCAAAAGTCTTATAAAAGTACTAATTGATATGTATTGTAATTGGTTTGGTTATATTGGTTAAATTGTAATGATAAAGAATGAAGAAATACAACCCAAAAACCTCCTCCTTTTATACACACTGAGTTCCCCAATGATTCCCTTGATGTACCACCCAATACACAGTTAATCACGCCTCTAAACAACTAATAGACATTCCCATCAACATTCCCAGTGACCCATGACATAATTAGAAGAGTAATAACCGCCAAAATCCTGAAATAATAAGGGAAATCCATCAAAATTAAAGAAAAAGACAAAAAGAGAGTATATGCGTATAAAACAATAATATTAAGGACTAAAGGAGACTTTTTAAGGTTAATAATAGCTTAATAATAAGGGGGATTGACTGTAGAAATAATGGGGCTAATCCTGACATTATACTACGTGAAATTCCCATTCAAAAATAACCAAAATTGACTGAGAAACCACCCAAAAACTTAAAAAAGAGCGTGAGATGTGGGGTAACTACATGCAGTTCTTGGCAGGCTCTTGCACGGGTAAATCCTTGACTAAAATTAGGCGAATTTAAGCGTGGTGATGAAATAAAGTGCCAAGAGTGAGGTTATTAATGAAATTAGTGCATATAAACAGGGTCAATGCATTATTAATTAAGCTAGGACACTAAATAAGCGCCTGTCGCCTATTTTAGTGTGTTTCCCCACAGTGGGCGTAGAATGTGGGGTAATTATAGTGTGAAAAAGCTAACTTTGCTAAAAATGAAGCTATTCACACGGGAAAAAAGCAGGCAGTATGTGGCCAGTACACAGAAGCCATTTCTGGCATAAAAAACACCAAATTTGAAAAGTGTTATTTTTATGCATTTAAATAGCCAAATCAATAGTTCTAAATGAGCCCAATTGATCTGTCAAAGCGCAATTTTGATATTCTCAATTTTATAGCGCATATAGTCAACTTTTAAGTGAAATAAAGCGCATTTCTTGTTTTTTGCATAAAACAATGAATATAACAGCTTTAAGTGTACTTAAAAATTATGTAGCCTTATACTTAAGGTTCTTAAGATTACCCTAACATATTCCAACTTAATATTAGGTACATAAGACCTATAAAAGGTGGATATATGCGTGTATATAAGGTGTTATAATGGCATTTTTTGTGTATTATCATAATTTTACTTATGTATACTATTTGTGTACTCTTATTTATTATTCCCATGTATAGTTCATGTGTTTAACATAACTTATAATTACTTTTTACTCAGTCCTGGAGATATACAGGCTGACAGTTAGTGAGGAGGGTCCAGGTGTAACGGATATATTTTAAATGGCTTGCGGTTTGTGGTGTGCGGAATAGTGGATGGGTATGAGGTCAATGCAAGGAGGAGTAAAGGATATAAAAAGGGTTGGGTTTTTGGTTCGATGTTCCTTAGAATTAAATTATAAAACGTATTTATAGTTAATAGTTGTAAAACTCTAAAGTGAAATCATTATTATTGTATCTTTCTTTATTTTCTCAATAATCATTTCTAAATCCTAAATCTTTGATTGTTGAGTTTCCAACCCTTTGTGAGATCTTAAGAATTTTAATATTACCTTTCAATTATATTAGAATCCTTCTCGAACATAACTCGAAGTAGTAGTTCTTCCTTCAAGTCATATTCGACTCACTTCCTCGAACCATCCCTCTGTGCTTCAAAGAAGTATCTAAACCTTTCACCTCACTTGCAGGAACATCCTCGACCTTGTGCGTAGGTTGTCCGGTGACACACGGTTTTTTGTGGGTTGTCGAGGATTTTTAATTGCACGAAGTCGATTTTTGAAATAGAATAGTGGCTCATTACATGGAGTTGAAGTACGAAACATTTTATAAGTACAAACAGCTGGACAACTATCATCCTGTGGATATAGATGAAAACACTTTGGGCAACATGTCATATTCGAGAAATTGAAAATCAAGTCAGACCGCTTCAGATTAGTTCGAGGATCAAGTGGAAATTTATCAAGGGATGAGATAGGAATCGAGGAGTTCTGAGAATCTTTAATAATATTTACAATCATTTTTGTAGTGCTGATACATTTTTCCCTGCTCAGATTACAGCCAACGTAAAGCCAATTGTTTATCATCCTCAAAGATCCTTTTTTAAATTAACTCAGATAAAAGGTCAGTTGAAAAGTTTGAGAAGTGTCACTGATAAAACAACTTACCAGTTACATCACTACTATCATCAGGATATCTTCCTCCATCTTCTGATGGTTCACTAAGTGGAATAGATGCATTAAGAGAAGATGACTTGTCAGGTGAGCTGTCCGAATCTCCATGGAAATCCATAAACTTATTTTTTTCCATATCATTTAGATGATGCCTTTCGAAAGTGCGAGGAGAAACGTATTTTCCATATTGGTGTTGGCCTTCGTGATTTAAGCACAATTGCTGGATACATTCGGAGCATTGACAAAATCTCATTCTGAGATAGTTTTGTTGATATGAAGAGGAGAGAGAGATACTAAAGCAAATAGTCTTCAACTGGGTGCAATGAGATATGATCAAAATGAGGGAAAATGAGCAAGACAAGATGCAAAAATGGTGCCAACTGGGTAGTTGTCGCTTCATTACAAACACATGATTCTCACTTGTCGCCTCACTACAATCACATGGTACTCACATGTCGCTTCCAAATTTTGGAGCGACAATTCATATATAATGCATTGCCAAATGTTGCGACCGTCGTCGTAACATGATGAAACGACAGGTGTTTCCCTGTTGTGCTCAGTGGTTAGAGCAACTAACACGTCATAAGTGGTCACAGGTTCGACTCCTGTAGGGGACACTATCCTTTTCCTCCTTAATAATAATCAATTATTTTATCAATCCAGTTCCTTCAGCAGTCGATCCCCAAGCAAATGGAATGAATGAAGTTTCAAGAAAACAACTAAAATTTCTATGTATTATCTCAAAACAATCATCGATAAACTGTTTTCCGTAATCGCTATCTTCGATATGTCTAAAATCAGAACTGCCTTACGATCTCATTCGCTAGTAAATCTTCTTTTCAATACCTTTTCTGGTCCTATTACAGAAACTTCCTGGGTCTCGTATAGAGTATGCTTTTCCGCCCAAGTTTCGCCGGTAGAAACCTCGTGACAATTACTTAGAAAGATAAACATGACTAACTTTAAAACAGATCATACCGACTACCTATTATTTCATAGTTGTCAAAAAAAAATATCCACAATAGTCTACCATATCAAAGTTTAACTTGCTAGCAATATTTGCTCTGGTAATCTGATGATACAGCCAAGTCACAAAATCTTGCGGAATTTTCGACGAAAAAATAAAAGTTTTGCCCACGAAAAAATGATTTGCCTATTCAAAAGGAAGTGCCCCCGCCCTATTCCCAACCCTTTTGAATAGGTAAATCATTTTTTGTGGAGAACAACTTTTATTTTTTCGTCAAAAATTCCGCAAGCCTTTATGACTTAGCTGTACAGCCAAGTCACAAAAGCTTGCAGAGTTCAGGACGAAAAAATAAAAGTTCCACCCACAAAAAAATGATCTGCCTATTCAAAAGGGAGTGCCCCCGACCAAAATTCCGCAAGCTTTTGTGACTTGCCTGTATCAACTTTTGATCAATGGTCACAGTTGTCTAGCTAGAACTACTTAGTTCTTTCCCAACACATCAAATGTGCTACCATCCATCACTTTTTTTTCCGCTTCCAAATCAATCCTAAGTTACCACTAGAATGATCATTATTCTTATCTTACCTCATTCTTTTTTGTGTCATCACCTGAACACCTCCTGTTTTACTAAAGTATGCCCTAAATCACTGTTTGTACTAGTGACATCTTTACTCTGAGTAGCTTCATGTTCATGGGGCGTACGATTTTACAAAATAAAAATAAAACATAAAGCATGAAAAAATCACTGTACAAAGAGGATTGAAGGGCGGTTATTTTTTGGTCATTATTAGTGCGTAGGTACTTACATCACTCAATATTGTAAAAATTAACGGAATATACGCAGTTATAGGCGGAGTTAATAACTTGAGGTTGCCTAGATATTTGTGGCTTGTACCAGGCCCTGAAAGTAATAAAAGTTGGTGGGGCTGGTCAGTGAGTTCGGCACAATTTTCTTTGGGTTGATTATAGATTTGGACTGAAAGTTGTAGATACGGCATCAGCCGTAGTCCCGAAATGAACAGGATAAAAGCTGAATGCCGCGTCTCCAAGCTAATATACAATGGAGATTAAGTATATATCCAATTAGTGCCCAACAGAAAGAGGATACAATAGTGCTTAGTCTAAAGGGCCTACAAGACAGTGTTCCAGCTAACTCTTGGTGAGGAATTGATCCAAAATTACAGAATTAATGGCTTTTGCCTTTTTCAAAGCTATATTGAAAACATTTGTATGTAACATCGATCAAGTTAAAGAAAAATATGAAGATGTCAAATAGTACCGCCGTAAAGTCAAGGATTTTCTATTAATTATCCTTGTATAATCCTGGCAGAAGATAGTTTAAGGGCAAAGGCAAGGTTTTATTTGAGGTACCTTTCCTTACTTGGCCCAAAAACATAGTCTTAGCTGTGCCAAAACTAGGCTTGTCCAAACAAACTTGCAAATACTCCACCCTCTCTAAGTTTCGACGGTCAAGATCTCATTTGTTGCATTAGTAAATAGGTGATGAGGCAGAAATTTAAACGGTGTTAGGAGTCAAGTGTTGATTTTCAGGTTGTGTTGTTCCTTTTACTAGTAAAAAAACTTGCTGAGAACTCAACCATTTTTGTAATTGTTATGATTCTCTGACTTCCAATTTGTTACAACATACAACTATATCGAAAATAATTTGTGCACTTTTTCAAAAACATTTGAAATATTTATGCAAAAAATTGACATTCGACAACAAAATTTATCTTTATGCACTGAAAACTGGCCGATTTTGTTGTCAGATGGCAATCTTCCTGCCTAAATATTCCCCAGTATTTTCCAGTATAACTGTAGATTATATGCAGATACATAAACCAGTGAAGATTAATCAACCAGCAGAAAGAACTCCCACCACTCATGTGTGCTACCTTTTGCAATCCTACCACTGCTTTCTAACACTAAGGAGAATAAAATCCAGGTCTAATGCCAAGAAGGTGGAATGCTCTTGACCGTTTCACTCCAATGATTCAGTTGTCCAGGATGAACATGTGCCAACATTTCGCTCTTGGTGTTTACATCATCCCAATCACCAAATTTATTCACTGGCCGGTTCCTATTTTCAGCATAGCACCAAAACATGCTAAAATTGGTTGAGCCACCGGATGCAGAGGGACCAATATTAAAAAAGCCATTGCTACGTTCCCAGTACCATTTATTGACAGGATTGTTGCTCCGACTTCGCCAAATTAAATCAACAGGCTCACCCTGCCCACCCAATCCACCATTGTTGTTCAAGGCATCTAAATTTCCCAAACCAAAGGATTCATCTCTTAAAGCCCCCCAAAGGAAATCCACAATGCCTTCCCCTTGTAAGGAAGGTAATACAGCAAATTTATCCAAGTAAACGATATGATCCGAAGTATTACTGATGTTTTGGTGATCAGTTGGGGTACATTCTCGCGTGACCACAGCTCCACCTTGGTAATCGCCAGCAATTATAATGAAGTCGAGATTGTGTTTGAGACGAGCATAATATTCGTCTTGCTTCAATTTCCTATTGAAGCTAGCTTCTAAAAGATTGGTTAACTTTGATAGATCAACATTGTGAACGTCTCTGATAACTCTAATTTCCATGCCCTGGCGGACAAGAGTAGGGGTTGCTGTACGGATGTCATGGTGCGATTTGATCAGTATTGAATGTTTGAGACTAGGAGAGTGGGCGGGCTTATTGGTGATCAAATTTGCAATCAAACTTTTGGGAGATTTATGAGAAACAATGATAGCACTGGCCTCACGAGGCATGAAGCGAAGGGAAGACTTAATCATGGTGAGATTCTCAAGAGCTGTTGAATGAGTTGAAGTCCATCGAAAAGAGTTCAGAATAAAATTGTATTCTGAGGACAAATTGATTGAAAGATGTGGATCGCCATTTCTGGCAGGCGAGGGTATACCACCTTCACGGTTTATGACCATGAGTCGTAGCGGAGACAAATCAAAGTCACTCTGTGGAATCGAATTGCCAGGAGATGCCTTTTGAGCAGCATTACTGAATGCGCGGGCCAGCGCTATGACAGCTTCATTGGCCGGAATGCAGACGCGGGTGGAAGAGGAGTTAGTCGCTATCGGTGGCAGAACTGGGATTTCACCGTTTTGGATGGAAGAGCGTATCCCAGCAAGCGTGTCCACCGTCAGGTCCAAGCCGTTTCCATCGGTACTGCGTCCATCTCCAAGACACAGAACACCTTCTGGCATTGGTCGAGCATGGCCACCCTGGGCCTCGATCATTCCAGCTACGCGGGATGTTTCTTCTACTATCTGGTGGTGAAGACCTTGTGCCCTCAGCGAGGCCGGTCCCCGGCGTGCGGAAGACGCTAGATAACGCCGAAACACATCCTTTGTGCCCCATTCTTCACTGTCAAGAACTATGACGGCCATCAGCCCTAGAGTGTGCAGATAGATCATCCCATCAACCACACTTTCGAGCTGCCGGTCAGTAAAGGGTCCTTGAATCTTGACGAGTCCTACATGATAGATAGGGGGCAAGAGAAAAGATTCTGTTACAGAGTGCCTATTAGTCTCTGCAGCGGCGGCATCAACTCGGTGACCACAATCAAATGAAGAGTTGCTAATGGCTGCCAATGTTGCTGTGGTCGGCATTTCTTCCGAAATTGGAAATGGCATCACATTTTCTGCTCTCTTCCTCTCTTTTAAGGGTGGAAATCCTGCCGAAGATGAGGGAGAAGCAAATGATTTGAGATAATGTCTTGAATCTCGAGCAGAAGGATTAGCTCTCAAAACTGAGAGAATGAGTTCCTGCAATGAATGTATATATATATACATTCAAGTATATATGTGAAACAACCAAATCAAACAATGTCACTAAGAACATCACACTACTTTCTGAACAAAACTCAGAAGGGGCCAACCCGATGGTTTTTCTCAGCGCATTGTCGAATATCCCGTTCTTCATCATTGGCACGACGACTTCCAGGCCAGGAAAAATTACGCACTGGTATACTCAAGCGGCGTAAATGAGCTAGTGTCCATATCGTATTTGGGACGGGTGAGCAATGAATCATTGAGTAAGTTTTATATAAAATGCTTTGAGAAAGAAAAAATAAACGATTTGAAGCGTAATATGAACAAAAATGTCTTAACAAATTTTTTACTGAGCATCAGTTGACACAACATATTTTTGTGTAAGACTTTTACATAGCACCTACCCGTCTATTTGCTCATTTAGAAGCAAAGCTTTACCAAGTACGAAGAGAGATGCTTTGCTTGTTCCTGGATACCATGTGATGAATAAAAAATCACAAGTTTGGGTGGTATAATATGTTTCACCTATGCACCAAATAATATTGAATATATATTGTAAATGTGATTTTACTATTTTTTTTAATTTTTTTATACAATCTTTAGCCTACACGGAGCATGAAGGAGATCGACTAATACAAATTAATTACACGAGGGGGACAAACAAAATGGTAAGCAGCCCTTTTGCCCCCTATTGCTCAATAAAAGGTGGTTGTTGTCCTAAAATATTCTGAGCTAGAGCATGCTTATGGGTAACAAATATTTACCGCAGAGTACCAAACACAATGACGAAAAACAAAACACTTTTTGAATTTTACAAAGTATATACAGCTACATTGAAAAAGGTTGGTGCAGCTTTTGAAAATTCTCCCCTACTTACCCAGCATTTTTTCCGATTTTTTTGTCCCACCAGCTTGTCACAAGTGTCACTAGATGAGGATCTAGCTGACACTTAGTTTGCTTGCGTATATTCTATTATTGATCAATCAGCCTCTGAGCTGGGAGGGGGGTGGGTTCAGCTGATTGCCCCTCCCTTTTTGCACTCCCCCCTATTTAACATTTTCCCTTTTGTCTCCCCCCCTCCCTCCTCAAAAGTAAGATTTTTCCAAGTTTGTTTTTTATTTTCCATTCATCTTTTTATTTTTCAATATTGTCTTTTGACTTGGCTCTCTCCTCAATTTTCTACTTTATTTCCTATTTATGATGCATACATTTTTTTTCTCAGAATATGCCTAATCTTGAACTGATTCTCAATCTGTCTCTTTCTCTACCACCATTTTACAATGACAATGACAGTTATGATGAACCCATCATTAATCAGGCCCCCCAATCTTTAATTGTGATAAAGCTTGATTTTTTTTTACCCAAAAAGGAAAATAAAAATGATAAAAAAAGAAGAAGAAAGAGAACACAGGGGTAATAAATCCCTGAACTAGATGTCTAGTTCAGTTTTCGGTTGCAGGGTATGACTCTAGGTCTGATTTGTGGAGCGACACTGTTTGACCCCACCTTAATTTTTTGCTTTTCTGACATTGGCATCTCCTTGGCTCATGTCCTCTTATCTTCATGGATTCATCCAAAAATTCTATTTGCACCTCCTGTTCCCTTCTCTTACAAGCATACCCTCACCACACCACCTTAATCCTCTTCCAAAGGCAAAAAATAAGGTGGGCTCAAAAAGTGACATTAGGGGGTGTCAGTTCTGGCAAATCCGCACTTAAATTAAGTGCGGATTTCAAACCAAATCAGCACTTACAAATCAGCACTTAAATTTTGCAAAAAAGTCACTTATTTCAAAAAAGGGTGTCAGTTATGACCTCAAATCAGCACTTTTTTCCCGTTTTTTTTCACAACCACATTTTGGCCACAAAACATCCCTTCCTTTCTTACCCCATCCCTGTCACATGTGACACACTGACCTTCCTCGCTACCTACCCATCAATCCTCGGCACACACCCCTTCCTGACATTTTCAATATTTTGACCAGGCATGTTTACATTCTTTTTTACTTATTTCTTCTACTTTTTAATCTTTTTTCTTGTTATGTGCCAGTTTCATAATGCCTCCCAGACATTCCAAATCTCAAAAGGTAACTCAAAAATCTGCTTCGTCACAAAAGTCCCCTCGTAAAGCAAGCCCTACACCTGAAAAATCAAAGTCAGGTTCAGGTCAGCTTAAAAAGGATGATTATCTCATCATAATCAACTTCCTTAAAATAAAATAAAATTTTGAAGCATGTTTTGGATGTGAAAAGTCCACTCGTATTGGATGTCCACCTTCTTCAAAGGTTAATGGCTACTTATTGATGGCCAATGAAGTAAGGAAGAAAACAAGGGAGAGAATCGATATCAATCCTAAACAAATGAAGGAGAGATTTAAGAGTTACCAATCAAAATATAAAAAGGCTCATCATGCTGCAAATGAAACTGGATTTGGTATTGACGATGATGATTTGGAGATTGGAACTACTACTGTTTCCAAAAAGCTCAATGTCATGTGTCCTTTCTATGAGGAAATGGATAATCTTTTTGGCACCCGAGTTGATGTAAACCCTTGGTTTCTACACGATACTACTAAGCATATACCCTCTGGATCCAAACCTTCCTATAATCCTCCCAACACACCTTTACTTGAAGAAGATCAAGATATAAGTAAGTTTTGTTTACTATATATCTTAATCATTAACTCATTTATTTATTTATTTCAATTTAATTTTCTCAGCGAAATCAACTATTGCAAATAATGCCCTTGACTTTGAGAAGATGAAGTTTGATCATATGCTAAGGAAAGATCAGCAAGCCTTAGATTTGGAAGAAAAAAAATTTGAGGTAGAGCAGATGGAAAGAGTAAATGACCGTCAATTTCAAAGAGAAATGGCTACTTGTGAATTGGAAAAACAAGAGAGTTTTAAAAAAAAAGATTTCATTATGGAATGTGTTAAAAATGGCCAATCTTATGAGGACATTAAAAAATTACTTGACCTTTTCAATTGATAAATTGTTTTTCTAGTTAATTTAATTTTGGTAATATTTTCTTATATGCTGACTTATAAAAGGAAAAGAATATAGTACGTTATTTTTGACAAAAATTTGAATGTATAATAAAAATTTTCTATCTTTACTTGCTAGTCAATAAGTTTGCTTATCTAAATTTTTCTAAGTCATCAATTTCACATGTCAGATTTAAAAAATTGGCAATGCCCTCCCCTGCATTTTATTGAAACAAGGGGTGGGTACCACCAAATTTTTCTAAGTCATCAATTTCACATGTCAGATTTAAAACATTGGCAATACCCTCCCCTGCATTTTATTGAAACAAGGGGTGGGTACCACCAAATTTTTCTAAGTCATCAATTTCACATGTCAGATTTAAAAAATTGGCAATACCCTCCCCTGCATTTTATTGAAGTAAAGGGTGAAAGTCATCAAAATTTAATATAATTACATAAATTAATTAATATATAAATAAGATATGTCAAGTATACTACTTTTAAAGTAATGACAATTCCTTAAGCCAAAATGCAGATCAAGTCTAGAAACTAGGTTTGGGACTTTCCACAGGTATAGGCTAGAGGAACCCCATGAAACAAATTAATGTTATCATGATTACCATTTATACAACACAAGGTCGTGGGCCCATTACTTTAATTTCATAAATTGAAATATCATATTTATTTATTAAAAATTTATGGAAGAATATTAAATATTTGGTTATTTTTTTGTATATATTACTTGATTGAGTTACTAAGAGGGGCAATAATGCTCTAACAACATGCTCGCTGCATTAGAACTCAATCATGTAATAATACAAAAAATTTTAAAGAATTTTCTTTGATGGAAAAACAATAATTTTACATTTTCAGCTAATATTTTATGGAAGTGAACTCTGTTCTTCGCCCGAAGAACAGAGTTCATCCTCCTATTTTCACACTCTGTTTAAAAAGAATAAAATGACTTACCTGGAGAGATGAGTTGAGAAAAAAGAAATATAAGTGAATGGAAGTGAACTCTGCTCTTCGCCCGAAGAACAGAGTTCATCCTCCTATTTTCACACTCTGTTTAAAAAGAATAAAATGACTTACCTGGAGAGATGAGTTGAGAAAAAAGAAATATAAGTGAATGGAAGTGAACTCTGTTCTTCGCCCGAAGAACAGAGTTCATCCTCCTATTTTCACACTCTGTTTAAAAAGAATAAAATGACTTACCTGGAGAGATGAGTTGAGAAAAAAGAAATATAAGTGAATGGAAGTGAACTCTGTTCTTCGCCCGAAGAACAGAGTTCATCCTCCTATTTTCACACTCTGTTTAAAAAGAATAAAATGACTTACCTGGAGAGATGAGTTGAGAAAAAAGAAATATAAGTGAAATTGATTGAGTGATGTAGGAAGAGAGGAGAAAACGGATATGAGTGAAGAAAAAAAAGAGAGTGACTGAAAAAATATGCGTTTGCTGAAAATATGCGATTTCATTTTTGTTGGCCAGGTGAGAAGTTGAGATTCCAAGGAGTTGATGGCAGTGATACATCGTTTGGTATAAGTGTTAACTGAACCATACCCTAAATCAAAGACATTTTCTAAACGTTTCAAAGCGGCTCCATTACCATTTGAACCCAAACGACATAGTGTGATGGCCAATTGAATTGAAGGATGTCGTTGTTCTTTTTGAGAATTATTGTGAAATATGGGATGATCCTGAATAAGCTCAAGCAATTTAAGGAAACATTCCTGAGAAGTCCTGAACAGCTGTCTAAAACTGGGTGTAGATAGGTTAAGAAGTGTTTGGATGGTGTACTTGGGGGTATGAAGTACTTGAGGCTTTCTGGGAAGAAGGTAACGTTTCGTGGCCATTTTTGATAAAAAGACAAAATCTTCTTCTAGATCAGAATCAGAATCGCAATCAGAGTCCAAGAGCAGTTCAAGAGCCATGAAAGTCATTGCTTTATGTAATTTATCACGATTTGAAAGTGAGGAAGGCATAACTCTTATATGATATGATATGAAGATGTAAGTGATGTACGATGTTTTGAGTTATGAAGTGTTATTCTGCGGAGTGCTGCGTATGAATGGGATGATGCTGACAAATCAGTGAAATGGGACTTGATGGTGAAATCAGCACTTTTGGTTGAGAAAGTGCGGATTTGAGTGAAATAAGTGACTTATTTCATTTTGAAATCCACCAGTATTGGGGCTAGTGTGTTTTGGAAATCCGCACTTATTTAAGTGCGGATTTGGTCAAATTTAAGTGCGGATTTGTAAGTGCGGATTTGCCAGAACTGACACCCCCTATTAAATGGTTTGTCACAAAAATGCACCTAGTAATAGAATAGGGTCACAAAACTGAACTAGACATCTAGTTCACCATTTTCTCCCCATGGAAGGAAAACATGTAAAAGAGGAAGAAAAATAATGAAGTATATTTGTAAGTGAGCAGGGTTGTTTCTAAGCCAGATAAGTTCCAATTTTCTTGGGATCCTTCAAATCATAATCTAGAAGACTTCAAGAGGCAGGCTGTCAGCCAGGCTACTAGACTTAACCAGTAAAATAATTGATTATTTTACTGAGTTGAAGCCACACCCCTTCTTCTTACTAATAATTAATTATCTACTTAAGTATTACTTACAATTGACTAGTTAAGTACAATAAGTAGTATAAACAATTAGTGTAAATAAAATGTCCCCTACAATTTTATTCCCTAACACCGTGCTCAATAGTATAAGTCAATGGGAATAAAATTTAATAATAAAATTATAATAAAAAAACTTTAAAACAATTATATTACCTCAGTGAGAGATCTGGAATCCTGTGAAAGTAATATAATTAATTAATTATTGTGTAATTAATTGTGACAGTCCAAGGAACTCAAACTTTATTGCTAATAAATTTGATGCCCTTGTTGACATACCAGTTTATTTATTTCTTATGTCATATATGTACTCCTTTTTTTTGTTATCCTTTTTCTCACACTCTTACAGTAGATGGTGTAAATTCCGTATATTTTATTCCCTCATGTTTTGCCTATAAAAGGCCTCTTACTTTGTGCTTTTCAAGAAATTCCTTCATTACTTACTTTTATTACTATATTTTACAATATAACACTTATTTCTATATTTTATAACATTAGTACTTACAACAGCCTAATTCTAATCTATAATCTATATTAATATTTAAATTCTACCTCTTATATTTGAGTAAAACAATCATTTTGATTAAAAAATACGTACTATTTTGTTGAGAGTCCATTTCATCCCTTAAAACCCTCGTGAAAACTTTGAACCAAGCTTCTAGACCAAAAGGACCCCTTGACACAGGCTGTCAATGTAATATTTGAATGTGAACTTCAAAAAAATGGACATTTATGTTGAGAAGGAAATCAAAAAAAAGTACTGTAGTATGGTATGCTATCATCCTGCTTATATTTGGTGTTTGGAAAATCAAAAGAAGATGCTTGATTAAAATGCTCTGTTTGTCCAATTTTTGGAGTCAGCTGAGGTGAAATTTCATGATTACAAAATTTATTTGCACATGGAGTGAATTTATCCCCAACTTGCTCAGCAGGTGAGTATTTTTAATTTATTTATATTTGTTTTTTTATTATTATTTTAATTTGGTTTTATGCAGAGAGAGTCTGCCTACCAGGGCCTTGAAAACTCATCTTCCAAAGAGGAACTAGAAACCAATTCAGCTGAGTGTTTGCATGGACAAGTTGCCCATATAGAGAATGTCAGCCAAGCTGTCTCAGGAGCCCAGTAAATTGTTATAATACTTTATTGGAACCATAAGAGGGAATAACATTTTATATTTGATGTATTTAAAATAAAATATTTTATTGAATAATGAAATTATATAAATATTTTATAAATAAGTAAAATAATTATTATATTAATTTCATTATTAAGTAAATTTATTATATACTTACATAAAACATAATATATATATTCTATTCTAAAAATCAAGGCACATTTTTATGTATTTAATATTTATAAATTTATAATTAATTATTTATAAATATATATTAGGGGGTATCTATGTTCAGGGATCTGCAATTAAATTGATTGCGGATAAAAATCCTTATACCCCAATTATCTTCCGCAATTATTTTTGCTAATAATTGGATTATTAGACACTTTATGTGTCAATGTTCACCTCTTATCCGACATTTTTTTACTCAATTTTTCATAACCACATCTTGCCCTACTTTCTGCCATAAACACATCTTGGACTACTCCCTGGATATGCCTTCTACCTTGCTGCACACTTCCATTCTCATCCCATCCTGTTCATTCTATCCGCTCAGAATTTCTCCCCATTTCATCTATTTGATTCTGCTCCTTTTCATCTCGCTATCTCATCTGCTTGTTTCTGCTCCTTTTCATCTTCATTTATAATAACATGCCTCGTCATCCTAGATCTTCTCAAAGGCAGCTATCACCCAGTTGTTCTTCAATTCCCACTACTTCCTCTATCCCCCGCTCAGCCAAGAAATCAAAGACTTTTCAATTAAAAAAAGATGACCATCTCATTCTTATCAACTGGCTGAAATCCAAATCTAACTATGATTCTTGTTTTGGTACTGAGTATGCCACTAAAGTAGGACGTCCCCCCGCATCAAAAGTTAATGGCTATCTTCTAATGGCAAATGAATTACTGAATAAGACAAAGGGAAGGATTGATCTTTTGCCTAAACAGATGTCTGAACGCTTCAAGCATTACCGAGCAAAATACAAGAAGGCAAAGGCTCTTTCATCTTCCACTGGTTTTGGGGTTACCGACAACAATATCACTAAGGGCATAAAATCCATAGACGATAAACTTGAAACTTTTTGTCCTTACTTTAAAGAGATGGATGCAATTTTTGGAGAGTGAGCTGATGTTAATCCTGTAAACATGTTGGATGGTGAAGATGCTATCTCCGAACATGATGTCAAAGCAAATCTTTTCTCATCCTCATCCTCCACTCAAGCCTCCCCTCATTTGAATGAGACATATCTAGATAGCTTTTCTGTAGATCCTATAGGTGATTTAACCCAACCAAATCTAACTCAGGTCTGTTTTTTTTCTTTTATCTTATCTTTTCTATTTTTTATTTACTTATCTTTTTCTTATTTCTTAAAAGGCTGATGAACAAACCCAGGATCCTCAATCAACTGAGTCTGAAGCTAGTGACAATGATGTGGCGGAAAATGCTACATTGAACAAAAAGCAAAGGGCTTCAAGTAGTCTAAATTTCCACTCACAAAGAAGACAAAAAAGTGATACTTCATCACAAACACCTTTTTCTTCGATGGAACAGGTTTTAGAGAAACGTGATGCTGGTAAGTGATATCATACCTCTTATTACTTTACTCTGCTTTTCTTCTACTTTATGTTAATTTTTATTCTCACTCTAGAACAAGTGGAAATTGCTAAAGAGACTCTAAGCTTTGAAAAGAAGAAATACGAGCTCTCTTTAAGGAGGGATGACATAGTACAAGATTTGGAAGAGAGGAAGTACAAGCTCTCCTTACGGAAGGATGATCGGGTCCAAGATTTGGAGGAGAAGAAGTTTGAGTTAACTCTTAGTATTGAAAAATCCAAAAAAGAGGAAAAAACACTTGAGCATCAAAACTTTATGGAACAGATGAAGTATAAGCATGATCTTCAAGAAAGTTCTAAAAAGAAAGATTTCTTGATCGAATGCATTAAAGAAAACAAATCTGTTGAAGAAATAGAACATTTAATGAAATTTTTTGTTGACTAGTTTCTTTTATTTCTTTCACACTTCATTTTTTCATATTTATTTGTACATAAATTTTACAATTATTTTCTGTATTTCTTGAAATTTCGTATTTTAATGTTAAATATTCTTTTTTTAAATAAAATTTTCAAGTCTCCTTTGAAAATTTGACAATCCCCCACCCCTGGATTTTTTTGAAGTAAGGGGTGGGTATCACAAAAATTCTTTCATGTCATGAATCTTGAAAGTCTTATATGAAAATTTGGCTTTACTACCCCCTGCATTTTACTGGTATCCCAAAAATTCTTACATGTCAAGAATTTCACAAGTCTTATAAGAAATTTTGGCAAAACCCCCCATGGATTTTATTGAAGTAAGGGACAGGTATCACCAAAAAATTTTCACCAAAATATCTACAAGTCAAAAAAATTCTATATCTGTTTTAAAAAATTGGCAATACTCTCCTCTGCATTTTATTGAAGCAAGGGGTGGGTATCACCAAAATTTTTCTAAGTCATCAATTTCACATGTCAGATTTGAAAATACGGCAATACCCCCCCCTGCATTTTATTGAAGTAAGGGGTGGAAGTCATCTAAATTTATTATTATTACATAAATTATTAAATAAATATCTAATATATATCAATTTCCCTAGTTTAAAGTAATGACAATTCCTCAAGCCAAAATGCAGACCAAGTCGAGAAACAAAAGTTTGGGACTTTCCACAGGTATAGGCAAGAGGAACCCCATGAAACAAATAAATGTTATCATGATTACCTGTTATACAACCAAAGGTCATTGGCTCATCACTTAACTTGAGAAAATTGATAAATATAAATTATTTATTAATAATTTATGAAAAAATATAAATTTTTTGATGACAACTCTAATCCCCATACGTTTTGGATCTAGATAAAGTTTTTTTAAATCGAATAACTTTACCTTCTTTCTTTACCTTATTGATTCTTTGAATCAACTTATGACTGATTTGAAATGAGCAACCAAAATGTGTTAAATCTTGAGAGGATTCCAAACCAGGAGGAGTTGGTCATTTGATGATTATCCTTAGAAGAATTCCAATTTCGATGATACCATTTCCCAAACCAAAATCAATGATTCACCGGTGGTCTGGAAAATATAAACCATGTCCTTTGATTTTAGCTGGAGATGGTATTGGTTGGCCAGTTATTGGATTGATATATGAGAATATACCAAAAGTAAGAAAATTGGCATCATTCCTATTGATATGAATCCTATTGTGAAATCCAGAATGAGTGATAATAACATTAGAAAATAAAAGATATTTGTGGCTGATATCTTCCCATTTGGAGTCACACCAATTTGGTATTCCAACTTTGGTTGCAAGTTCATGATTTTTTTCAAATGCTTTATTACAGAGCTTTTTGAGTCAAAAAGCAAGAAAAGAGTTGAAGAAAGGTAGAGTGTCCCATAAGCAAAAATCTTCATCTTTTTGAGCTTTAGTGATATTTTTGACCAAAGAATATATGCCTATATAAATGAAATAAGTGAAATGATATTAAGAATGGAAAAATAATTATTAGACATACCAAGAGAATATCCTTTAACAAAACCTGGTCTCCAACCAAATCCAATCATGATACCACCCACCAAATTCATATTCCTTATAGGTAATCGAACCAAAGCCATTTGATAAAGAGTTATGATAAGATCCAATAGTTGATTAAAAGTTTCATCTTTTACACCATCAAATGAATGAACTTCCAATACAAATTGAGCCTTATAAGAATTACTGATAACTGCAACAACTCAATCATCTCCAAATTCGGTTAGATATTTGATATCTTCTGGTAATTTTTTTGGATATTGATTTTTTTTATCTACTTTAGTTTTATGAAAAAAAATGTTTGGGATATGATGAAAATAACTTTCACAGAGAATTTTTTTTTTCAGATATCTTTTCTTCTGATAAAACTGATTATCTTTAATTTTTTTTGAAGATTTAGATGATGATTTTTTTTCAGATATCTTTTCTTCTGATGAGACTGATTATCTTTAATTTTAATGAATGATTTAGAAGAAGAATTTTTTTCCAGATATCTTTTATTCTGATCAGACTGATTATCATTAATTTTTTTGAATGATTTAGAAGATGATTGTATTGAAGCTGATTTTGAAGAAGATGATAGAGATGATAAAGATGAAGATGATAAAGAGGATAAAGATGAAGATGATAGAGAAGTAAGGGGTGAATCTGAAGAAGAAGACATTTTTTTGATCTGAAAAAAAATTTAAATGTCAATAAAATTTCAACTCAATTTTTATTAAAAAAAAATTCTCACCTAAAAATAAAAAAAGCTGTTTTTTTATTTGAAAAAAAAAATTGAAAAAAAAAACCAAAAAATCAGTAAAAATTTTTCAAAAAAAATAATTTATCAAAAAAAAAACCTGAGGTTTTATTTTAAAAAACACAATAAAAGCAAAATCCTTTTTTAAAAAAAAATTAATAATTAAATTAATTCAAAAAAAAAAAATTTCGGTAATAATTAAATCAAAAAAAAAAAAAATTTAAAATGAACCTGAAGATTGGTTATTAAAAACCTTCTCACAAGATCCTGAAAAAAAAGAAAAAAAAATTTAAAATGAACCTGAAGATTGGTTATTAAAAACCTTCTCACAAGATCCTGAAAAAAAAAAAAAAAATTCAGTAAAATCAAAATCAAAAACAAAAAAATTTTTTAAATAAAAAAAAAACCAAAAAAATTATTTACTAGAAAAATTAAAAATTAATTTAAAAACCTTTTTTGATTTGTAAATAAGAGGGAAAGTCCTTAACAGAAAGAATTTTTTTTTTCTATAATACTGCCAGCCAAAAAAATTAAAAAATTAATCAAATTTACAAAAAAAAATTTGTTAGTATATTTATTTGAAATTAGGTAACCCCAATTTATCTCCCATAAATGTCCCCTTTTCCCCTCCTTTATTTATTTGAAATCCCCTTACAAATCCCTCGCTCCTTGCCTCAAAAGTCCCCTCAAATCCTCTCCTTGCCTGCCTCAAAAACCCCCTGAAACCCCCCCAATTCCCCTCCCTCTTTAGCCGCCTCAACCCCCCCCATTCCCCTCTCTTTAGCCGCCTCAAACCCCCCCTTCCACTCCCTTACCTCCTCCTCTACCCCCCCTCTCCTTGTTAATGAAAGATTGGTAACAATCATTCATTAAGTAATCAAATCGCTAACGATTTGTTTACTTAGTAAATGATCGCTAACGATCGTTTGTTAATTAAAAGGGGGGGGGTAGAGGAGGAGGTAAGGGAGTGGGTGGGGGGGTAAAGCAATTAGAAGGTGGGAAGGGGGGGTGTTTGAGGCTCCTAAAGAGAGGGGAAGGGGGGGGTTTGAGGTGGCTAAAGAGAGGGGAAGGGGGGGGGGTTTGAGGCGGCAAAAGAGAGGTGAAGGGGGGGGGTTGAGGAACATAAAGAGGGGGGAAGGGGGGAGTCTTGAAGCGCCTAAAAAGAGGGGAAGGGGGGTGATGAGGGACCTAAAGAGGGGTGAAAGGGGGATTTGAGGCAGCTAAAAAGGGGGTAAAAAGGGGGTATTGAGACAGGTAAAAAGAGGGAAAAAGGGGGGCCTTGAAGATGATAAAGAGAGGTGAAGGAGAGAAAAAAAAAGAGAAAAAAGAGAAAAAAACAAACAAAAAATTAGTTTACCCTAGAACAAAAATAAATGAAGCACTTACAAAAAAAACAAAAAAAAGCAAAAAAAAAAAAAAAAACATGATTAGTAAATAAAAAACCAAGAAAAAATAAAAAAAATGACCTACCTGGTGAGTTGAGTTGAGAAAATAAATGCAACCAAAAAAACTGAGTGATGTTTGAGGAGAGGATGAAAAGGATATGAGTGATGAATGAAAAAAAAAATCACTGACAAAATATGCGATATAAGAAAATATGCGATTTCATGTTGAGCTGGTGAAAGAAAACCAATGAGCCATCCAAAAAAAAGATATTCACCGTAAATTCAAAAAAAAATGAATATGCAACAAACCAAAGTACAAAACCAAGTGAATAAAGTACAAAAAAAGGACATTTGGAAAGTATGAAAACATAAAAATTAAAAATTAAAAGGGTGGTGAAGATAAATGTTGGAGAGTAATTGGCATTATAATGGGGCGTATGCCGGTTGATTGAATGATTTGTGAATCAAGGGAGGGGAGTGCTGGTGGTGGTTTAGGATCCTCTTCTTCATAAAGATCATTCCACTCATCCTTTAAATCAGCTAGAATATTGTGGAGTATTACGCAAGTCAAGATCCAATGATTTGCAGTTTTGATCTCCAATTTTTTTTTGAAATTGGATTCTGAGCTCCCAAAGACTAGAAAATCGTCCCTTTAAAATACCTATAGCATGTTCAATTTGCACACTTGATTGTGCAAGGTGATAATTAAAGGCAGTTTTGGGGTCATTTTCTGAAGTTGCACCACGGAAAGCAGGTATAATGTACTTTCCACTTGCATATGATGAGTCTGCAAGGAGGTACTGAGATTCATCAAAGTATGAGTCAGGGGATTGAGAAATCCTCATTCTTTGGAAGATGGAAGAGTCATGACATGATCCAGGGCAGCCACTGTGAAAAGCAATAAATTTTTTATTGACATCGCATACAAGTTGAACGGCAATAGAGTATCTAGAAAGAAGATAAAAAGTTAGATTGTGAAAGATGAGAACTTGAAGAAGATTTTGAAGAAACCTTTTTTTGCGATCAAAATAATGGTTGCCATCATGAGCAGGCTTTTGACTCAAATGGATGGTTGTGCAATCAACAAAACCTATACAGCCAGGGAAACCTTCAGCTTGCATTACTTGAGAGGATTCAAGTTGCTGTTCTGGAGTTGGCCAAGCAAGAGTTTAAGACTTGAGGGAAAGGATAGCAAACGTACAGCGCTTGGTGTATAATATCATGGTACCATATCCTATGTTAAAGAGATTATCCAAACATCTTATGGCAGCACCATTTCCATTTGAGCCAAAGCAACATAGAGCAACAGCAAGTTGGATGGCAGGATTACGCTGTTTGTTATGAGAATTGTTATGGAAGATAGGATGTTCAGAAATGAGTTGATAAAGTTTGAAGAAAGAATCGGGAGAATTTCTAAAAAGTTGGGTGAAGTTTAAATGAAGAATGTTGAGAATGGAGGCCAGATCATATTGGGGATCATGATAAAGATTTGGCCCCCTGGTGATGATGTAACGCTTTTTGGAAAGAAAACACATATAAGCTAAAGCATCTTCCAAATCAGAGTCAGATTTATAGTAGAGAACTAAAAGTAAAGTGATGGCATTAATAGTGGAGTGAAGTAGCCGTCTAGTAGAGAGGTGTTTCATTGTTGCCGGTGGAAGGCTTATGTGATGAGGGAAGTGGGAATTCACCGCCAAATGTGCAGTTGGGGTGTGTAGATAGAAAAAAAACTTAAGTGTTTGCCACCAAAATTAAGTAGCATAGAGTGAGGAAAGACTTAAGGATGGCATCAGCAATTATGAGTCATGTGACTTTCTTGCAAATCCATCATGGATGAGATGAGTTTGGGATCAGGAATTAGGAATGGAAATTGGGGTATAAGAGGCGGGATAATGCATTATTGTGGATTCCTTATCCACTAGCCCCGGGGCTAGTAGATAAGAATCTTCCGCAATTAATAATGTCTGATCCCGGAAAAAAAAATTCCTGATCCCTAATTGCGGATCCCTGAACATTGATACCCCCTATTATAAGTGTAATGATAAAATTAACTTATAATGTAATTAAAATTTAATTAATAAAATTTATATATTAGGGGGTATCAATGTTCAGGGATCCGAAATTAGGGATCAGGAATTTTTTTTTCCGGATCCGACATTATTAATTTTGGAAGATTCTTATCCACTAGCCCCAGGGCTAGTGGATAAGGAATGCACGATAATACATTATCTTGCCTCTTATACCCCAATTTCCATTCCTAATTCCTGATCCCAAACTCATCTCATCCATGATGGATTTGCAAGAAAGTCACATGACTTATAATTCCTGATTCCATCCTTAAGTCTTTCCTCACTCTATGCTACTTAATTTTGGTGGCAAACACTTAACCTTTTTTTCCATCTACACACCCTCATTTCTTTTTTAAATTCATGGTTTATTCCTTTTTTGTAAATATTTCCTTTGTAAATTAACATAAGTTTCTGATCCTATCCTTCCCTTGTGTTCCCACCAATTCCACAACACCTCAAATCTTCCTTTCTCCCTTCCCTTCCACCTTCACTAGAAACCCCACTTCTCAAACTTACCTTGCTCTCTATCTCTTCATATCCACTAGACACCCCAGAACACCCTTTCAACTTTAATTGATATCTCACCTTTCAAATCCACCTTGCTTTACTCCCTTTTGCATCCTATAGAAACCCCACTCCTCAAACTTACCTCGCTCTCCATCTCTTCATATCCACTAGACACCCCAGAACACCCTTTCAACTTTAATTGATGCCTCACCTTTCAAACCCACCTCGCTTTACTACCTTTTGCCTCTAATAGAAACCCCAACACACCTTTTTAACCAAACTTGATGCCCCAAGCATCAAATCCACCTCTCTCCCTTCCTCTTCACCTCCAATTGACACCACATTACCCAAAAATTAGCTCTCCACCCTCTTATGTGCTTCTTTAGTACCTTGAACATATATTTAGTTTGTCCACATTAATCAAGATTTATAAAAAAAAGTTAATATTAATACAAACTATCACATTAACCTTTACTTATAGACATCATTATAGAGAAAAAATATATATTTCAAAAATTTTGAATGTAACAGGACTGTAATTTTTGTATTCAGGAAACTTACAAAAGATTCAGGTCAATAATTTTATAATATTTTTTGGGAAAAAATTTATTTTTTACTTATTTATGGCATGAATGATAACTCTTGGCCCTTTTGACATTTTTTTGTGGACATTTTATACTGTTGTGGCATCTTTTATGTTGGATGCATCACCCAAAAAAGCCTAAAAACCCCTAATTAGGGCCGGAAAAGTGCTGATACAGGCAAAAAAAGTATTAAATAATTTTTGGCAAAAAGGCCAAGCATTTATGGTTTTTCCGAATATACAATTGTAAAAATTAAAGTGACTGTTTGTCAGATATTTAGTTACTTTTTGGAGATGCTTAATGGTGTGAAATATAATAATTTTTTTATTCATTGGTTCATAATTTATTTATTTATTAGCTATTTTCCTCAAATAATGTTCATTTATATTATATTGGGCTATTAAATCATATATCTTGTCCCATATACTATTTCAGCTATTGCAAAACAATTGTCTGTATCATAAACTTATTTTAATATATTTGTATTAATTTTCTTTATTCATCTCTATAAATTTAATATTACATACTTTAAGATTATCATTTTTTTGTGGAGATGAAGTGAAGAAGAGAATATTGGATGTAAAAGTGGAGGGTTTTTGGTTGGAGGCTATGGAGAGGGTGGCGAGTTAATTTTTGCATGATGAGGAAGGGAGCAAGATGGATTTGATGCTTTGGGCATCAAGTTTGGTTAAAAAGGTGTGTTGGGGTTTCTATTGGAGGCAAATGGGAGGCAAGCGAGGTGGATTTGAGGGGCCAAGCATCAATAGAAATTGAAAGGGTGTGTTGGGGTGTCTAGTGGAGATGAATGGATGGAGAGTGTGGTAAATTTTAGGAGTGGGGTGTCTATTGGAGGCAAATGGGAGTAAAGCGAGGTAGATTTAAAGGGTGGGGCATCAATTAAAGTTGTGAGGGTGTGCTGGGGTGTCTAGTGGAGATGAAGGGATGGAGAGCGAGGTAAGTTTGAGGAGTGGGGTTTCTATTGGAGGCAAATGGGAGTAAAGAAACATGGATTTAAGGGGTGGGGCATCAATTAAAGTTGAAAGGGTGTTCTGGGGTGTCTAGTGGAGATGAAGAGATGAAGAACGAGGTAAGTTTGAGGAGTGGGGTTTCTATTGGAGGTAAATGGGAGGAAAGAGAGGTGGTTTTTCAGGGTAGGGAATCAAGTAGAGGTGAAGAAGTGAGGTGGAGCCTCTTTTAGAGGAGGAAAAAATAAAAATAATACAGCAATATCCTGGTTAGAAGCAGTAGCTTGTCACATAAAATAGAAAATCTATTTACCATCTACTTCCCATAAGATAGGTCTAACACTGCCTCTCAAGTCTGGAGGTTGAGAAAGATCATACCATTTCTGTTCAAAATATGCTATGAAATCATACAATGCTAAATGTTTTGATTCATAGATCAAAAATATTTTCTTTCTTACCACATAGGGGAGGTTCTGGCTTGCAATTCAAGATGTTGGTGAGAGAGATTGTCTATGGTAAAGAGAATTGGACGTTTCAATGAAGAATTTTTCAGGGTAGATGACAGGATGGGATGAGGGTAGGAGTGCGCAGCATGGTGGGAAGGCTGGGATATCCAGAAAGTTGTCCAAGATGTGGTTATGAAATATTGAGGATAAAAATGTTGGATAAGAGGTGAACATTGACATGTAAAGTGTCTAATAACCCAATTATTAGCAAAAATAATTGCGGAAGATAATTGGGGTATAAGGATTTTTATCCGCAATTAATTTAATTGCTGATCCCTGAACATTGATACTGTTGGCTGGTTGTCTAGAAGAAGGAGAAGAAGAAGAAGGAAAACAGAGAGGATGAAGACAAGGTAATATAAAGGAATAAAGGAATAAAATAATATAAGTATTTTAAAAGAGAAGGCAACAAGGTTTCCTTGGGACTTGACACAATTGTAAGGTTTTTTAAATTATAATATATTTATTTAACTAGTAATTATTTTCAATGCGTGACAAACTGTTATAATTATTATTAGACTTAAGGCAACCTGGGTATATTTATATACTTTTTTTTAAATTATATTACTAATGTTAAAAAAATATAATAAACGTAATAAAATGGAATTGAGTTGAGTGTAAATTAATGATGCAGCTACAGGGGATAATCCAAAGCCTTTTATAGGCAAAGGACCCTCTGAGGCGTCACCATATAGTAATTACAAAAAGGAATAACATGAAACTAGACATTAAAAAGAATAGAACTAAAACATGGAGGCTGAGAGAAAAACATGAGACATTCAACTAAACCCATGAGTAAGTAACTAATTTTCCCGCCATAATTTCCCAAAAACACTTATTAAAATAATTAGTAACCAAGTAAGTTTGAAACATGAGAACAGTGAGTAAAATAATCCAAAACAGACATTATAGTGACATGTAAAGGGTTTAAGTAAAACAAATAGAATTATTTTCATGCCAAAAATTCATGTAATCAATTCAATCCAGTTTAAAGCAATTTTAATTACTTGTTTTAACTATGTAATTAATTCAATAATTAGTTTAAATGAAACATATAATTAATTTAATGATATTTTATAATTTAAAGTGGGGATTTTAATACTATGTTATTAAATAAGTGTTATAATTTATTTAATAATTTTTCTGACACAATTAAGGGTCAAAAAAGCGCCCAATATTATTGTTTAATAATATATGAAAAGTTTTATTTAATATATAAATTTAATTAATTAATTTAATTACATTATAAGTCAATTTTACACATATAATTAAAATATATGTATGTAATTAATTAATTATTAATTTATAATTATTAAATACATAAAAATGCGCCATTATTTGTAGAATTTAAAATATATTATGCTTAATTTAAATGTACAAATAATTTATATAACAATAAAATTAATATAACACTTATATTTAATAAGATACTTATATAATTTTATTATGAAATAAAATATTAATTTATATACATCAAATTCAACTCTTAGGCCCTCTTTCAGGTCCAATAAATCAACATATCATTTACTGGGCTCCTGTTATAGCCTGGCTGACACTCCCTCACTCTAAAAAAACAATAAAAAAAATTCTAAGATTTTTTCTTTTTGTACTTTTTTAACAGAGTAGGAAGTTTTGAAATCTCCTTGCCAGGTATCCATGCATCATGTTCAGATGATTTGTTCTTATATATCAATAAATATGCAGTAACTCTTTTAGAAGTGATAATTCTATCATTGAGAATTTTATCAATTTCTGCAGTTTCTGTGACTTCCTGAGGGTTTTTCTTAGGTCTTCCCCTTCTTTTGGGAAATAAGTCACTGTTGGAAGTATAAGGCTTAAGCAAAGAAATGGGAAAAACAGGATGTTTCCTATCATATGGAAAATACAATACAACTTCTACTGCATTATCTCCAACTATTCTTTTAACAACAAATGGTCCTAACAAATGATCTTTTAATTTGTTGTTACCTTGTAAATTGAAATGGACAGTAGATATCAACACTTCATCACCCTTTTTGAATGTGTATTCTTTATGGGATTTATCCCATCTTTTCTCTTCATATACAAATGCTTTATCAATACAGCTTTGAGCATGTTGTCTGCATAGCTGTTGCATTTTCATAAAATATTTTACACCAGGGTGTAGTTCCAACTTAGGTAATTTATTATTGAGAATCTGAGCAGAAGTTTTTGGGACATAACCTAACCAAAGCTCAAAAGGCTTTTTCTCAGTGACAGAATGAACAGTGCTATTATATGCAAATTCAAGACCAGGCAATAGAGTGACCCTGTCATGAGTAAATCTGTCATTGTCTTTATATTCTAAACCAAAGGAACAATACCTTCTAATCATATCTTCCAGAGTTTGAATCATTCTTTCAGCTAGACCATTAGTCTGAGGATGGTGAGCTGTAGACAACTTTAACTCACAGCCACAAATATCCATCAAAGAGGTCCAAAACTCAGAAGTAAATTTTGGATCCCTATCAGAGATAATGGCTTTTGGAAAACCAGTAATATTAAACATGTAAGACCACCATAAGAAAGCTAATTATTTTGTGGATACATCTTTGTGGGTAGGAATAAACTTGCACATTTTTGTGAATCTATCTACTATTACCCAACAAGAGTTATAACTGTCTTTACCTGCTACAGGAAGACCAGTGACAAAATCCATGTTAATTATTTTCCAAGGAGCATCAGGTGCTTCAATATGTTGTAATAACACTGCTCTTTTACCTGTCAACCTTTTAGATTTCTGGTAGGAATCACAAGATTCAACATATAATTTTGT
Source organism: Hemileia vastatrix (assembly GCA_030280995.1). Taxonomy (NCBI): domain Eukaryota; kingdom Fungi; phylum Basidiomycota; class Pucciniomycetes; order Pucciniales; family Zaghouaniaceae; genus Hemileia; species Hemileia vastatrix. The sequence continues at coordinate 31,275,048 of JASXTE010000011.1, forward strand.
ATCTTCAGACATATTAGCCCACCAAGCAGTGTTTTTGATTTTAATCAATGTTTTTTCAAGATCAAAATGACCAGCTAATATGTCATCATGACAAAGTTTGAGGATAATTTATATCATAGAAGGAGGAATTACAATTATATTAGCAAGCTTTCTTCTATAATATGTATAACCATCTTCAATAGAAAACTTTCCTTTAATCAAAGCATTTTCATACTTTGCAGGAAGAGTTTTAATCAATGCTTGAATTGAAGCATTCTTAGGATCATTTAAGATAGTAACTAATTTATTTAAATCAGAATCCTTATCATATGAATCCAGTATTAATTTTAATAAATCTTCATCCATATCAACTATAAATATACCATGGATATGAACAGTATCATCTTCAGGTACATAAGCAGGATTGGAGTCATTATTTGGTAGAGGCAATCTGGAAAGCATATCAACATTGGAGTGAACATTTCCAGCCCTATGGATAATTGTCATCTGTCCTCTGTATTCTTGAGCAGCAAGTTGCCACCTGAACATATGTCTATTAGGTCTTTTCAGGTTTAAGAGGGACTTCAAAGCACTACAGTCAGTTACCAATTCAAACTATTGGTCATCTAGATAGTAATGAAGCTTCTCAAGAGCCCAAAAAACTGCTAAGCACTCTAATTGAGTGGCACCATATTTAAAGTCACTATTTCTCAAGGTTCTTGAAATATAACAAATTAAAACCTCTGAGGATTTATCATTAATAATTTGTTTCTGGTGGAGGGCAGAACCCAGACCAACAAAGCTAGCATCTGTATACAGGAAAAATGGTTTGTTAAAATCTGGAAGAGCTAAGATAGGGGCTGTCATTGAGCAACATTTTAATGTATCAAAAGCTTTTTGACAGTCAATATTCCAGATGAATGCAACATCTTTCCTAGTTAGTTTGGTAAGAGGCAAGGCTATGACCTGATAATTTTTAATATATTGTCTATAATAGCCACACATACCCAAAAAACTTTGAATTTCTCTTACAGAAGTTGGTGCTTTCACATTTTGAGTTGCAGCAACTTTGTTGTGGTCTACAAAAATTTGTAGGCTTGACACAACATGGCCAAGGACTTTTAAAGATTGAAAACAAAATTTACACTTTTTCAAGGACAAGGTCATATTTATTTCATCCATTTTTTGGAAAACCCTATTTAAATGAACCATATGTGCATCAAAAGTTTTGGAAAAAACTATGATATCATCAATATACACCATGAGCCATCCCTCAATTATTTCATGATTGAAAGTGTTATCCACGATGTGGTCTTCCAACATTGGCAGGGGCCTTTGTTGTGTGTTTTGGCACTGTTTGTGCATGTCTTAATTGACATCTGTTGAAGAATTGGGTATTTTTCTGGTTTTATTCCATGGATATTGGGTCTGCGAGTATGTGGGTACTATCGTTGGATAGCCCCGGTTTTTCTATATATTTCATGTCTTGATAATATTTTTCATATTCTAAGTTTTAAGGGGTCAATTCCTCATTCTTCAGTTACAAAAGATAGCTGTTTAATTTTGTTTTTCCTGTTTTATGGGCTAACCTTAAGTCTTAAGGTTAAGTACTTAGTAACATTGGATAGGGCAAATTTAGCTATATATTTCATGTCTCAATGTTGTTATAGTGAAATTCCGTGTTTTAAAGGTTTTAGTAGTTGTAGCTAATTTTTCTAAGTAGATTAGGTGTTTTTATTGGTTTTTTGGCTTTAGGGAGGCCAGACCGCTTCAGGCGGCATCTCCGACATCGGGCGGTGTAGAGTAGACTCCTACAGTCACCTTGCTGCAGGCAGAATCCAAGGGAGTTGGAAAAACAAAAAGAAATCCCTGTCCCTCCAAGTAAACGTAAGATTCAATTAACTAAGCTTGAAGATCTGCTTGAAGAGTTGGATAAGTTGAGAATCTGAGAGAAAGACTTTGAAAGTGTTGGAAACTTATAATATAGAAAAAAAATAAGTGCAATAAATGATTACACACCCAAAACAAATACCTAATACCAGATTACACTGATACTAGTCACAGCAAATAATTAGAACAAGCCGCAACACTTGCCCCAGAGACTGAAAAGTACAGTAAAGTACCCCAGAAACTACCCTTGGGATGATCTGTTCAAAGGTGCCTTATTAAAGGCCTGCCCCAGATTTACCCAGTTTCCCACCAAAATTAAAGAGTGTTCTTTATTATATTTTTATTTTATAGATTTTATAAGAAAATAAATAAATTTGAGTCACCCAGGATGAGAGCTATCCAATGGTACCCTATATGTTGATATTTTTAAACATAATTGTTGTTATATGTTAAATATTGTTAATTATCAAAAAAGACCCTTTTAATCGAAACTAAAAGACAAAAAACATGTTGAAGACTAAGATTCTCCTCCTCCAGAACTTTCCAACAATACCCTACATGCATAGGATCTACAATAAACTATTGATCTAACAAGCATGATAAATTCTAACCAAATTTGCCACAACAGCCAAACTTTTCTGCAGTGACCAAACTTTGCACTGGTGATCAGACTTTTCTGCAGTGACCAAACTTTGCACTGGTGATCAGAATTTCCTACAGTGACCAAACTTTACCACAGTGCCCAGACTTTTCTGCAGTGACCAAACTTTGCACTGGTGATCAGACTTTCCTACAGTGCCAGAATTTTTCCAGTACACTTTGCTTTTGCACCGGAAAATCACTGGAGCAAACCGGAGCGCAACGGAGCGCACCAGAAAAAAATGGCTACTCCATGAGCACACTGCATCCACCAAAAATACCAAGAGAACCCTAGAAAATCCAGTAAAACCAATACCCAATCCATGAAACCATCAACTAACAATAGGAATACCAACATATATCCATTCCAAAACACCATAAATCCTCCAAAAAATCACCATAAATCCACCCAAAAAAAACTCCAGTTAACTCCCTTCAACCAAATTAACACCTGCTAACACCATAATTTTCTTCCAACCAAGGTCTAATCAAATTTTCACCTAAGTAGCCTATCCATATTTTGAATGCCACAGCAGCCCGCCTGCCTCTGTTTTAGAAGGTTTGGGAGCGCTTCTGGAGGGTTTTTATTCAATTTGGCTGGTACAGGCGGCAAATTCCTTGGTGTGCATGGGCTCTTAGATAGTGGTTTGTGTGTACATAGTAAATAAGACATTTTGGGGCAGCTTTAATTATCATACAACCATCTGGAGGTGATATCCTTGTTCCTCACTCATTTTTCACTGTTTTTGGCCACAATTGGCTGTGTTTATTGCAAGGTTAGTTCTTCATTTAACTCAACTTTTGAAACAGGTTCTCTGGTATAGTCTTGCAACCTATATCAAGTATTATTGCTGTCTCTGGTGTAGATTTTCAGCCTACATCAAGTATCTTTGCTTTCTCTGGTGTGGACATTGGTCTACATTTCAGTTCTTTGGTCTGGTAGTCTGTCTGGGGAGTACTTACTTGGCTTATCAAGCAGTCAAGTGTGTTGAAAAAGGGGCTTTAGCAAACAGGAACCAACTTACTTTAGCAAGTAAATCTCACTCTATTTTTTTTAAAGGGACAGGGGATTTTCTCTCTGGTTTTTCTCCAACTCCCTTGGTAAAGGCCTATAGCTAGTACTATAGGATTGTCTACATTTCTGGTGCCCAACGTGGGGTAGAACTTGCTAGTTCTTTGGAATCTCTGTTTTCTTTGGTTGGCTCTTTTTGGTGTTTTGGTCTGGAGGAATGGCTTCTGGTTCCTCTTTTCCTGTGGTGACTGTCAGTGGGGGAGATGGTCCTACTGCTGTGATGGTCAAGGAGTGTGTAAGGATTAAAACTTGGGATGGTACCAAGTTTAATGGGGAGGATGTCAAGTGGTTTCTAGAGAAGTATGAAACTGCTGCTGGAGTGGATGTTGCTTCCTACCTGGACATGGTGAAGCAGATTATCTTCTTCATTGGTGATAGGGCAGTGGAGAAGGAGATTGTGGCCATGTCTGGCTACAAAAAGAGGGATTGGAAGTTATTGTGTAGGGAGATGGTAGATAGGTGGGGTGTCAGGTTCACTATGGTGGATCTGAACAAGGTTGTCAGTGAATGACAATCTTATGGTGGTCTTGGTAACTTGCATAGTTACGGAAAGTTTCTGCTACAGTTTGATCCTGTGGTGGAATACTTGGAGGAAGTGGAGGAGCTGGCACATGAAAATGCTGCCAAGGATGTTTTTTGGTTTGCCCTGGCTAGAGATGTAAGGATAGATGTGTTGAACTAGCTGTCAAGAAAGAACTTGATGAAGACTCTTTCTAATGGGGACCAGAAGTTGCCTGCCTTGGATAAGGTGAAGGAGGCGGTTGAGGCCCATTTGAAGTTGGCTGTGGACACCTATTAGGAAGGGTGTGCCAAATATGTCAGCAAAGTCAGTGCGGCTTTGGCTGAAGAGGAAGTTAGGGAGAAGAAGGAGGAGAAGAATATGGTTCAGGTTCCCAAAAAGGAGAGGGACCCAATGGTGGAGCAGTTGGCTGATCTCACAAAGCAGCTGCATATTTTTGTTCAGGAGGCTATGAAGGCCAATAAGGCACCTTCTCAGCCTAGAGATTTTGATAGGAGGGCTGGTAGGAGTGATCCTTGGGTCTGCTCTTATTGCAGCAGGAGGGGGCACAGGTCCAATTATTGTTGGGCTTTGAACAGGGATGTGTCTAAAGGAAAGGTGGAATTTGATGGAAGGGTTTTCAAGTTCCCTGACTGTTCATTTGTAAAGCCCAGTGAGGGGCAGGCTCCTGTTGATTTGGTCAGGAGAAGGGGTGGTCTCAATTAAAGGAGGTTAAGGTTTGAGGAGATTCCTGAGCAGGGGAAGTCTTCTGGTAAAGAGGATGATGACAGCAAGGGAAAGAGGAAGGAGGTCAATAGGGTCTCTTTTTCTACTTCCTTTGGAGGATTGGAGTTGTATTCCTGTGGTGGACAGTAAAGTGGGGAATGCTTGGCTGGTGTTTATGATGTGGAAGCAGGGAAGGTGGGAAGGCCTAAGAGCAGTTCTCAGGCCAAACCAAAGCCAAATGCTTCAAATTCGGATCCTAAGCTGAGTGCAGCTAGGAAGAGGTAGAGCAAAGAGGAGCTGTACAAGATGCAGAAGGGTATGTCTGACATGGGCCCCCCTAGTTTTGGTGCATTGGACATGAATGGTGAGCCAATGCCAATGGAGTTTGATTCTGACTCTGAGGAGGATGTCCCTTTGGCTTCATTTCCAAAGCCTACCAGAGTTAAAGGTTCTGGGGAGGGATCTGGTTTGGTCCCTGCAAATGGTAAATCTGTTGGTGGTGCTGGTCCTCAAGAAGCTTCTAGGACCAAGGTAGTGAAGCAAAGAGCTCACTTTGAGAGGCCAGTAGTTTCTGGTCAATTTAATGTTATGGACTATTTCCTGGAAAGGATGAATCAGGGTCAGGTTTCCCTTACTTATGGGGAATTGTATGCTATCAGTCCAGGGTTGGCTGATAGATGAAAAAAGTTGTTGACCAGGAGAAGAGTTTCTTCTGGGGAGGTGGAATACACCTGTGATTCTGCGGAAAAGTTTGGTGAGGGGTTGAAAACTCATATTTATGCTCCTCTGGGTTATGTCAATGTCGCTCTGAATGGCAGGGAGGCAAGGGCATTGGTGGATTCAGGTTCTCAGATAAACCTGATTTCTTTGTTTGAGGCAACTCATTTGGGCCTCCCCATCAAAACTGGTATTGGTGGGAAATTGAAAGGGATTGGTGGCCATGTCACTGAATTGGTTGGAACTTCTGAGTTTTTGAAGTTAGATGTTTGTGGAGCCTCAGGGAAGGTTCATTTTTATATTGCTAAGGGAACAGTTAAAGCTGTTTTGGGTGGGCCATTCTTGATGGATTTTCAAGCAAGAATTGGTTATCAATTTGATTTGGGAATCAGTTTGGAGTTGACTGGTGAAGATGAAAGAAGACTTCACATGAGGTTATCATCCCCTGGAGAGGATGGTTGGGAGACCAGGCCTGGTATATCTTCAATGTGCCAGTGCATGGATTGTTTCAGGAGAAGGAAAGAAGTGGGTTCCGCCTCTGGTCTTTTAGAGTGTGGCTCAGGCTCTATTGAGAGTCTGTCTTTTTTAGAGTAATGAGGGCTGATCACCCTAGTGCTACAACCTCTCCCCAAGATGAGGAAATCCCAGGTTGTAGTAGGTCAGCTCCCTTGGTGATATACCAAGTGGATTTTCAACTTTCTCATTTTAATTTTTCTCTTCTCTTCAAGTATTCATCAAGTTTTTTATCAAGTCTCTGTTCTCTCTCAAGATTCTCAATTATTTTTAATTCAAGCTCAAGGAAGAAGATTGGTTATATATTTTTATTGAAAGATATGTGGAAAAGTTTTGGGGCGGTGAGATTGGGGTCTAAATGTAAGTCCTCCCAATTGTGCACAGCTAGGGTTTCATCTACACCTTTCAAAAACATTACCTGGGCCACACCTGTGAGCATTGGGGAAACCCCTGGTTATTTTTGTAGGTCAGAAGAAAACTCAAGAAAAGAAGATAAAAATTTCAAGATAATTCAAGAAAATCAAGAAAAAAATCTGAAGATAATGAAGAAAGAAGATCCAAAATATTTTTGTGAAGATTGTCAAGATCAATTTTTGGGCCTCCAGCATGAGGTTAAACTGCAGAAAATTATGAAGAAAGAAGATCATCAAGATCAATTTTTGGACCTCCAGCATGAGGTTAAACTGCAGAAAATTATGAAGAGAGAAGATCATCAAGATCAATTTCTGGGCCTCCAGCATGAGGTTAAACTGCACAATTTTAAAAGAGTTGATTCTGAAGATGAATTAAGATTTGAAGATTTGGAAGACAGAAGTGAAGATGAAGATTTGGTATTGCAGAAATGTTTTGGAGTGGTGAGATTGGGGCCTAAAAGTAAGTCCTCCCAATTGTGCACCACTGGGGTTTCTTCTACACCTTTCAAAAACATTACCTTGGCCACACATGTGAGCAATGGGGAAACCCTTGGTTTTTGTTCCAGGTATGGTGGTGAAGGTTTACTGAACATCCCTCAAGTTGAAGGTGGAGTGGCGAAGTATAAGAAGGTAGTGCAGAAGATTAGGCCTGTCAATGAGCCTATGCCTGTGGGTTTGAATCCGCCCTTGAAAAGACCTCCTTTGTCAAGAGATCCGTACTGTACTACTTTGGTGAAAAATCCTCCAGAATTTGTAGAGACGTCTAGGGTGACCGTGGAAAGGTTGAAAGTTATTAATTTTGGTCCTGATGGGTGGTTGTGTGAAGAAGAAAAGAAGTTGTTGTTGCACGTTATTGTGCTAAGGGAAAAAGCTGTAGCTTTTGTTGAGGAGGAAAGGGGTGTGTTGAAGCACTCTTATGGGGAACCTTACTTGATTCCTGTGGTTTGTCATGAACCTTGGAAAATCAAACCTATTCCAATTCAAGCTGCTATCAAAGAGGATTTTGTGGAGATTGTTAGGGAAAGAGTCAGAACTGGGTTATACAAACAATCAACATCCAGTTACTCAAGTCCGTTTTTCTGTGTAAAGAAGCAGAATGGGAAGTTGAGGGTGGTTCATGATCTTAGAGCCTTGAATAGAGTCACTATCAAGGATGCTGGTATGCCAACAAGTGCAGAGGATTTTGTTGAAGCTTTTGCTGGAAGGTTGTGTTATGGTTTGGGTGATATTATGGGTGTTTATGATGAGAGGGAACTTCATACGGATTCAAGGCCTCTCACAACTTTTGAGACTCCTTTGGGAAGATTTCAGCTCACTAGGTTGCCTCAAGGAGCAACTAATTCAGTGGCAGTATATCAAGCACAGATGGCTTGGATTTTGCAGGATGAGGTTCCTACTCATGCTGGTATTTTTATTGATGATGGTGGAATTAAAGGACCATCCACTGATTATGGTAATGAGGTGTTAGCGGAGAACCCTGGAATAAGGAGGTTTGTTTGGGAATATTCAATAACTCTAGAGAGAGTGTTTTTTAGGATTGAAGAGGCTGGTTTGACCATTTCAGGGTCAAAATTCTGTTGTTGTGTTCCTGCTCTAGAAATTCTGGGTCATGTGGTATGTAAAGAGGGAAGGATTATGGCAAAGAAGAAGATTAATAAAATTCAGTCATGGACAAGGCCTAAAAATACTACTGAAGTCAGTAAATTTTTGGGTGTGTGTTAATATGTCAGGATTTTTATTAAGGATTTTTTTTTGTTGGATTCACCTTTAAGGAAATTGACCAGAAAAGATGCAGATTGGGAATGGACTGAAGAGTGTGAAGAGGCTTTTCAGAAGTTGAAAAAAGTTGTTGGGGAAGATATTGTTCTTCACAAGTTGGATTATGGTGTTGGTGCTGGGAAAATTTATCTGGCAGTGGACTCAAGCTATATTGCTGCTGGTGCTGTTTTGTCTCAGGAGCATAAAACTGGGAGGGTCAGGCCAGTATGATATGAGTCTTTGGTGTTTAATGAGGTGGAATCTAGGTATTCTCAACCTAAGTTGGAATTGTGTGGTGTAGCAAAAATTTTAAAGAAGCTACAGACGGTTTTGTGGGGGCAGCATATTGAGCTGCAGGTGGATGCAAAATCTTTGGTTCAGATGATCAATACACCTAGTATTCCAAATGATCCAATGACTAGGTGGGTGGCATTTATTCAACAGTTGTCTTTTGTCCTGGTACACAAACCAGGCAAAACTTTTACAATGCCTGATGGATTATCAAGGAGGCCACCTACAGATGAAGATTCTGAGGCTAAAGAGTTTTATGAGGATGTTTCAGTGGTTAGGGCCAGAACTAAGGGTGCTGAAGATTTTTCTGACCTCCCCCAAGAGGCTAAACTGGCTGGATCTGATCTTGATTCTGGTGATCGGGATGTTTTTGTCGATGAAGATGGAGTTGTTGTTTGGGACAGCTCAAATTTGAAAAATGGTGCTTTTGTTAGTGAACTGGATTCTCACAAGGTTCAGTGGAAAGAGAAGGACATTCCAAAATTTAAGGATTGGTGTCCTGGTTGGGCTGGTCAATTGGCTCATGTTCACACTGGTGATTTTGATGACAGAGTTGTACCCTTGGATGTTGTTTTGTTGGATTTTGAAGATGAGACCTGGGGTCAGTCTGGGTTTTATTTTATTATGGTTGTATATCTGTTGACCTTGGAGAGGCCAGATAGTTGTAATGATGATACTGGGTTGGCAATTAAGAAGAAGAGTGCTGGATTTTATGTGTCAGGAAGAAGGTTGATGAGGAGAAGAAATCCTGATCCTCAAGTTGTGGTGACTCAGATAAAGGGTGAAGAGGTTGTGTTGAAGTTTTTGAATGAAGACCTTGGTCATAGAGGCTTTGCGGAGACTTATAGAAGAGTAGCTGACAGATTTTGGTGGCCAGGTATGAAGTTGGCTGTGCAGGGTTGGGTTCAATCTTGTGAAGAATGTCAAAGAAGAAGTCACTTGAAACCTAAAGAGGTTGGCCGTGCTACTGGTGAAACAACTGTTTTTGGAAGAGTCAGTCTGGATGCTGTCCATATTAAAGAGGGCAGGTATAAATACTTATTTGTTGCCAGGGATGATTTGTCTAGTTGGGTTGAGGCAGTGCCTCTGGTTAATTTGACTGCCAAGAATGTGGCAGAGTTTTTGAAGAAGGAATGGATTTATAGGTATGGGTTGATGAAGTTGGTGACTGTTGATGACGGGACAGAGTTTGGTGCCAAATTTAAAGAAGCTGTGGCTAATGTTGGTTCTAAAGTTAGAGTGGCTACACCTTATTATCCTGAAGCTGAAGGCGTGGTTGAAGTGGGGCTTCTAGATTTAATCTTGGAAAGTGTAGGGGTAACTTATGGGCTGGCTTCTCCGTAGAACAGTTACCCGAGATTGTCTGTTTCCAAACCTTTCTCTTAATTTGGTTGAACCCTAGTATTGGTTTCTTTTCACAGGTTTTAGTCCTCTATGACTTTAAACTGGAATTTCCTTTGGTTTTCATGAACTGGACTCTTCACTCTTATTGGTTTTGGTTTATTGTGTTGGATGTTGTGTTTTTGTTAGAAGGTACCCAGGGGGGGGCTTCTAGATTTTATTTTGGCAAGTGTGGGGGTAACTGATGAGCTGGCTGCTCTGCAGAACAGTTACCCCAGAATGTCTGTCTCAAGTATTTTGTTTTTCCTAGTTGAATTCTAGTTCTATTGTTTATTATTCAGGTTTCAAGTCTACTATGACTTTAAACTGGTTTGGGACTGGCTTCTTTATCTTTGGTTTTTTGGGTTGGTGGTGGATCACTGGTGGTCTCCCATCATTTTTACTTATTGGAGGGAGCCCACCCAGTGATCATTTCTATGGACTGGACTTTCTCTTACTGAACCTTTTCTTAATCTGGACCATCCATGGAGCTGGACGTTCTTTGAATTTTTCAGTTATGATTTTGATAGATAGTAGTTTCAGATTATTTTAATTTTTCTCTTTTTTTCTTTTAATTTTTTTATGGGAGTTGTTAGAATTATAAAATCAAAAATATAGGGTGTTACCACATCAGGGTCACCTGGATGTGGGAAAGCATTGTTGGGGAAAGGCTCATTAATTGGCCGGGAAATGCTATTTTATCATTTTATTTTATTTAATTTTTATTTTTAATTTCATTGATGTCATTTTTTATTTTTTATTCTCATTATTACTCTTAATTTATGTTTCTTATTTCAAATAATTTAAATTATTTAAGGTGTATCCACATCAAGGTGCACTTGGATGTGGGCAAGGTATCAGAGGAACAGCTCATCAATTGGCTGGGGGATTCCATTTGTGTTATTTTTTATCTTTTATTTTATTTCATTTATTTTTATTTTATTTTATTTATCAATTTTTAATTTTAGTATGTTAGTAGATTTTTTTTTTAAAAAAAAAATTAGAATTTATAGTTATTAATTTTTTATTATTATTTATTTATTATTATGTTTCTAATCTTTTTTCAGGAGCTCATTTTCTGGATGATGAAGTTTCTGGAGGCTGGTCTGGATTATGATGTCATTTTTGTTTTTTGTTGGGGTTGGTGGAAGCACTGTGTTCTTTGAAGTGCATCCTGCTGGAGAGATTATATGGATTATAATGGGCAGGAATGGGTTTGGATGGAAGTTCAGAAGAGGAAGATGAAGAGGCAGGAATGAATTTTTGGAAGGTGTGCTTAATGATCCTAGACATCTTCCAGTGGTCGTCCAATAGTTGTTTCCTCAAGGTTTTCTCAAAGTCATTTAAAGGTCCATGGAGGGCAAAGGCTTTCAGCATGTTTGAGCACATGGTGCTGAGGTGTTGTTTCATGTCTCCATAATCCAGGGTCAAAGAAGTTTCTAGAGGTTGGCCAACTCCAATAGTAGATTCAGGAGGAGGGGTGCCAACTAAACAAGAAGAATTGGATCAGTAATTATTTTTGTTGAATAAATTGGATGAATAAATGTGGTACTTACAGATTGGAAGCTCATCAAATTTGTAAGCGGCCAGAATTTGGACTTCTGAAGATTTTGGAATGGTGATAGTAGGTGGATCAATCAGGGAAAGATATGGTATCTCTTGGTCTTCCTCTGAAATGTTTTGAGAAGGTGAACTAGGAGACTGATGTTACTGGGGCCTAGTTGGAGCAGCAGGTCTGCTGTTGCTGTTGTTAATATTTCTTCTTGATTCAGTTGGATGAGGTGCTGTTGATAGAGTACCAGGGTTTTTATAAGATGGAGCAGGAGAGGGTGATTTGGAAGCGGATCTATCTCTTCTGGATGGAGCTTTTGAAGGAATGGAACTGTCAGAAGAATAGTTGGCTGACAGAGGAGAGGTGTAGTTTTGTTGCCTTAACTGGGGACGAAGTTGTTGCTTTGGTGCAGTGTTGGGTGCTCTGGTGTCTTCCTGGGGTCCTCTGGAAGGTCTCCTAGAATTTTATGAAATTTTGGAGTTTTTGGACCTTTGAAGGGTTGGCTGCATTGCTCTGGGAGCAGTGAGAGGTAATTGCGTGGAGTTGTTTTCGTTGATTGGAGGAATTTGGCTGTTTTCTGGTTGTTTTTGGAGGTCTTGAGCCTGATTTTCACTGTCTAATTTGGAAGGCGGGCCGCCTGGACGCAGTCTAGAAGCCTAGGAGCTTATTTGGAAGCTTTTGGAGCTAATTTAGAAAATATAAAAGCTGTTTCTTGGGAAGTTAACGCAGGCCTTTTAAAGAGAGTTCTGGAGACTGAGTTCTGGGATCTTCTGGATGGTGCTGAGGATAAAGATGAAGAGGCTGGACAAAGCTCTGGGGATCTGGTAGGGGATCTGGAGAGGTATATATGAGAAGGTGAAGGAGGAGGAATAGGGTAGTTGGAATCTCTGTCACACTTATTCTTTTTTGAGTAGCAAGAATCACAAGCCCTGTTTTAGAATTCGGCTTCAGGAGTTGGAAGAGTGAATGTGCAAGGTCTGCACATGTGGATGCACTGTTTGCAGGCATAGTCCTTGGGAGCAGTGAAGCAAAAAAGAGTAGAGTGGTCAACATCGGGGGATCCAGCCATGATCTGTGGTAAGAAAAGATGATGGAAAGAGATAAGAAGGAGATTTTTGTCAGTGATGGGTAGATGATGAAGTGAAGGTGGAAGTTCAGCAGTTTGGCTGCAGGTGTGTTCTGTATAAAATTGGCTGCATTTATTTTATGCAAAACTCTGGAAGTCCTCCAAGACTTTAAACTGGCTGGTTTCAAGAATAGTCCATCAAGACTCTAAACTGAAAAATCTATGGTTTCAAGATTAGTCCCCCAAGACTTTAAACTGAGGATTGTTTGATGGTGTAGTCCCCCAAGACTATAAACTGAGGAATGGGTTTTTGTTGTTGGAATGAGTTTGAAAGATTGGAAGAGGGTATCCACAGGGGGTGCCTCTGAATTTAGCAAAGGCAAGTTTGGGGGTAATTGATGGGCTGGAAGCTCTATTCACAATTACCCCAGAATTTTAGTTTTTTCTCTGTGTCTTAATTTGGTTGATCTCTGGTTCTGGGTTTACGATTTAGGTTTTTGAGTCCCCCAAGACTTTAAACTGAGGGTTTTTGAGTCCCCCAAGACTATAAAATGAGGATGGTCCCCCAAGACTTAAAACTGAGGGTTGTTTTGTGGTTACATTCTATAGAGGGTGTGGTCAATTTTTCTTTTCTAAATCATACTCAAGTAATAGTGTAATTACAGAGGGAATCAAGAGATGAAATGAAGTGTTCAGAATTAGTCTTGAACTGGTGAATGAGGTGTCTTCTGTTAACAATGTCCTGTGGATCTCTAGCAGGAGTGGATTGTAAGTAGTTTAGCAGAAGGTGTTTCTGTTGAGACATGTGTTGTTGGAACTTGGCCTTAATGGTGGGCAAGTGGTTTGGTGTTGTTGGTTCAATGGATCCTACATTGTTATCAAACATCAAAAGATGGAGGAGCTGAGAAGTCATCAGTTTTATAAAGTGGAAAGAATAAATGGAAGTTTTTACCATCAGATGGACCAGGGATGGTGGAACTTGTTGTTTTAGTGGTTTTGGCACTCTTCTGGGAAGGGTGTAGCTTTTTGATTAATCTGGGAATCAAGATGGATGGCCTAGATCTTTTGGTGCTGGTAGAAGATGGACCAGGTTGAGGTGGAGGTGAAGCTGTTGCAGAAGATAATGGACCAGGTCTGTAGCAGGTCTTCTTTCTAGATTGGCAGACATTGCAGGACGTTCTGTATGGATGGACAGGAGGTGTGATGGTGCAGATTAGATTATTGTCAATGCAGTATTGGCAAGGACCCATTTCAGAGGCAGATTTGGGAAGAAGTTTGAACATGGTGGTTTGATGAAGAAAAAATGTGAACATTCTTAATTGGAGGGAGGATGTGGTCTTCCAACATTGGCAGGGGCCTTTGTTGTGTGTTTTGGCGCTGTTTGTGCATGTCTTAATTGACATCTTTTGAATAATTGGGTATTTTTCTGGTTTTATTCCATGGATATTGGGTCTGTGAATATGTGGGTACTATCATTGGATAGCCCCGGTTTTTCTATATATTTCATGTCTTGATAATATTTTTCATATTCTAAGTTTTAAGGGGTCAATTCCTCATTCTTCAGTTACAAAAAATAGCTGTTTAATTTTGTTTTTCCTGTTTTATGGGCTAACCTTAAGTCTTAAGGTTAAGTACTTAGTACCATTGGATAGGGAAAATTTAGCTCTATATTTCATGTCTTAATGTTGTTATAGTGAAATTCCGTGTTCTAAAGGTTTTAGTAGTTGTAGCTAATTTTTCTAAGTAGATTAGGTGTTTTTATTGGTTTTTTGGCTTTAGGGAGGCCAGACCGCTTCAGGCGGCATCTCCGACGTCGGGCGGTGTAGAGTAGACTCCTACAGTCACCTTGCTTCAGGCAGAATCCAAGGGAGTTGGAAAAACAAAAAGAAATCCCTGTCCCTCCAAGTAAACGTAAGATTCAATTAACTAAGCTTGAAGATCTGCTTGAAGAGTTGGATAAGTTGAAAATCTGAGAGAAAGACTTTGAAAGTGTTGGAAACCTATAATATAGAAAAAAAATAAGTGCAATAAATGATTACACCCCCAAAACAAATACCTAATACCAGATTACACTGATACTAGTCACAGCAAATAATTAGAACAAGCCGCAACACTTGCCCCAGAGACTGAAAAGTACAGTAAAGTACCCCAGAAACTACCCTTGGGATGATCTGTTCAAAGGTGCCTTATTAAAGGCCTGCCCCAGATTTACCCAGTTTCCCACCAAAATTAAAGAGTGTTCTTTATTATATTTTTATTTTATAGATTTTATAAGAAAATAAATAAATTTGAGTCACCCAGGATGAGAGCTATCCAATGGTACCCTATATGTTGATATTTTTAAACATAATTGTTGTTATATGTTAAATATTGTTAATTATCAAAAAAGACCCTAATTATCGAAACTAAAAGACAAAAAACATGTTGAAGACTAAGATTCTCCTCCTCCAAAACTTTCCAACAATACCATACATGCATAGGATCTACAATAAACTATTGATCTAACAAGCATGATAAATTCTAACCAAATTTGCCACAATAGCCAAACTTTTCTGCAGTGACCAAACTTTGCACTGGTGATCACACTTTTCTGCAGTGACCAAACTTTGCACTGGTGATCAGAATTTCCTACAGTGACCAAACTTTACCACAGTGCCCAGACTTTTCTGCAGTGACCAAACTTTGCACTGGTGATCAGACTTTCCTACAGTGACCAAACTTTACCACAGTGCCAGAATTTTTCCAGTACACTTTGCTTTTGCACCGGAAAATCACTGGAGCAAACCGGAGCGCAACGGAGCGCACCGGAAAAAAATGGCTACTCCATGAGCACACTGCATCCACCAAAAATACCAAGAGAACCCTAGAAAATCCAGTAAAACCAATACCCAATCCATGAAACCATCAACTAACAATAGGAATACCAACATATATCCATTCCAAAACACCATAAATCCTCCAAAAAATCACCATAAATCCACCCAAAAAAAACTCCAGTTAACTCCCTTCAACCAAATTAACACCTGCTAACACCATGATTTTCTTCCAACCAAGGTCCAATCAAATTTTACCTAAGTAGCCTACCCATATTTGGAATGCCACATCCTCCCTCCAATATGGAATGTCCCCATTCCATTCTGAATCACATAAAAAAATTTTTTCCACCATCAATTCAATAAAAATTTTGCTTCTAAAGTTGACTCCACTTGATTTTTGATGCTTTAATCCGCTGAGTATGATAGAGTAGGCTTTAAAATCTACTGAGCTAGAACTGCAATGATCTAGACACTGCCATGAGGTCCTCCAAAATCCTCTACCATTCACCTCCAACAAAAAAAAAAAAATTAGAGAGTGGGCTTTCATCTCCACTGAGCCAGAAGTGCAATGATCTGGACATCGCCATGAGATCCTCCAATTTCCAAAATCACCAACTACAGAAAAGAAAATTTAGAGAGTGGTCTTTCATCTCCACTGAGCCAGAGCTGCAATGATCTGGACATTGCCATGAGGTCCTCCAATTTCCAAAAACAACCTCCACTTGAATTTTCTTGAGTCATCAAGCGCAAAAATAACCAGTTTATAGTCTTAGAGGACTTCCACCTGCATCACAAAACCAATGCTAGAGATCAATCTATAAACAATAAAGCATATAAACGAACTTTGTGGGGTAATTGTGTATAGAGTTGCCAACTCATAAATTACCCCCAAACTTGCCAATATATAATCTAGAAGGTTCCCCAATGAACACTTCTAACTAAAAGAAATCCTCCTCAAATCTTGACCATTATAATTCTTAGTTTTATTGACATCTTCAGTTTTCCACGGTCTTGAAGTTTAGGACCAATCATAAATGATCTTGAAAAGAATTTCAGTTTTAAGTCTTGATGGACTAGCAGAACAAATAAAATAAATATATAATAAAAGAAAAAGATAAATAAAAAAATAAAAGATGTCCCCCAGCCATTTGGATGAGCCGAACCCCTGACATCATACCCACATCCAAGTGCACCTTGATTGTGGATACACAGGAAAGAAAAATTAAAAATATAACATAAAATGAAATTTTTGAAAACAAATTATTTTTGAAAATAATAATTTTTTTTTTTTGAAATTAAGTTTTGAAAATTTGAAGATTTGAAAAATGATAATCTAATTAAAATAAAGGAAACAAACTAATAATCACTGGGTGGGCTCCCTCCAATTTGTAAAAATGATTGGAGACCACAAGTGATCATCCACCCCAATACAACAAAAAAAATGAAACAAAACAAAATTCTTGAATCCAGACTTCCAAAAGATTGTGCTGTGTTGAAGTAAGGTTCCAGTTTATAGTCATAGAGGACTACATTATGGGGTAATTGTGAATAGAGCTGCCAACTCATCAATTACCCCCAAACTTGCCAATATAAAATCTAGAATGTTCCCCTGTGAACACTCCTAACAAAATTTGTTTCCCCCTCATATTTTCACCACATAATAAAATTTTAAAATTAAAGTAATGATTGATTTTTCAAAAGACTGTGAGATTTCCTAAAAGATTTATGTTGTAGTTTATCCTCATTTCGGAGTCAAACTTCAGCACTCTTTGTGCCCCTAGGGTAAAACTTCTTCACTTGATCAGCAGCTACCCTCTTCTTTAAGACAACACCATCTAGTTCTTCCAAAACATATGAACCACCAGAAACCTGTTCTCTAACCCTATATGGTCCATTCCATCTATCAGCAAACATTTTCCCCCACTGACTTTCCAAACTCCTATTATACACCAACACCATATCACCAGGCCTCAAAGGCTTCCTGAGTCTATGAGCCAACCTTTGATCCCAATACCTGACAGACTGATCCCTGATCTTGATCATCCTATCGTATGCCTTCTCCAAATATTCCTCCTTCTTTTCTAACTGTTGCATTCTAGCACAGAGCAAATCTTCAGTAGTTTTGACTACATCCCAATCAACACCAAGATAAGATTCAGCTTGAAGATCAACTGGTAAAACAGCTTTCTGACCAAAAACTAATTCATAAGGAGAATAACCAGTTGTCCTCTTGGTGGTAATCCTGTCAGCAAATAAAGCAAGGGGTAAATAATTCCTCCACTTTTCAGCACTTTTTCCACACATTTTAACCAAAGCATCCTTAATAACTTGATGCCCCCTTTCAACCATTCCTTCTGATTCAGGATAATATGGGGTTGCCACCCTAACCTTTGAGCCAATTTTTTAAACAGCTTCCTTGAAGTCTGCACCAAACTCGGAGCCGCCATCAACAGTTACCAACTTCATAACACCATACCTATACACCCATTCCTTCATCAAAAATTCTGCTACATTTTTAGAAGATAAACTAAAAAGAGGGACAGCCTCAACGCAACCAGACAAATCATCCCTTGCCACAATCAAGTACTTATATTTACCTTCCTTGATGTGAACAGCATCCAAACTAACCTTTCCAAAGATAGTATTTTCACCAGTAGCATTTCCAGGTTCTTTTGGCCTTAAATAAATTCTTCTCTGACATTCTTCACATGACTGAACCCAAGATCTAACAGCCATCTTCATTCCAGGCCACCAAAATCTATCAGCAATCCGCTTATAAGTTTCTCCAAAGCTACTATGCGCTAAATCTTCATGAAGAGATTTCATCACCAATTCTTGACCTTTTCTTTGAGATACAACAACTTGAGGATTTGGATGTCTTCTTTTCATCAACCTTCTACCAGACAAATAAAAACCAGGTGACTTCTTTTTGATAGCCACCCATTCAGCTTCATCACATTCTTCTGGTTTTCCCAGAGACAACAAATATTTCACCATTAAAAAATAAAACCCAGTCTGGCCCCAAATTTCATCAGAAAAATCCAATAATATACACCACAGAAAATTTGGGGGGGTATTGCTAGCAATACCCCTCATTTAAAAATGTTGGGAAGTGGTTGGAAAGCTGTTGGAAGGCTGTTGGGAGTTCATTGTGAAACCAGATTTAAATTAATTGGACAAAGATTTGGTAATCAGTTAGACCTAGGTTCAACCAAACTCAATCACAGGTTTCTTGGAGCTTGGTGATTACTTTGATTTTGAGCTGAGCACAGATTGAGCAAAGCTTGAACATATCACTTAACATATCATAATATTCACTTTCCCATCTTGTGGAAAGCAAAATTTGATATTCGTTCTAAGAATATCTACATATATTTTCTTGCCAAGTTGGTAACAGAAGGTTAAACTGTAGTATCTCAATTATTACACTAGACTACATAGATATTTGATAAAACATAAAATTCAAATCAATTTTAATATTATTGAGATCACCATAAGTGTCTTTCCAAAGACTTACAAAAAGTATGTTAGTATCAAGATATTGTTCTAGGTAGTAGATTCAATTTGGATTTTGAACTGACATCTAAAGCATTTTACTATTAGACAGAAACATAAATAAGTGTAATAAGAGTGAAATTATTCTATTTTGTGATTATAATGTAACAATAATGCACATTTTTATTGAGAAAATTTTTCTTCCTCCACAAACCAAAATTTACTCTATAGGCTCAAGATTTATTTTTAAGACATATTATTCATTTCAGTTATCATTGATTTACTTCCAATATTTATTAAAAAAGATAATAATAATACATGTGAAAGAATTATGAGCTTAGCATAGCATATGCTAAAAAGTTATTTTGTCGTTTTATTCAAAACTGATTCTTCATTTTTTGCTTCAATTCATCTTTTAACAACCACTATCTTCAGATACTATTCTTACTTAATATGTCAAGTCTCAGATGTGTTGGACAGTTCTCAATAACAATCGATCAAATTTATATGAATGTAATTTCAAGATTTCAAAACTCACTGACCCCCACAATTTTACAGCGAGGCCATTCGAATGTTCATATTTTTGGACTATTTGAAGAAAGAAAACCAACCCTTGTTGGTAATCTTTCTCAAGTGCAGAGTCAGCACATTGGACCACTATTGGGTGACATTGGCTCTGGATCTCACCATTTAAACCAAAGAAGTGCCTTGAATCCTATGAAGCCTTTCTATTTTCATGCTTACTTGGTTCCAGTTTTTGGCAATCAGTATCAACTTTGGGGATGCCTCTTTTCTTCAAGTACACTAATCAGTCTTGCTAAAGAAGCATTTTCTTCTGCACAAATCAATTTATGTCCAATCCTGAACTACGACTCCACTATCTTTTTTAATATCCCGCATGTAATTTTTGAAGGCTCTTTCCAAATATCTCAGAGTACTCAAGATTGGAAAGCTGATCAACTTATCCGAGGAATCAAAACAGTTCTCAAAACACATCAACTTCAAGCAATAAATTTTATGATTGACAATGAACGAATGTTAAAGGAAAAGTTGGATATAATGTGGAGGCACCAGGACAACCATTGGCTTAGAACTGGATTCGATGACTATAAAGATCAGTTTCCTAACAATCAATTGCCGCCTGAAGGAAACGGGTCAATACTTGCTGATGATATGGGTTTGGGAAAGACACTTTCAACTCTTTCTCTTATAAGTGCAACTCAAGGTGAAGCAAGACAATTCCAGGTATCAGAAAATCAAGAAGGTATTAATCGGAGTTCAGCCACACTGATTATATGCCCCCTGGCAACACTATCGAATTGGATCAATGAAATAAGTGTGCACTTTGAAGATAATGCACTTCCTTTCAAGGTTCTTTATGGGAAGGATTGTCAAAATACTAATGTCAATGAGCTACAGGACACTGCTATTGTTTTAACGACCTATGAAATAGCTAGCCCAACGATGTCAAAAAATCAAAGCCAAAAAAAGATACCGGTGACTCAAATGCTCTTTTGGTATAGAGTTGTTTTAGATGAAGCTCAGTTAGTGCCCATTTCTATATCTAAAACTTAAAACTTAATTTTTATAATCAATTTTTATAAATATTCTTTTAGTTACATTAAAAATCCTTACTCGCAGAGGGCTCAAACAATATTTGACTTGGAATCCCAACACCGACTATGCTTGACTGGAACTCCACTTCAGAACAGGCCCACTGACCTTCAAAGTCTCATATTTTTTCTTAGAATCAAAAAGTGGCAAGAAGACTGGTTATGGAAGAATTTCCTTTTTCCAGGTTTGCAAAAAGGAAAGGCTAATTCTATTAAATCAATCAATCACTTAATGAAAGTCATAAGCCTACGTAGAACAAAGGATGCAATTTTGTCTCTTCCAAAAAAGATTCAAAGGGGGATATCGGTTCAATTAGCAGATCCATGGAGGTCTAAACTTGATGTGCTTCAAGAAGGATTCACTGAGCGATATGGGCCCTCCAGAAGCACTGACTTCCCTTGGGACTCATCTGAGTTTCTAAGAGAGCTGATGATTTTAAGAAAATTCTGCAACCATCCAATCTACGAAAATCTGGATGAAACTCCAACTTTTGATTTCACCTGGCAGCATTCCGCAAAGATTTGTCATCTTATAGGCCACTTAAAAAACTTTTTGTCTGGTGAAAGGGATATAAATTTTCCAAAAGCTGTTATATTCTCCAACTTTGCAGACTTTTTGCAGATGTAAGTGATTCTATAATGAATTGTTTTACAAAATTGTATTGGCTTATTAAAAACAATTTTCTAATATTTCAAAATAGAATAAAAATGGCTTTAGATGACCACAATATTAGGTATACCCAGCTTATGGGTGAACTCAGCCGGACAAAGCGAGACAAAAATATGCATGAATTCCATTTTAATAAAAATTGCCAAGTTTTGGTTGGAACGATTCAGGCTGCAGGAGTGGGTATAGATCTCAGGTGTGCTCAAAATGTATATATAATGGTGAGCTCAATGTCTTTTATTTCATATTAAGAACAAAAATATTAAATTTTTTATATGTTCAATGTTGAAATAGGAGCCAAATTGGAATCCAGCAGTTGAGCAACAGGCTGTTGATCGGCTGTATAGAATGGGGCAGCAAAATGAAGTAAATGTTTTGAATTATTTTGTACAAGGAAGTATAGAATTTAGCATGTATAAGATTCAAAGGAAAAAAATGGAGCTAACAATGTAAGCCAAATTTCATTTCTATAAATTTTAATGATAATAGTAATCATTAAAATTATGTTTTTGTTTTCAAGGCTAAGTGTCCCAAACAGTGGAAATGAGGAGTATGAGTGTGCAAACCTATTATTAAGGGAGTTTGTCAATCACTCACATTAGAGGAAGAAAGAATTTCAAGGAGAGCAGGTAAATTTATGGGATTTTGAGGATTTAAAAGTCTGAGTTGTTGAGGATTTAGAGATGCAAGATATAAGGGAGAATAACAGTCATTCGGCAAACCCCGGGGGACATGAGAAGGATTAAGGTTAGGGGATAATGTTGAAACCAAACTGATTCTTTTGTACAAGGCCAAGTCCTTTAGCACACTGCCAGAGTAGGTTGAATTATCTCGAATATCAAAGTGTTGTTGGTCAAGATATTGTGCAACTTTAGAAAAATCTTCAGACCTCCATTGCATTAAGATACGTCTTAACGATCCATCATTATCAATTTCGGTGTCTGAACAACATTTGATGTTTGTGAAAAGGTTGTGATAAGTTTCACAATGTGGAAGTTGTTTAAGAAGTTTAGTTCGGTTAACTGAATTCTAAGAATCTTTGTTATTTGAAATAAAGGTCATAAATAAAAACGGTTGAAAAAAAAGGGATTTTCATACTTTTTTTTTTATTCTATATTTATGCTTTCTCACTTTGATTATTTCTTGAGAGCTATGAGAATCCTTCCCAAGTCTTAATCTATCAGCATGACCTAAAAACCAACGGTGAAGAACTCCTATTTGATTTGAGAAGCTAATTTGAGTTGAGTCAATTGGATATGCAATCAAATTATTGGTTTTTAAGGAATTGTCCCAGTGTTTAATGAGAATATTTGCCAAGACCTGGTTCCATTTGTCAAACCAATCTAGGTTCCAAGCAAAAGTTGATCCTGGGAAACCACACATGCGAAGGTGCTCAATAAAAGATTCACAGAAAATTGGTGGAAACTTTTCTGAAACCGCTGAATTTGATTCTGGATGAGGTAGTTCAAAGGCAATGTTGCAAGAATTCATGTCGAATGATGAAAATCTGTCTAATTGCTCTTCAGTAGGGTTTTGTTTCCATCCATTTGATTCTGGTGACATATCCAAAAGTGAACGACAAATATTGTGTATAGATCTACAAAAGTGAGAATTGAATGGAGGCAAAGTCTCATTAAAAATTCTATTAAGTGTTCTTGTGTTTGTGGGCAGGTTTCCATGAGGAAAGTAAGAGCTACTAGGGTTCATAAATAATTAGATTAAGAAAGTGTTCAATTAAATTAAACAAAGAGGAAGGATAAATTGTTGAGCTCCAAAACTTTATGATCAAAGTTGATTTAAGGAGAAATATCACAAAAATTAAGAATAAGAAATATTTCGACTTTATGGAATTATAATATGCATAAATTATAGTTTTATATGCAACTTGAACTCAAAAGGAATGGTATAAAATAAAGAGAATGATTATGTGATAAAAGCAGACTCATTTAAGAAACGGATTTTTTTTTCTTTTCAAAAAATTCTTCCACAAAAATAATTTGTTAAATGTGAGGCTATGTTCATTTTTTGATTACCAAAAAATTATTTTTGGTCCAATATGATAGTAATACATATTCTTTTGAGTAATTTTTTTCAACCTGAATAAATAGACTAGAGTGTCACTTCATCACATTTATGTATGAAAAGTTATACAAGGTTTCAGCTTTTATGTAATTCTTTAAGGTTTACACTTTTGTAGCATCTATTATTTGAGTATTTTTGATTTTTTCTTTATAGAAAATTCTACCTAGTACAGACCAATTTTCAAATTGAAAGAAATATGTTTGTGATTGTTTTTTACAAAATATTAAACTTATTTTTGGGTTTAACTTTGATTTTTGGGGTAATTTTTTAAATAATTATGTTAAAAATATGGATTACTTTTCTTATAGTCCATAACTAAGAATTTTTATCAAAATCAAATAATTATAGGGTAGTTAGATATAACTCAGAAGGCATTTAATAGAAAAATAATTAAGATGCTTGTGCGTACAACAGAATTTTTTCTATGATAGAAAATATTCTGATAAACATGCATGCATTGTTGTACAAATGCAGAGAGTATACAGAATACAAATAAATTAGACTGCATAACTTTAAATTAATATATAATTTATCTGATTAAAAATTAAACATTTAAAATTAAATAATTTCAACACATATTACATCATATTCTTTTGATAAAAAAATGTAGCTTATATTAGCTAGTGCCTTTCAAAAAAAGGAATACCTTCAATCGGTAACTTCAAATAGCTAACTTATTCCTACAATTATCACAATTACAATGCCTCCATTTTTTCATGTATGTCAATGTCAAGATCTTGGATGTGTCAATAGAAAGTATCAAACTTCTTCTGGGTCCTTTGAAGTTGGTATGGCTTTCAAAAGCTCTAATTCTTATGCAAAACATCAAGAGGAAAGAAATAGGAAGGCCCAGATGGTTATTTCTTCCAACAATCCACTTAACATTGGAAGTTCCCGCTCCACAGAAACAGTAAGCTGTATATCTATAGTTCAATGTGAGAATTAAAGTCTTTATGATGTTTCAATGATTTATTACATAGGGGCAGTTGCTATTGGGGGCAGAAGTATCTTCAACAGTCTCTAGAAACTCAAATCTTGGGGAACGGTATAGCCAAATAATTATGTGGCAGGCAGCAAAGCTTTCTCTGATTCATCATTTGAGCAAAGAAGGTTGTACTCAATTTTTGGATGAAGAAATTAAGAAGCTCAAACTTCTAGGTGATAGTGGAATACTGGATTCTGATAGCATTGTCCGCCTGGTCCCACGCTCGATAGATACAGTTTTTAGTCGATTAAAGCTCAATCAATCATTTTTCACTAAAACATGCTGTCCTAAATGCTTTGCTCTTTATGAGTATAACTCTGAATCTCAACCATCTATACTATGTTGCAATCAACCGTTTCTTTCATCATCAAAGCGCTATTTAAAAATGTTTGGAGCAGGACAAATTGCAGTTAAATGTGATGAAAGGCTGTATTTGATGGAGGAACATCAAGAACATGTAAAATACTTATCTCTTAAAACATTTCATCACCATTCTTTTATCGACTGGCTTAAGGAAAAGATCAAAATGCTCAAATTTGAGCTTCTGATTGAGAAGAAAACCCCTGTGGCAGAACGTGTAGAGTGTGATTTGATGAAGGATGTTTGTGATGGTTCAATTTGGAAAAACTTTCCCATAACCACTCCAGCTCTGGATAGCAATGATGATGAATATACGATAACTTCAGGCAACTTAATGTTTACTTTATATGTCGACTGGTTTAGGCCTGGTGGCAATAGGATTGGAGGTCATCAGAAGTCTGTAGGCAATATTATGATGGTATGTATGAACCTACCTCAAGAAGATAGATACAAAATGGAAAATCTTTTTTTGTATTCTATTATACCCGGACCAACAGAACCCACAAGTGAACAGCTTAATCACCTTCTAAAACCACTGGTTAATGATCTACAAACTCTATGGGATGGTATATTGATTGAAAAGACACATCTTTATCCACGAGGCCGGAAATTAAGAGTTGCATTGTTCTCTTTGATAGGTGACATTCCTGCAATACAAAAATTGGCTGTCTTTTCGAGTCACTCTGCAAAAATGTTATGCTCTTTCTGTAATATCTCTAAAGATGAAATTAGTGAAAAGAATGTGGGAAATTTTTCATTACGGAATCATGAGGATCATATGTGCTGGGCAACAAAGTGGAAAAATTCTAAGTCACATTGGGAGCGTGTATCAATTGTTCAAAATCATGGGGTACGATGGAGTGAGCTGAATAACCTTGAATATTGGCGTCCAACTGAATATTGCTCAATTGATGTTATGCATTCACATATGCTTGGCAACCTAAAAGATCACAGTCTAAGCTATTTTCAAATCCAAAATGCAGCAAAAGATCTAGAAAGAAAGCTGGAAAAGGATAAAAATTAGCATGTAAGAGAAGAAGATGATGATTTCTTTTCTGATACTTCACTGCACAAACATTCGAAAAAACGTAGAAGTAGCTTAAGCACCATGAATAATGATGATGATGATACAGGACACACGAGACAGCACAAGCGGCAAAGACGTACGAGTTCAAGACAGTCATCAAGTCATCATGGACTAGATAATGAAGGATTGGGAACAAATTGATCAAGAAGCCAGAGTAGGTCATCCAGCTCCAAATTTATTCCTCCATATAGCGATGTGGCCTCAATACAGTCTCACAGCAGTGACAGTAGGAATTCATTGTATAACTTAAGGCAAAGAAGCATTAGCATATCACAGAGTGAAGGATCTCACTCATCAAATGAGACAGCTAGAGATGAAGAAAATAAAAGGAAAGGTAAGGAGAAAGAAAATGAAGGTAGTAGTAATCCACAAATCACAGCAGCAGAGCTACAGGTTGTATGGAAGATGATTGATCAAGTAAGAAGACCTTCCTGGCTAACACGAGTTCCAAAATCAGTAGGATCTAAAAAGGCAGGATCCCTCAAGGCAGCAGAATGGCACATGCTGTATACTCTCTACTTCCCTTTGTCACTTATACCCCTTTGGTTTGAAAAATTTAAAGAATCTGAATCTTCAGCTTCCTCAGCTGATAAACCAAGAGAATATTATCTTCTCAAGTCACTTGCAACATTATTCTCGATCACCAATTTTTTGACATTAAAAAATATACAGACTAATGAGCTTAAAGATCTAGATCAATTTCTGTTAGAGTATTGTGAGTGCCTTGAAGAGGGTTGGAAGAATATTAATGCAAAGCCAAATCTGCATATCACTCAACATTATCCTGAAATGATAAAGCGTCTTGGTCCACCATCAGGTACAGCTACTTGGTCTGGAGAGCGGGTGAATCATATATTATCTGAAATTCCAAACAATCACCATCCACGTATGTAATGTTTGTAAGCAATGATTTAAAAACTCAGCTGTGCTAATTTATTAATATTTACCACAGGAGAGATACCGCTAACAATGCTCAAACATTGGTATCGGAAGTCTAGGGTATTAGATCTTGGTGAAGCTGAAGATAATGATCAATGTGAGACTAAAAAAATCCATATTGATCTCGATAAGCAAAACAAATGGATCCATCTAAGTATGGCATTATTTACTAAATGGGTAAGGGCACGAATGGGAAAAGAAACTTCAAGACGGGCTTTGACACCATCAGAGAAAAGTGGGGATTGGGTAGTTGAAAATGTAGCAAGCATATTGATACATGGAAAGAGGTTTACTAGTTACCATTGACACATTGCTAATTCAACAATTAAATTCTACTATGGAAAAGATAGCCAGTTTGGGCAAATTGATGATCTTTTCAGATCAAAGGAAGAGATTGATCAAATATATTTAATAGTAAGTCCTTTCAAAGAGCTCCGTCCAGAAGAAACATCAAAGGATCCCTATGAGCTTTTCCCACAAGTGCATTGTCGGTTAGTAAGAGTAGCCAAAGCAACTCAAATTGTGATTAAGAAAGATGCAATAATTGGACATGCAGCTACTGTCGAGCACAAAAAAGGAATGTTTGGAATCAAAGACGAGGTTGTCACTGCCATTGGACTGCAGACAGTAGTGAGTGAAAAAATTAATCAAATTTATTTTCTGTTGACTAACATCTTTGTGTTAATTTGGGATTGGTGAAATTTGTAGGATTGGTGATATTTGTAAATGGTGAAAGAAATAATTCAATGCTTGATTAAAAAATGCAATGCATCCAACTTACCTTATCATAAACCAGTGAACAATTAGTTTGGTTGCTTTTATTGCGAGAGAACCCATGCTTTCAATGAGTCATTTTTATCTTAAATGTAAGAATGAAAGAAATAAAATCATGATAATGAGAAATATGATAAAATTTTTACTTAATGAATGATCTTCTTGCTCATTCATCTACTATAAATAGTTTGACCTTCCAACTTTAGCTGATAGCTATATATTATTCACTTTATTTTTCGACAAGAGAACATACACGTTTACAAGACTATATACATAGTATCTTTTTTTACTTTAGCTTTGATAGGTATAAATTTTAACAACTGATTATTTTTATTTTATTTTATTTTATTACAGTTCATTATGGATGATAATTTTGAAGGGATGTCTGTTGACCCAACCAATTCTGATTGTTTTCCGCCTCAACATACTAATACTGGAAATACTCCTCCACCACCCTCTGCTGATCCACCTCCAGATGCATCTCAATCTGTACCACCTAATCCTAACCCACCACCTAATCCCAATCCAGGCCAAGAGTCTCATTCAGAACCGAGAAATTTTAATCCCAATCATCCTTCTGCTTCTGAAAGTGCTGATCAGCAAGCTGATCAGCTAGGAAGAGATTGGGCTAGTGAAGTATTGAGGGAATTTTTCGGAGACCAATCATCATCTGCTCAGCCTAACCAATGAGCAAGCACAAGTGGAGCAGGTAAGTCAAATTTGTAGTGTATTCTTTTATTGAAAAATAACCAATTTAATTAACTTATTTGAATTGTTAGTGAATCCCTCAATCATTATGGGTATCAGTGATTACCACAGACTCAATTCAGCAGAGTCTCATGAGCGAGAACGGGGGTTAAGGGCTGTAAGAGGCTTAGTTAGAAGGAATGATGTTCCCAGGAGCTCGGACAGTCTAAATAGAAATATTTACCACTTTCTGAAGTATTGTCTTGGGGGACCAACACAAATATCAAAATATCCTGTGAGCCCAACACCTTTGGAGATTGAAAATTTGAAAGATTGGAGCCAATTCAAACTAAAAACCATTCAAACTGTCCTAACCCAAGTCCAATCTTCTAACCGTGCCAATTCTGCAGCTGATCGACAATTTCTGATAACCAATTCTATAGCCTTCTTGCGATCCAAAATTCGACTACCCAAATTTTTTCCAGCACCTCAGCCTCGAGGACTAAAAGGAGGAGCACCGATCCCACTTTCTGTCAAAAGAAACTTAGAGCGTGAATTGCAAGAAAAAGGTTTTCGGAAATTTGCGTTTGATTGGACTTGCCGTGATTTTTCAGAATCAACTTGGAATCAAGTCATGGGAAGCATAGTATGCGACCACTGTACCAGATGGCTCACCACCTTGAATACAATCGATCAGTCAAAGCTTCAGTTCACTCAATGTGTTATTGAGAAATGGGTAGTTAATAAGGGGAAGGAGATGATAAGGTTGTTTGGGCAAGAAGAGGAAAGGGTAGCAAGAGAAAAGATTGAAAAGAGGGCAAGGGCACAAGTAAAACGTTATCGGACCAAGGTAAGTTTTTTATTTTACTTTGCTTTTTGTTATTATGAAGCTGATTTAGTTGGAATTCAGATTGCTAGTGCACGCTACAAGTTAGCAAGAGATCTCTGCAGTGATGTGCCAGGTTTTGTTGTGCTTTTTCATGATACTAGGTGCATCTCTGATATCGAGGAAGGCCCAGCACCAGCCCCAACTGCACCTATCCGAGCTATTCCTGGATGGCAAAATCCTGAACTCAATGATTTGTTTAAAAAAATGGATAAGATGACAAAGGACTTAGCCCATACACCAGCTCAAAAAAAATCAGCATTAAAAACATATTCACGGTCATCAGAAAGGACAGTTGCACAAAATGGTATATTCAATGTTCCCAAATACCTCCCCAAGAATTGCTATTCAGCAACATTTTCACAAGGATTATCTGTGAATGAACGTGAGTCACTTGGGGTTGGAGCTGATATTGATCTGGTAAAGATTTGGGAATCAATTAATAGAGCATCAACATCATCATAACTTAGGTATAACGGTGATCTTCTGTGTAATATAGCTATCTTATATTGAATTTTATGTATTCTGTTTTTTTTCAAAGCAGCTTGGTAAATGTTATAAAGTGATATTGAGAGAGAGTAACATTTTATATAAGAAAAACAAATAATGTATGAGATATAAAAATGTATTTTCAACAAATTGATGGTCCATACCTCTTTATGTCACATTTATGTATCCATATTAATTTCAATTGAATTTAATGTTGACCAATACATAGTGAATACACGCTATGCCACTTATACTTGCCAGGCATTGCTACCATTAAATATGCCAGTATCAAAAATTAATTTTGATCGAAATTAATGAGCATGATAATCATGAATTTCTGGAGTCAACTGCTTATTTTTATGCATGGTGCCTTGCCAACATTAATTTCAATCGAAATTACTTTTGATACTGGCATATTGCATGGTGTCTATTCCTGGAAAGTGTAAGTGGCATAGTGTGTATTCATTATGTATTGGTCAACATTAATTTCAATAGAATTTAATATTGACATTTTCATATTGAACCCAAACCAGCAAACGACCCAAAAAATTCTTCATAAAACTGCTCATTAATTTCGATCGAAATTAGTGAGCACCATATACATATTGAATGGTAGTTATATCTGGTGTGTGTAAGTTGTAAAGCTTGTGTTCAATGTTTATTGGTCAACATTAATTTTGATTGAAATTAATATTAATGTGTAAATGATATTTACATGCTCAATATGCATTGTAATGTGTTTACTTAACAATAGAGTGCCCTACTTTTCATCTTACATAAAAATGCTTGGTAGCATGTCAAATTCAATTTTTATTAAAATTAATGTTGACATGTTACCATGCATAACAGTAAGCAACTGACTGAATAAATTGATGATAATCATGAACCTTAATTTCGATCGAAATTAAGGTTGCCAAGTGCAGATTGAAAAAAAGCTATGCCACTTACACTAGCCAGGCATATTTACTATTTATTATGTATTGGTCAACATTAATTTTTATAGAAATTAATATGGATATGTAAATTTTATATTTACCCTCAACATGTATAGTAAATTTCAATACTTAAAAATACTTGCCGTCCTTTACATGTCATGCAAAAAAGCATTATATCATTTCAACATTAATTTTGATCAAAATTAATGTTGGAATGCCATTATGCATTGAAACAACTAACTGACTGAAAAAGTTCATGATCAAAATTAATGTTGACCAATACATATTGAATATAAGTAATCTCCACTTACTCAGACCAGATATAACTACCATTCAATATGTATATGGTCAGCCTTAATTTCGATCGAAATTAATGGGAAGTTTTATGAAGAATCTTCTGGGTTGTTTTCTGGCTTGGGTTCAATATGCAAATGTCAACATTAAATTCGATCGAAATTAATGTTGACCAATACATAATGAATACACACTATGCCACTTAAACTTTCCAGGCATATATACATGCAATATGCCAGTATCAAAAGTAATTTCGATCGAAATTAATGTTGGCAAGGCACCATGCATAAAAATAAGCAGTTGACTCCAGAAATTCATGATTATCATGCTCATTAATTTCGATCGAAATTAATTTTTGATACTGGCATATTTAATGGTAGCTATGCCTGGCAAGTGTAAGTGGCATAGCATGTATTCATTATGTATTAGTCAACATTAATTTCGATTGAAATTAATATGGACATGGACTATGCATAAAATTCCTATAAGTATAGGTAAGCTAAGCAGTTAGATAAACTGGTTTGATCAAGTACACCATATAAAAATTGATGTTTTAATGCCTTGGTTAATTTCGATCAAAATTAATTTTAAGCCATGCATGTTGAATTTTATCTATGTCTGTGTAGTCCATGTGAAATGGCTTGTATTCAATATGCAGGGGTCTATATTAATTTCGATCGAAATTATGAGGTTCATTGCCTCATAAATTTGATGGTTTCTGTCAGTGTTTCATGCATGGTGCCATCTGATACTTGTTGATTCCTATCAAAATTAATTTCAACACCAATATATTGAATACAAACCATGGCACTTACAGTACTTGGTCATAGCTAAAATTCAATATGCTAGTCTCAAAATTAATTTCGATAGAAATTAATCAGGATCCATGAAGTTTATCAATAGTGTATGAGTTAAGTTTCAAGTCATATGTTTCATCATTTTCTTGCACCCATTTCTAGGTTATCTCAACAATTTTTTTCAAGTTTTATTATATTAATCAAAACTGTGGTAAGTTGTGAAAAATTAGCTAATCCAAATCTCAAATTGAATATTAATATTTTAATAATTTTGAATGTTGCTTAAGGTATTTCATTGGGTGATTCATAATAATATTTTATCAACTTAGTAGTCCTATAACTTTTGAAAAGTAACAATTTTGGTATAGTTAGGGACAACAATGCAATATCTTGTGCAGACTAAGATATATTGCAAAATAAAACTATTCAATTTTTTTTTTCCCTTAGTTGTATCCAAGTTTATCAAAGGTTTGGTCACGGTGCCCACACCCTAGCCTGACACTCCTCCTGTCACTTAAAAAACAAATTCTTATCTTAAATTCTAATGTTACCAATTTTATATTTATAATTCATTTCTTGTTTGATGAGGCATATCAGTATATATGTGAATCTCGCATTGTCA
Organism: Hemileia vastatrix; assembly: GCA_030280995.1. NCBI lineage: Eukaryota > Fungi > Basidiomycota > Pucciniomycetes > Pucciniales > Zaghouaniaceae > Hemileia > Hemileia vastatrix. The sequence goes on from JASXTE010000011.1 coordinate 31,307,071, forward strand.
TCTGAAATTAAATTTAACAAATATTCATAAAGGATTATCCTTTTTTTTCATATAATATACTAATTAAGTGTATCTCCATTGTTTAGGAGTAAATTCTAATTTAAAAAATTTTGTATTTACCCGTGGCAATTTGAATATGGGATATAAATTTGTTATTATTTGTTTTTCACACTAAAAGTCCCCAAAGAATTACTAGTATTTTCTGTTAGCTACATCAAATTTTGCTTCAATATAAACAGATTGTGATTTAGCATGTTACTCAGTTTACCCCACTATGAATAATACATGTTAAAAAAAGCTCAAATAATATAAAATCCCCCTCTTTATGTTTTCTGTTTCTTTCATCCTCACTTTAATTTTAATCTTATTCAATTTTTTATCCTATTAAAATATCAACTTCAATTTTCTAGAATAGAGTTTCTTACAATTATTCATCATATTACATCATAATTTTTTGATATCGAATACTTTTTTTTAATATTCATTAATCAATATGTCTAGTATACAAAATCCTTCACCTCCACTTTGTATGTATATCATGTTCCTCTCTCTTAATTTATATATTTCACTTATGTTCTATATCTTTTTTTTTCAAAAATTTGATTTTCCAGCACCCAAATGTGTTTCATCCCACTCTCTGATTGATACTCGCTTTGAAGCTTTTGAGCTTGCACCATGTCTGCCACATGGCATGGCACCTAACCCTCCTGTACTTAGCAATGAGAGGCAGGAAATAACAAGAGTTCAGTATCGCAATTTACTTGAATTGGCTAGAGATAAAACAGAAGAGCTTGTCAAGATCCTTAACAATAATCCTTCTCCTTCATATTTATCTAACCCTTGTAATGAATTACTCCAATATGTGAAAAGCCTTGAAAAATGTATGTTCATCACCTTTTTTGTCTCCTTTTAAATTAGTAGATAAGATTATTAATATTTTTTTTTCTTCATATATATTTGTAGCTTATGAGGAGGGTATGATTCCTCCTGATGAAGTCATTGTCATTAGGGATGATGATGAGACAGATGAACCATCAGCTTCAACTCATGCTTCAACTTCTAAGGAAAATCTTGAAACACCTGTTATCCGCTCCAAGAAAAAGAGATTATCCCAAGGCTCCTCTTTTGTTTGACGTATTAAACCGGCTTCTGCTAATGAATTTTCTGATGTATCAAATAATAAATCTCAAAAAAAAAGCGAAGGTTTTGATAATGAGTATATTCTTGTTTCCTTTTTTTTATTGTTATTCTTTTATCTTTAAAATTCAATCATATATCTCTTTTATTGCTTACATATTGTACTTTTTATCTTTCTTTTGATATTTTGTACCAGAAACTCACCTGCTGTAGATTGTTCCATCCATAAACGCCCTCTCCCTGATGAAGATGATGAAAAGAGCAATGAAAATAGCGATGATCAACTATCAGAATATGAAGCTATGCTTGTTCATCAAAAAAAGCAAAGTTTAAAATCTTCTTCAAGACATGTTGATATGTTTGATAAAGATGATTATTCAAACAGCTCATCACCAAATTCCTTCATTTCTAAGAAGCAATACCCATCACCTCCTAAATTACCTACTTTGACCTCTTTGAAAGCTTCTCTACCAATGAAATCAACTCCAATCAAGATATTGAAAAAACCTCTAACTTATTCACCCTCAGTTCTAAAAGAATCTGATTTGCAGGAGGAATTCTGTAAAATTCATAATTTTTATAAAGGTAGAATCAGCACGGCAAAGGTCCTCAGGTCGTGGTTGGAAATTGTTACTCTCCTCGAATTACGCTCTTCTACTTCTTCCCAAGAACCCATGTCAAATATTCCAATGTTTACTTTTCATTGGGAAAAATCTTGTGGAGAAGATTGGCTTTCAAAACTTACTGAGTTATGTAAGTTACCATAATTTTTAGTCTTGACTTTTGTTCTTTTACTTATTTTTTTTTCCTTTTGTAGCAAATATTTTTTTAGAGATTGATAGCTCACAGCTATGGGTACTTGATAATATTGATTTCAAAAAAATGGAAGATTTATGTGATCCTGATGGTTTAAATACTGAAATTCTTTCCTCAACAAAGAAAACGGATCACCCTGAATCCAATCTTATCCGAATGCTCATGAGATTAATGATCCCAAGTGACCACTGCCGTTCTTCATGGGTATCTCTTATATCATCTTCACTTTATCTGACCGCACATGAATTCAGCCAGCTTCCATCACATCAAAACATTAACTCAGATTGTCCAATTGAACGTGGTCTTCAGCTTCTAGCTCACCTTTCAAATCTGAAGAGTCCGATTTCTGATGGCTTAGAAGTTGGTCCCACTGCACTTCAAACCCGTGATATATCAATGTCAACTCTTCTTCAAATCAGCAATATTATCATTGATATAATTATGTCAATTATCATTCTTAAATCAAAATATTGTGCTGCAACAATATCAAGTGGCAAGACTAGTGAAGCTCAACAATCAAGTGAGAAAAACAAAAATACTGAACTGACTATAATGAGAGAGAAACAAAAGGCTGCACTAAACAGAATAAATTCTGAATACTCCCACCACCGATATCAATCTTTCACATTCTATATAATTGATGGTGTCCGTGGCTTATTTCTGAGCTCTCAAGATCATAGATTGGCTTCAGCAGCTGATTGCTTGGAGGTAATATCAGAAGTTAAGTTTCTTAATTTACATGAAAAAAAAATCATTTGATGGAAGAAATAATTTGGAAAAATTTAAATAACTATATTTTAACATTAATAAAACCTTTTATAGGCAAGTGTGATCCATTTCCTTTAAAATTTGATACCCCAAGTCCTCTGGGAATTGCTAGGGCTATTTCTGCAGATTTTCTTAATCACTGGAGCTCCATTCAGCCAGTATCACCTTTTTTTGCTAAACATAGCCTTTCAATAAATTAATATTCCAACATGTAAATAGATAAAGTTCTGTCTATATGATATATCTTGTATAATTCAAGTTATTTTCCTTCAAATACGTCAAAAATGTGACCATCTTTGAAATTTATTAAGTAACCTTTAACATGATTTTCTAAATTAATTATTAAAAAAAATTATTGTAAGTCCAGCAATAACAAAGATTTTAAAATCTACTTATATGATTTCAAATACTTGTATTAAATTCTTAAATATTTTATTGTTTATATAAAAATATGATAACTGCTCTAGTTTTGTTACTTTACCTTTAATATTATATAATCTATTAATTATTACAAATATTTTCGTTGATTGTAACATTTTTAATCAGAAGTAGAACAATTTAAATAATTAAATGAGTACATTCTTAAAAAAATACAATTTAATCTATTATTGATTCAAAATTCTTTCTTCAACTCTTTATTATTACCTTTTTTATTAATAAGCCTGTTTGACCTAAAATACTATACAGTTAATTTGGTAGCATTAAAAGCACATTTTTATGGCTAATATATTTCAAATTCTTTATTATAGTTTTTTTTATTTTAGAACCTTTGCTACCAATTTAATAAAAATGAAATTTAAAGATTTCACAACTTATATATTTCCTCAAAAGTAAATCAAATTTTCTTATAATATTATGAAAAAAAATTATTTTATTTCACAAATAAAAAAAATAGATAATACTATAATTATCAAAACTGAAAATTTTACAGCTACTCCCAGTATTTATCATGTTTAAATTTGCATTAAGTTGTGTATATATAATATAAATTTTTAATATTTATATATCTAGATTTTTTAGATTTGTCTTAACATTAGATAAATAATACTTTGCTGATTCTATTTCTTCCTCTATTAAGTCATCTCTTTTCAAAAAAACTCTCAAAGCACTAATCAAATATTCTAACCTAAATTTTTCTTTTTTAATTTCTAAGTATTCTGAAATATCAATATCAAAAACATTAAGCTTTTCTATAGCATGAAAAAGTCTAGTGCTGATTTGAATAGAAGAACCTATCCTAGTGAAGCCAGGAATTTCATGACATCTTGAGGTAAAATGCCTTAGTTTATTGGCAGGCCATAATGTCACTGTTATTCCATTAGTTGCTTCAAAGTTGATTTTACTTCGAATTTCGGGAAACATAAGTTCTCCACCTAGTTGTCGTGGTTGGGTCTTATCATACTTCATATGAATGGTGTTTTTTTCTGTATCTTTAGGAAAAAATATTCCTAAAGTATACTCACTTGCATCCTTATCGAGATGAACCTCATTAGAGAACCCATTACCATTCCCTCATGATGTCCAAGTTAAATTACTAGCAAACGGTACACCCTCTTCTTCACTAGAAACTTTTGAAAATCCAGGAATACCAAGTTTTGCGCAAAGATTAGTTGCCTCATTGTACTTTACATATGATATTTTTTTAAAAAAATATTCAAAGTACATTGCAATCCTCTTCATTCGTTTTTTATATTCATCCGTTTTTACAATATCATCAGTGTATTCATCTGCAAGGAAAAGCATTCAAAAATTCAGTATTTAAATTAAAAAAAGTGATACTTACGGATATGTAAAGATTTCTTTCTATCTAAAATAAAGCCACCACCAAACATTTTTCCAAAACCACCAGCTCTTTGATGATAACCATTATTTTTAATTTCATGTTCGCAGTAAGAAAGATCCTTAATGCATCGCACCGTAGCTTCTAACATATCTAGTTCTTTGAGCTCATGAATTTCAAAAGTCTGCACAAGAACATTAGGTATTAAGACACCTTTTGGTTTATAAATACTACATCCAGGAAAAAAATTGTAATAATTATTGCAATCTGTCATATTATTTGCATAAGATCGTGCATAGAAATGTGGCTTCTTCCCGTTTGTATCCATTCCAAGAGCGTTTACAAGTTTCATTCCAGTAGCAATGTCTTTCGCCCACCTATTGTTAGAGTTCTTCCCTGGCCGTTTTTTTTTTCAAATCGTTACTCATTGATGGTTCAATCCTAAGAGAATTCAATTTTGAATTAAAATAGAAAAAAATCAAAAATTAGAAAATAGTAACATAATTTCAATTATCAGTCAATGATACCTTTAACTTTATCATATCTTCAATATTAGAAATACAAAAGTTAGCATATCTACATATTAGTAAATTTATATACTTTTTCTTTATTTCAAATATTAAGAAAGCGTTTCAAAGGTATACTTTATTAAATTATACATATAAAGAGTATAGCTTTATCCTGTATGCATTCAGCAAGTACGAGATTTGGCTCTACACTTAATATTAATAATATAATGAAAGTATAACTCCAATACACTAGTAATATTAAAAAATTTAAGGAATTATGATATCCACATATATAAAATGAAAAATCTTGCTCTGATCAATATATTGACTTAGAAAGTTATACTTCAATAAATTATTAATTTTTAAATTGTAGCATTGTCCTGTATGCTTTCAGCAAGTACGAGACTTTGAAACAACTTAAAAATCAATAAATTAAAGGTAAAGTACAAACAATCTAATTATTATTATGAAAAGCAAAACATTATCCTGTATGCTTTCAGCAAGTACGAGATGATGTTTTACTTTTCATATTAATAATATAATGGTTGTGAAAGTATTAAAGAAATATATAAAAATGATAAGCAAAACATGAACTTACATGTCTATAAAATCTTCTTCCATTTGTAGCTGATTGATCAAAATTAATTATAAAGTTTATCTTATAATCACTTTTTTAAAAAATAAGTAGTTAGATAAATAAATTGAACATTTTTGATAAGGAATAAAGAAAAGTAAGTTGACAAACAAATAAAAAACTTTAAGTTAACTGAAAAAGAATTTTTTGATAATGATTTGAAAGGGTACAGTAAAAGATACCTTAAAAATAAATTCTGAATTAGAATCATTAGATTAACTTGTCAAAAGTTTAATAAAGAGTAACAAACCAAAATGATATGAAATGCATTAGCAAGAAAAATGTGCTTACTGATAATCGGATAAGGTCAAGAAAATAGTACCAATAAATCAGAATGATAAAGCAAAAATATGATTGATAATTTTTGAAAAAAGTAAGTGAGACAGAGAGAGGAACAATAAGCTTGGTGGCAAAAAGATGTGGATATCATGAATTTTCACTGATCTCTTGTTCAAAAAAAATGCAGCTCTCCCAGTCATATGATAAACTTCATCTAAATTCCATGAATAATTTTGCCAAGGCACTGTACGCAGAATGATCATTTTTTCCTATGCATATACTAATTCCAGCTAGAATTTACTTGGCTGCATTTTGTACAGATGCACATTTGTGGAACACTGAATTTCACATCTAAAAAAAATTGACGCCACGTAATTCTAGCTACCATGTTTCACGTAGCTAAAAAACATACACTCATCACATTTAAATTTACATTGCGCCAAAATTAATTCATTTTTGAATTTTTTTAAAGGAAACTATAATGTGCACCACCTATTTCTAAAATATGAACCTCCGCACCATATTAAATTGGGAGACTTTTAATTATGCAATTTTTTTGCCGTGACCTTTTTCCTGATCTTACTTGGTTCAAAATATTGAAACATAGCCAATGTTGATGAAAGAAACATTTATTTTGTTTCTATGTGTAACAATGGAAGGCTGTTTCTTACTGGCTGAAGAGTGTTGTATATTTTATTTGAACAAATTTTTATTTTTTTATGTATTTTATTTAAAAAATTTACTTTTTATTGCAGCCAGATTTATACTGGCTGCTTTTTAGAAACCTTAATTTATGACCCAAGCCTTTGAAATTGGCTTGGGTCCCTTACATTGCAATTTAGTACTTCCAGCCAGGTTTCCCCTGGCTGGAAGTGTCTCTTTCAAGCAATCGAAGTTGCTAAAAGCGACTTCGATTGCTTGCTGTAATGTTTGCCACCCTCCCAGCTAATTTACTAGGCTGGGAGGTGGCCAAAGCAGTGTGCAACGCGCGTTGCTGCTGCAAGTAACGCGCGTTGCACAATTGCTACCATATTTCATGCAGCTGATATCAAGTCAGCTGCATGAGATATGCGCGCTGCATGCAGCAGAAATGCGCGTTGCATGCAATGCGCATTACTTGCAGCAGCAATGCGTGTTGCATGTGCTGCATGCAGTGCATTGCACAGCCAGTTTTTTTCTGGCTGTGCAATGCACACAGAGAAACCAAAGTCCCTGCAAGGGACTTTGGTCTCTAAAATGGAAGCGACCTTCCCTACCAGGTGCAATCTGGTGGGAAAGTGAGAGAAACGTTAGACCGAAGTTGTTTGAAAGCAACTTCGGTCTTAAAAACATTAAAAATCATAAAAAAAAAAATGAGAAATGTAGAAAAAAAAAAAAATTAAAAATTAAAATGTGAGTATAAGAAAAAAAATAAGTTCTAGTGATACCAAAAATCCAAGCCAATTTCATTTGGCTTGGTTATTTAATAATTATTTTTTAATACATTAAATTTAAAATTCAAACACCATAAAATATATGAATTTTTTTTATATGAATATTATAAATTTAATCTACCTCTTTCTCATAATTATATTTATAATTTTGTTTTTTTAATTTTTGACATTTAAGTTTATTTTTTGGAAATACAAAATTAAATTTTCAACTAAATTTTTTAGTAAGGTAAAATAAATTATAAATTTGACATTTTGTAATTGAATAATGAAAAAAATTTTAAATTTATTTAAAAAATATTTTTGTTAGAAGAATACAAATATTTTAAGGGTAGAAATATGGTGCAAATTGTAAGTAAAAAAAATTATATTTTTTTTTGTGAGGGGTTATTTCTATTTTTAAAAATATTTTTCAAAAACATTCATTAAATACTGAATTAAATTACTTTGAAACTCAAATTTTTTGTAAAATAATTAAAAATGAAATAATAATATTGTTGTATTTGATATAAAATTTGAATTGGTAATATTAATGTCTCTTTAAGTAAATTTGAAAATCATTTAAAAAGACCATGTTGATAAGTACTTCATTTTTGATATACAATGGTTATATATATATCTTATATATATTTCTTGAGTGTTATTTTTATATACATTCAATAAAATTTGTAATATAAAATGCCATTTAATAATTAATTAATGTTCAACTTAGTTATAACAACTTCATATTTAATACCAGCCACTAGTATTTACTTTTTAATTTAAAACTCCAATATAATATGAGAGTATCCTTATTTTGTCTGTATGTAATGAACAACAATAACAGACCATAAATGAGTGGGTAGTTAATTACAATAAATAGTTGAAGAATAACCTATAAGAAATGATAAGTTTATCAAAAAGAGTACATTAAAAAAATATACTTTTGAATTTTTTTTGATATAATTTGGGTAGTTAAATGAAAATTTAAATTATCAGACATCAAAATGGATAAAATCTAAAAGTAGTGTTTATATAATAAACCTCATATAAAAAAAGGATAAAAAATCTACTATGTAACTAAATTATTAAATATTAAGGTATTATTAAAATTATTGAAAAACTTATTTTACAGTTATAATGAAATCTAAATGTGAAAATAATGGTGGGATAATAGTAAGACTATGTGGAAACACTTTAATTTATACATACTTTCAACTATGTTCAGATAAAAAAATTGTTAAAATTGTATAATAACATCTAGTTAATAGTGATGCAATTTTATTTAGATCAAGAATAAATTTTTCTGAGGAAAAACTAATTAAATTGAGATATGGCCATCTCCTTTCAAGAGATAGAATAATAATAAAAATTTAAAAAATTATAATAAGTATTCTTAATCACCATTTTTGAAAAGTCTCTAGTAAAATTCATTATAATATATCATTCATTGATTACATTATATGGAGTTTCATCTTGAAGTAGTGATGTGCAGCTTTGAACTTATGTTATGAAAAACAAAAAAGTTAAAAAATATATAGTTATACTAATGAAAAAGCCAAAAATAAAAATACTATTATAAATTAAAAAAATAAAACTACATAAATTTTATTCTGCTCTAATGATGGAAGGGTACTATGTATGAATTTCCACATGTTAAATCCAAACCTGCTTTAAGGCTAGTTTACAGGTAGAGCTATTAAGTTTCCTTAAATTCTAAAAATAACTTATGCATTTTACTAATTATTTTTTTCTTGTTTCTTTCCAAAGTTGTTAGAGTTGCTTAATTAATACTGTTATCTTGATTGTAAGATATATAATTTTTTTTGAATACATGATTTATTGTTTCAAAAATTATATTATAAATTTAAATCATTTATTTCATTTTCTAAAGCTTCATTGTCAAAGACACAACTCCATTTTCTATTACTTAACAAATATATAAAATGTGATAGTAAAATTTGAGGAATTTTCTTTTTGAGAGGGTCAAACTATATTGTGAAGATTTTTATCTAGAAATTCTTGTACTCTAAAATCAAATAATTTTCTCCCTTAAGTAAGCCATTTCAAAAATATGAGAATATAAACAAGAATATTAACTTATCTTATTTTTATTTTCTTTACTGAAAGTTTTAGTTCAATCCCTTTTTTTATATGACATTAGTATAAAAACATGGTTAAATGCTACTATATAATTAATTTTTATTATATATATATATATATATATATATATATATATATATATGAAATATTTAGAACGTCATCCTTTTTTATTTACTTGAATAAATGGCTCAATTATAATACCCAACTCTTATTAATGTTTCCCAAGCTCAATAATAAATTTCTCATATGAAATATTAGCTTCTAATATAAGAAGTCTATCTATAGATGATATTCAACATGTGATTTTACTTTTTAGATTCAGCTAAAATTAAACAAAAGGAGAAATCATGCATATGTGTATAAATGGTAACCATATGTTACTTAGAGGATTGTGAAATTCACTCATCAGAATGGTTTAAGTATTAAAATAAATTGAGGTCATTATTTTCTAGTATTTGAAACTAATTAGGAAATTATTCTAAAAATATATTTTAATGTGTATCATGTTTAAAAAGTTGGAAATATGATTTTTGAAAATTGTGAGTTTCTTATGAGATACCAAGCTTTAGTTTACATTGTTTCAAGTAGAATAGAATTTTAGTATTAGAAATTGAAAGCAATGTACCATTATCAGATTTTAACTGTGTTCTACTTATAGAATGATTACATAACATTAAACATTATTTAAATCAAAAAGGTTTAAAAGATATTTAGAATTTTACCAAATTTCACCATTTATTAATCTTTGATTTGAAAACAAACTATGATGTAAACTCACTAGAAATAAGCAATGCCAATTTTAACATAATTTATCAATCCAAAAATAATGAGTCAATTAACATGAAAATATATATTATTTCAAAACCAATTCTCTAGATTTAAAATATGATGCTTTAATGAAAAATTATTACAAAACTTTAATGCAATGAAGTCTCTTAAAAAATTCAAAAATAGAATATCAAAACAAGTAATTTCTGCAAAAAAAACTACTAACTATTGTAGATAAAGCATAAAAATAAGTCATATTTTTTAAAAAAATGATCTAACAATATTTATTTTTGTTAAAAAAATCAAAACATTGTTAAGTTTGCTTGTTATAATAATGTTAAAATCCACTAAACATTATCTAAAGGTGGTAAAATATGTTAAAAATAAGTTGAATTTTATGAGATAAAAATCAACAATTTTGTATCATTTCCTGTTGTGCTATGACTTTATTCCACCCTTTTTATCTGATTCTTCCAGTATTACTTTGCTATGATCACTAGTTTTCAAGTTAAAATTTACAAATGTTCATTATACTTGATAATATGAAAAATAACTCAAACTTTTATAACTACAAAATAAGATTTTGTAACTCCTTCTTTCAATCAATATTTGAAGAAATTTTAGTTTATTTGAGTAATGATTTTAAGAATAACAAAAAATTTGAAATTCACAAGGAATTATTTCCAGAGACTATAATTATTTACTTGTGTAATGCATGAGCTACTTATCAATGATGTAAAACATCAGAAAAGTAAGTTATAGTTATAAATCTACAGATTATACTGTTTCTGGTATATATATCTTCAATAAATCTTTTAAACTTATCTTAGCCTACATACCACACAATAGAAAATCATTATATTAAAAATGGAAAAAATTCTATGATAATATCATAAAGAATGATAACCATGGATTAATATTCCATAAAAATGGTTAATAATATTTTAAGAGAACCTAAATCAGTATTCTTTCATCAAAATATATCCTTTTTGTCTTTGTAATTTATTCCAAACAAATTTTTTGAAAGTTGAATCTATATATCTAATGCCAAAACCACTATTAAGTTCCCTCTTAGACTTTTTAAGAAATTATATATATATATATATGTATATATATATATTATTTATCAAAAATTGAAATAAAGAATAAAAACATAATTTTATTTACCTTTAATTATTTAAATATAGAGTATTTTCAGAATGCATTGTGGTTACTTGTGAAGGTTAGAAGATTTGAAGTTGTATTTATGAGTTTTTAGAAGGGCAAATATTGTAAAATTCTTTCATAAATATTTATTTCATAGTTTCAAATGTTGAAATCTACAAACTAATGGGATTTAAAATTATATTGAGATTTAAAATCTGTTTTCTACTCAAGTAAAATAAAATAAAATGATGATATCAAAATTGAAATTAAGTTTAAACTTTTGATATGCTCTATCTTCAATTTTATTGATAGTGCATCAAAAATTTAATAATATTTTTTTCCTTCATCACTTTTTACATAAAAGATAGTTTTATCATTTTATGAATTAAAGATTGCTTATATAAATTTAACATCTATGTCAACTTTTTATGACTATTAATCTATATAATAAATTTTTTAGAAGAAAAAATAACATCAGTATATACTGACTTTGAAATTATTCAATTTAAAATAGTTTACAGGTAGATTATGAAGGGTGATTTCATTTTTGAATATGAACTATAGAAGTCTTATTTTATCAATTTTAATTCTTTTTGAGCTCAAATGTATCCACCGCAACTTAAGTAAGAATAAAAATTATTTTTATTGAAATTTACATGAGAAAGTATGCCTATTATTCAAAATCAAACTTGCTCTAATGGTGTTTTTCAATCATTATTTCCATTCATAACAATAAAAAACATTTCAATTTGCTGATGTTTTAGTTTTTGATATCCCCAAGTTTATATCTCAGGTGTACTATTCACAAAATTATTAAAAATATAATTTTAGAAATACATGATAAACTTGAAAGTGAGGGGGCATTAAATTTTTAAAAATGAATTCTTAATTCAGGATGGATAGTATTTTTTCTATTTTCACAAATGAAAAATTTTTTGTTTCAATTAATCCAGAAAGAAAATTTTGTTGTAAGCATATTATATTATATTTATTATGATTTTAAATACTATATTTTCAAGATTTGTGTTTAATATTTCCTGTGAAAGTTAATGTTAATGTGAATTTAAAGTAAGCTTGAAGAAATTTAATCAATAGGCATATTGGATATTTAAAATAATATTTTGCTCCAATCTTGAATCATCCTGGGCTAAAAAATATCCCAAAAAAGGTTTTTGTGGGTCAATTTGGATTTAAGTAGGATTAAGTGAGGTTTAATAAAGGACAGATAAAAGGCTAAATTCATTACTAGTGACTTTTTTCTCAAAATAGTTATAAAATATGTATCATTCTGGAATCAAGCTTCAATAAAGTTGAATTGAAACAGAGATAATTTCTAGCAGCACAACACCATATTTACAAAGGTGTAAAATACCTCAAATATTACTCATAATATAGGAAGGCAAGGAATCTACAAAATTCACATTTCAAACGAGGATTTATATTTTGAATTTGAAATTGAGAAATGGAATATTATTTTCCAATTTAAATATCTATTAGTCATTTTAACAAAAGTTTTCAGTAATCAGATTGAATTTTGATGGTATTTTGTTGTAGATTAATCATTTTGATGAGACATTTACTCAAAATTACTGGTTTCGTTTCTAATATTCCATGTGAAATTCATTACGAATCTTTTTGAAAGTGAATAGTTGACATATTGGATATGCAAAAGCTTATGTTAGATCAAAGTGAGATCAAAGGGAGCTTAGCTGATGATCAAATTAGGATTTTACAAGATCAAACGGTGATCAATGTAGGTTCATCTTGAGCTCAATTTGTGACAAATCTCTGACTAAATGTAAGGCCAAACAATTTCCTACATGGTGATGATGTGTGCATAATTCAAGCATAGATTTGTGGCTCAACGTAGCTCAAGCAGTGGTATTGCTAGCAATACCCCCCCATTTTTTCTGTGGTGATAACATCCAAAGGAACCTCCCTGTCCCCAATATCTCCCACTTGTGAATGAGCAATCATTCTCTGAGCATTTGGCTGTTTGCTGTAATTCACATAATCCACCTCATTCAAACATTTTTCCATGCTAACACTATCCTCCTTCAGATCCCAAACATAAACACCATTAACCAACTTCCAATTATCCCAAACAACCACACCATCCTCATCTACAAAAACCTCATGATCAACTAGATCATCAACTTCATCAAATTCAACAAAAATAGAACCATCCAGTTTAACCTCATGGGGGAGGTATGGAAAGTCCTCAGCACCCTTGGTACTGGCCTTGATTATAGGTATATCTTTATCAAGCTCTTCTGAATCGGAATCATCTACTGTAGGTGGTCTTCTTGACAATCCATCAGGCATAGTGAAAGATTTTCCAGGCCTGTGCACTAAATCAAATGAAAAATGTTGAATAAAAGCTACCCACCTAGTTATTGGAGCATTAGGTAAACTAGGCAAATTAATCATCTTAATTAAAGATTTAGCATCCACTTGAAGTTTAAAATGTTGACCCCATAAGATATTTTGAAGTTTCTTTAAAGTTTTTGCCACACCACAGAGTTCCAACTTTGGTTGTGAATATCTTGATTCCACATCAGTAAAAACTACAGATTCATACCTAACTGGTCTAATATAACCATCCTTATCCATCTGATAAAGCACTGCACCAGCCGCCAGCTGACTGGAATCAAAAGCTAAATAAATCCTACCAGCTCCTTCACCATAATCCAACTTATGAAGAATAATATCTTCAACAACCACCTCCTTCAACTTAACAAAAGCTTCTTCACAAGCTTCATCCCAATCCCAATCAGCATCCTTCCTAGTTAAACTTCTTGATGAAGCAGCCAATAATTAGAAATCCCTAATAAACATCCTAACATAAACACATACTCCCAAAAATCCTCTAACTTCTGTAGTGTTTCTAGGTCTCGGCCAAGATTGAATTTTGTTGACTTTCTTCTTTGACATAATTTGGCCTTCCCTACACACCACATTACCAAGAATCTCTAAAGCTGGAACACAACAAGAAAATTTAGAACCGGAAATAGTTAAACCAGCTTCTTCAATCCTAAACAACATCCTTTCCAAAGTTACTGCATACTCCCAAATAAACCTCCTAATACCTGGATTCTCCTCCAACACTTCATTATCATAATCAGTTGAAGGAAATTCAATTCCACCATCATCAATAAATATACCAGCATACTGTGGAACTTCATCTTAAAGAATCTAAGCCATTTGTGCTTGATAAACAGCAACAGAATTAGTAGCACCTTGAGGTAATCTAGTCAGCTGTAACCATCCAAGAGGAGTATCAAAAGTTGTCAGGGGTCTTGAATCCGGATGTAAATCTCTTTCATCATAGCCCCCCATAATATCACCCAAACCATAATATACCCTTCCAGAAAAAGCATCAACAAATTCCTCGGCACTTGGAGGAATACCAGCATCTTTTATAGTCACCCTATTCAATTCCCTAAGATCATGAACCACTCTAAGCTTTCCATTAGGCTTCTTGATACAAAAAACTTGACTTGAATAACTTGATGACGATTGTTCATAAAGTCCAGTCCTAATCCTTTCCCTAACAACTTCAATATAATCATCTTTAAGAGCAGCAGGAATCAGAATTGGCTTGAGTTGCCAAGGTTCATGACAAACAACTGGAATCTTGTAAGGTTCACCATAAGAATGCTTTAAAACACCCCTCTCTTCTTCCACAAATGCAATAGCCTTCTCCCTTAACACCATCACATCCAACAACAAGTTCATCTCCTCACCAGATAACCAACCCTCTGGCCCAAAATTTACAACACCAATCCTATCAAAAGTAACTCTTGACGTTTCAGAAAATTAAGGCCAATTCTTTCTTAAAGGAGTTTCATATGGATCTTTTGACAAAAGTGGTCTCTTCAATGGCGGGTTCAATCCACTTGGCAGCGCTTCATTGATTGGTTTAACTTTCACAGCAACCTTCTTATATTTTGCCGCTTCCACTTCCTCATGTACTTGAGGAATTGAGCTCCTTTCATCAAAAGAATCTTCATCTTCATCAGAATTAAGAGTAACAGAATTTTTACAAAAAGAATTATTAGAATCAGATAAAGAAATTTTATAAGTTTTATTTTTATTTTTATTTTTTGAAAAAGAATTATTAAAGTTTTTAGAAACAGATTTATTGGAATTTTCAAAAATAATTTTATCTAGTTTTTCATTATTCAGACAATTTTTAATTTTAATTTTATTTTTAGAAATAAAAAAAGAATAATCAAAAGTATGAAAAGTTGGCAGTCTATCCTCATGCAGGAGGTTACCAGAACACCAAGTAGGCTCAGCCCTATTGACAATATCTTTACATAAATAATTTTTTTTGTTGATTTTCATTTATCTTAAGATTTTTTTCTTGATTTTCGTCAAATTGTTTCTTGCTATTCCTAGAAAAACAACCAGGGGTGTCCCCAATGCTCACATGTGTGGCCATGGTAATGTTTTTGAAAGGTGTAGAAGAAACCCTAGCGGTGCACAATCGGGAGGACTTAATTTTAGACCCATTTTCCACCACTCAAAAACTTTTCTGCTCCAAAAAAATTTTCTCTAAAAAATCTTCAGAACTTGAAATAAACTTGAGAGAAAAACTTGAAGAAAATCTGAAACCAGACAAATAATTTGACAAAAATTGACATAATAAAGTAATATTAGTTACAAAAAGTTGAGATTCAACTTGATATATCTCCACTTGAGCTGACCTACTGCAATCCGGGATTTCTTCTTGAGGAGAGATTACAGCACTAGACTGATCAGCCCTATCTACCCTAAAAAAGAAGGGTCACCAACAAAATGATCACCACTATCCTCAAATACACCAGAAGTGGACTTCAAATCTTTTCTCTTCCTAATGCAAGTGCAACACTGACAAGATGCAGAAACACCAGGTCTAGTTTACCAACCTTCATCACCTGGGGGTGCCAACCTCATATGTAACTGCCTCATATCCTCCCCAGTAATCTCCAAACTAATCCCAACACCAGACTGATAACCAATCTTGGCCTCAAAATCCATCAAAAATGGCCCTCCTAAAACTGTCTTCACAGCTCCTCTAGCCACATAAAAATATACTTTTCCAACAGCTCCACCTGCACCTAACTTTACATGCTCCGCTGTACCAATCAACTCAGTAGCATGCCCACCTATCCCTCTGAGATTTCCTCCAACTCCGGCTTTAATTGGCAAATCCAGACTAGTTGCTTGATCCAATGAAATTAAATTTATTTGTGAGCCTGAATCAACCAATGCCTTCACATCTTTTCTATTTAAAGAAACCACCAAATATCCCAAAGGAGCAGAAAAATGAGTCTCCACCTCATTACCAAACTTCTCCACATTTTCACACATATACTCCACCTCACCAGTAGCCACTCTTCTCCTAGTCAAATGCTTCTTCAGCTTTTCAGCAAGGGCAGGACTAATAGTGAACAATTCACCCAAAGATAATGGAATCTGAAGCTAATTCACCCTTCCCAAAACAACATCCATAGCAATCTCTTGACCAGAAACCACTGGCCTCTCATAATGAGCCTTACTCCTAGAAACCTTTTCCCTAGAAGACTCCTGAGGTCCCACATTACCAACAACATCACGCATCTCCACATCAGAATTATCCCTATGAAACTTTCCATCCACAGAGACCAAACCTGAACCATCAACAGTAGTTCTAACTCCCTCCATTGGCCCACTAGAACTTGGCCTAGGCAAAGAAGCCAAAGGCACATCTTCCTCTGTATCTGAACCATCATCCAAAGGCACATCTTCCTCTGTATCTGAACCATCATCCAAAGGCATAGGGTCACCATTAAGATCAAAAGCACCAAAACTAGGGGGAACCATATCAGCTATCCCCTTCTGCATCTGACAAATCTCTTCAGGCGTATAAATCTTCTTGGGATCTTCAGCCTTCTTTGAATCCGCCTTTCCACCTCTTGACCTTAACTGATTAGAAATACTGCTTCTAGCTTTAGAAGCAGCCACCCTCCTAGCAGACTCCACATCATATACACCAGCCATACACTCACCATCCGCCTTAACAACCTTTACTAACTCCAAATTAACATATGAAGTAGATAAAGTAGCCTTACTAACCTCTTTTTCCTTCCCCTTATCTCCAGAATTATTTCCAGTACCAGAAGAAGCCTCAGTAGGCAATTCCTCAAACCTAGCTCTCTTTTCACCCATACTATTCCTCCTCAAAAAATCCGAAGGAGCCTGACCTTCACTGGGCTTGATAAAAGATCCATCAGGAAACCTAAATACCTTTCCATCAAATTTTACTCTACCAGCAGCCTGATCCCTATTCAAAGTTCAACAATCATTAGACTTATGTCCCTTCCGGTTACAGTAGGAAAAAATCCAAACATCAACAGTACCACCATTCCTCCTATCATAGCCTCTACTTGAATAAGATTATGAAGAAGAAGCTGAAACCCTGTTGGCCTTCTGAGTTTCTTGAACAAAAATTTTCAATTGCT
Organism: Hemileia vastatrix; assembly: GCA_030280995.1. NCBI lineage: Eukaryota > Fungi > Basidiomycota > Pucciniomycetes > Pucciniales > Zaghouaniaceae > Hemileia > Hemileia vastatrix. The sequence continues at coordinate 31,324,908 of JASXTE010000011.1, forward strand.
TCGTTAAGTCAGCCAATTGATCCACCATCTCCTTATCCACCTTAGGAACCAGTTTCCCCAACTGAGCTTTTCTTGCCTCCTGAGCCTTCTTCACAATATCGTCATTATCAGCCAAAACTTCATTAATTTTGCTGACATACTGTGTACAGGTTTCTTGATAACTGTCCACAGCCAAAAGCTTGAGGTGAAACTCCACCAATTCTTTAACCACCTTAAGAGCAGGCAACTTCTGCTCCCCATTAGGTAAGGTTTTCATCAAACCCTTCTTAGACAACTCCTTTAACACATCCATCCTAACATCCCTCCCAAAAGCAGACCAAAATAAATCTTTGACTGCATTTTCATGAGCCAATTCCTCTACCTCCACCAGATATTCCACCACAGTTTCAAAACTACTAACAAATTTCCTATAGCTTACCAAAGAAGTTATTCCACCCTGCACTTGCCATTCTCCAACAACCCTATATAAATCCACCATTGAATATCTGACTCCCCATCTGTCCACCATTTCCCTACTAAGCCTTTTCCAATCCCTAGTCTTATAACCCTCCTAACCAGTAATCTCCTTCTCAACTTTCCTATCACCAATAAAAAAGATTACCTGCTTCACCATATCTAAATGAGAAGCCCCATCAATTCCAGAAGCAGCCTCATATCTGCCTAAAAACCACTTTACATCATCACCAACAAACTTGGGCCCATCCCAAGTTTGAATCCTTACTGAAGGCCTGACACCATTAGCAGCAGCAGCAATAACTCCAGCACCAGATGGAGAAGAAATCCCAAATAGCACCAGAAGCCAATAAAATCTGCAAGGGTTCAGCCCTTTACCAGACAACCAACAATATCCTACAAGGGTTCAGCCCTATACCTAGATCCCTACTACCACAGATCCTGTACTGGTTCAGCCAGTTACCAGAATCACCAAATAACCAATCAATCAAAATCCAGAAGTCCAACAAGTAAGTTTCTTCAGAAGCTAGAGAATTCGAACCCCACGTTGGGCGCCAAAAATGTAGAGTAGACTCCTACAGTCACCTTGCTGCAGGCAGAATCCAAGGGAGTTGGAAAAACAAAAAGAAATCCCTGTCCCTCTAAGTAAACGTAAGATTCAATTAACTAAGCTTCAAGATCTGCTTGAAGAGTTGGATAAGTTGAAAATCTGAGAGAAAGACTTTGAAAGTGTTGGAAACCTATAATATAGAAAAAAAATAAGTGCAATAAATGATTACACCCCCAAAACAAATACCTAATACCAGATTACACTGATACTAGTCACAGCAAATACTTAGAACAAGCCGCAACACTTGCCCCAGAGACTGAAAAGTACAGTAAAGTACCCCAGAAACTACCCTTGGGATGATCTGTTCAAAGGTGCCTTATTAAAGGCCTGCCCCAGATTTACCCAGTTTCCCACCAAAATTAAAGAGTGTTCTTTATTATATTTTTATTTTATAGATTTTATAAGAAAATAAATAAATTTGAGTCACCCAGGATGAGAGCTATCCAATGGTACCCTATATGTTGATATTTTTAAACATAATTGTTGTTATATGTTAAATATTGTTAATTATCAAAAAAGACCCTTATTATCGAAACTAAAAGACAAAAAACATGTAGAAGACTAAGATTCTCCTCCTCCAGACCTTTCCAACAATACCCTACATGCATAGGATCTACAATAAACTATTGATCTAACAAGCATGATAAATTCTAACCAAATTTTGCCACAATAGCCAAACTTTTCTGCATTGACCAAACTTTGCACTGGTGATCAGACTTTCCTACAGTGATCAAACTTTACCACAGTGCCCAGAGTTTTCTGCAGTGACCAAACTTTACCACAGTTCCCAGAATTTTCTGCAGTGACAAAACTTTGCACTGGTGATCAGACTTTCCTGCAGTGACCAAACTTTACAACAGTGCCAGAATTTTTCCAGTACACTTTGCTTTTGCACCGGAAAATCACCGGAGCGAACCGGAGTGCACCGGAAAAAAAAGGCTACTCCATGAGCACACTGCATCCACCAAACATACCAAGAGAGCCCTAGAAAATCCAGTAAAACCAATACCCAATCCATGAAACCATCAAATAACAATAGGAATACCAACATATATCCATTCCAAAACACCATAAATCCTCCAAAATATCACCATAAATCCACCCAAAAAAAACTCCAGTTAACTCCCTTCAACCAAATTAACACCCGCTAACACCATGATTTTCTTCCAACCAAGGTCTAATCAAATTTTCACCTAAGTAGCCTATCCATATTTTGAATGCCACAGCAGCCCGCCTGCCTCTGTTTTAGAAGGTTTGGGAGCGCTTCTGGAGGGTTTTTATTCAATTTGGCTGGTACAGGCGGCAAATTCCTTGGTGTGCATGGGCTCTTAGATAGTGGTTTGTGTGTACATAGTAAATAAGACATTTTGGGGCAGCTTTAATTATCATACAACCATCTGGAGGTGATATCCTTGTTCCTCACTCATTTTTCACTGTTTTTGGCCACAATTGGCTGTGTTTATTGCAAGGTTAGTTCTTCATTTAACTCAACTTTTGAAACAGGTTCTCTGGTATAGTCTTGCAACCTATATCAAGTATTATTGCTGTCTCTGGTGTGGACTTGCAGCCTACATCAAGTATCTTTGCTCTCTCTGGTGTGGACATTGGTCTACATTTCAGTTCTTTGGTCTGGTAGTCTGTCTGGGGACTACTTTCTTGACTCATCAAGCAGTCAAGTGTGTTGAAAAAGGGGCTTTAGCAAACAGGAACCAACTTACTTTAGCAAATAAATCTCACTCTATTTTTTTTAAAGGGACAGGGGATTTTCTCTCTGGTTTTTCTCCAACTCCCTTGGTCAAGGCCTATAGCTAGTACTAACAGTAGTTTTAGTGAATTTTTCTAAGTAGATTAGATGTTTTTATTAGTTTTATGGCTTCATGGAGGCCAGGCCACTTCAGGAAGCATCTCCGACGTCGGACGCCCCCCCGCCTCTGTTTTAGAAGGTTGGGGAGTGCTTCTGGAGGGTTTTTATTCAATTTGGCTGGTACAGGTGCCAAATTCATTGGTGTGCATAGGCTCTTAGATAGTGGTCTGTGTGTACATACTGAATAAGATAGTTTGGGGCAACTTTAATTATCATACAACCATCCGGAGGTGATATCCTTGTTCCTCACTCAGTTTTCACTTTGCTCAAATGATGAATCAGAGAAAGCTTTGCTGCCTGCCACATAATTATTTGGCTATACCGTTCCCCAAGATTTGAGTTTATAGAGACTGTTGAAGATACTTCTGCCCCCAATAGCAACTGCCTATATTTAATAAATCATTGAAACATCATAAAGATTTTTATTTTCACATTGAACTATAGATATACAGCTTACTATTTCTGTGGAGCTGTAACTTCCAATGTTAAGTGGATTGTTGGAAGAAATAACCATCTGGGCCTTCCTATTTCTTTCCTCTTGATGTTTTGTGTAAGAATTAGAGCTTTTGAAAGCTATACCAACTTCAAAGGACCCAGAAGAAGTTTGATACTATCTATTGACACATCCAAGATCTTGACATTGACATACATGAAAAAATGGAGGCATTGTAATTGTGATAATTGTAGGAATAAGTTAGCTATTGGAAGTTATCAATTGAAGGTATTCCTTTTTTTGAAAGGCACTAGCTGATATAAGCTACATTTTTTTATCAAAAGAATATGATGGAATATGTGTTGAAATTATTTAAGTTTAAATGTTTAATTTTTAATCAGATAAATTATATATTAATTAAAAGTTATGCAGTCTACTTTATTTGTATTCTGTATACTCTCTGCATTTGTACAACAATGCATGCATGCTTATCAGAATATTTTCTATCATAGAAAAAATTCTATTGTACGCACAAGCATCTTAATTATTTTTCTATCAAGTTCCTTCTGATTTATATCTAACTACCCTATAATTATTTGATTTTGATAAAAATTCTTAGTTATGGAGTATAAGAAAAGTAATCCATATTTTTAACATAATTATTTAAAAAATTACCCCAAAAATAAGGTTAATATTTTGTAAAAAACAATCACAAACATATTTCTTTCACTTTGAAAATTGGTCTGTACTAGGTAGAATTTTCCATAAAGAAAAAATCAAAAATACTCAAATAATAGATGCTACAAAAGTGTAAACCTTAAAGCATTACAAAAAAGCTGAAACCTTGTATAAATTTTCATACATAAATGTGATGTAGTGACACTCTAGTCTATTTATTCAGGTTGAACAAAAATTACTCAATGGAATATGTATTACTATCATATTGGACCAAAAATAATTTTTTGGTAATCAAAAAATGAACATAGCCTCACATTTATCAAGTTATTTTTGTGGAAGAATTTTTTGAAAAGAAAAAAATATCTGTTTCTCAAATGAGTCTGCTTTTATTACATAATCATTCTCTTCATTTTATGCCATTCCTTTTGAGTTCAAATTGCATATAAAACTATAATTTATGCATATTATAATGCCATAAAGTCGAAATATTTCTTATTCTTAATTTTTGTTATATTTCTCCTTAAATCAACTTTGATCATAAAGTTTTGGAGCTCAACAATTTATCCTTCCTCTTTGTTTAATTTAATTGAACACTTTCTTAATCTAATTCTTTATGAACCCTAGTAGCTCTTACTTTCCTCATGGAAACCTGCCCACAAACACACAAACACTTAATAAAATTTTAATGAGAATTTGCCTCAATTCAATTCTCACTTTTGTAGATCTATACACAATTTTTGTAATTCACTTTTGGATATGTCACCAGAATCAAATGGATGGAAACAAAACCCTACTAAAGAGCAATTAGACAGATTTTCATTATTTGACATGAATTCTTGCAACATTGCCTTTGAGGCACCTCATCCAGAATCAAATTCAGCGGTTTCGGAAAAGTTTCCACCAATTTTCCGTTAATCTTTTATTGACCACCTTCACATGTGCGGTTTCCCAGGGTCAACTTTCACTTGGAAACTAGATTGGTTTGACAAATGGAACCAGGTCTTGGCAAATATTCTCATTAAACACTGGGACAATGCCTTAAAAACCAATAATTTGATTGCATATCCAATTGACTCAACTCAAATTAGCTTCTCAAATCAAATGGGAGTTCTTCACCTTTGGTTTTTAGGTCATGGTGATAAATTAAGACTTGGGAAGGATTCTCATAGCTCTCAAGAAAGAATCAAAGTGAGAAAGCATAAATATAGAATAAAAAAAAGTATGAAAATCCCCTTTTTTTCAACCATTTTTATTTAAGACCTTTATTTCAAATAACAAAGATTCTTAGAATTCAGTTAACCAAACTAAACTTCTTAAACAACTTCCACATTGTGAAAATTATCACAACCTTTTCACAAACATCAAGTGTTGTTCAGACACCGAAATTGATAATGATGTATTGTTAAGATGTATCTTAATGCAATGGAGGTCTGAAGATTTTTCTAAATTTGCACAATATCTTGACCAACAACACTTTGATATTCGAGATACTTCAACCTACTCTGGAAGTGTGCTAAAGGACTTGGCCTTGTACAAAAGAATCAGTTTGGTTTCAACATTATCCGCTAACCTTAATCCTTCTCATGTCCCCTGGGGTTTGCCGAATGACTGTTATTCTCCCTTATATCTTGCATCTCTAAATCCTCAACAACTCAGACTTTTAAATCCTCAAAATCCCATAAATTTACCTGCTCTCCTTGAAATTCTTTCTTCCTCTAATGTGAGTGATTGACAAACTCCCTTAATAATAGGTTTGCACACTCATACTCCTCATTTCCACTGTTTGGGACACTAAGCCTTGAAAACAAAAACATAATTTTAATGATTACTATTATCATTAAAATTTATAGAAATGAAATTTGGCTTACATTGTTAGCTTCATTTTTTTCCTTTGAATCTTATACATGCTGAATTCTATACTTCCTTGTACAAAATAATTCAAAACATTTACTTCATTTTGCTGCCCCATTCTATACAGCCGATCAACAGCCTGCTGCTCAACTGCTGGATTCCAATTTGGCTCCTATTTCAACATTGAACATATAAAATTTTTAATATTTTTGTTCTTAATATGAAATAAAAGACATTGAGCTCACCATTATATATACATTTTGAGCACACCTATGATCTATACCCACTCCTGCAGCCTGAATCGTTCCAACCAAAACTTGGCAATTTTTATTAAAATGGAATTCATGCATATTTTTGTCTTGATTTGTCCTGCTGAGTTCACCCATAAGCTGGGTATACCTAATATTGTGGTCATCTAAAGCCATTTTTATTCTATTTTGAAATATTAGAAAATTGTTTTTAATAAGCCAACACAATTTTGTAAAACAATTCATTATAGAATCACTTACATCTGAAAATGTCTGCAAAGTTGGAGAATATAACAGCTTTTGGAAAATTTATACCCCTTTCACCAGACAAAAAGTTTTTTAAGTGGCCTAGAAGATGACAAATCTTTGCGGAATGCTGCCAGGTGAAATCAAAAGTTGGAGTTTCATCCAGATTTTTGTAGATTGGATGGTTGCAGAATTTTCTTAAAATCATCAGCTCTCTTAGAAACTCAGATGAGTCCCAAGGGATGTCAGTGCTTCTGGAGGGCCCATATCGCTCAGTGAATCCTACTTGAAGCACATCAAGTTTAGACCTCCATGGATCTGCTAATTGAACTGATATCCCCCTTTGAATCTTTTTTGGAAGAGACAAAATTGCATCCTTTGTTCTACGTAGGCTTATGACTTTCATTAAGTGATTGATTTATTTAATAGAACTAGCCTTTCCTTTTTGCAAACCTGGAAAAAGGAAATTCTTCCATAACCAGTCTTCTTGCCAATTTTTGAATCTAAGAAAAATTATGAGACTTTGAAGGTCAGTGGGCCTGTTCTGAAGTGGAGCTCCAGTCAAGCATAGTCAGTGTTGGGATTCCAAGTCAAATATTGTTTGAGCCCTCTGCGAGTAAGTATTTTTAATGTAACTAAAAGAATATTTATAAAAATTGATTATAAAAATTAATTTTTAAGTTTTAGATATAGAAATGGGCACTAACTGAGCTTCATCTAAAACAACTCTATACGAAAAGAGCTTTTGAGTCACCGGTATCTTTTTTTGGCTTTGATTTTTTGACATTGTTGGGCTAGCTGTTTCATAGGTCATTAAAACAATAGCAGTGTCCTGTAGCTCATTGACATTAGTATTTTGACAATCCTTCCCATAAAGAACCTTGAAAGGAAGTGCATTATCTTCAAAGTGCACACTTATTTCATTGATCCAATTCGATAGTGTTGCCAGGGGGTATATAATCAGTGTGGCTGAACTCCAATTAATACCTCCTTGATTTTCCAATACCTGGAACTTTCTTGCTTCAATTTGAGTTGCTTTAATAAGAGAAAGAGTTGAAAGCTTCTTTCCCAAACCCATACCATCAGTGAGTATTGACCCGCTTCCTTCAGGGGTTAATTGATTGTTAGGAAACTGATCTTTGTAGTCATCAAATCCAGTTCTAAGCCAATGGTTGTCCTGGTGCCTCCACATGATATCCTACTTTTCCTTTAACATTTGTTCATTGTTAATCATAAAATTTATTGCTTGAAGTTGATGTGTTTTGAGAACTGTTTTGATTCCTCGGATAAGTTTATCAGCTTTCCAATCTTGAGTACTCTGAGATATTTGGAAAGAGCCTTCAAAAATTACATGCGGCGTGGTAGCCTAAAGTTTAGTATGGCACCTAAATACGTAAATGGAGTTATTACGGCGTGCAAGATTGGCGTTATTATTTTATAAAAGGGTTTTATTTAATTTATTTGAGTTTTAAATATGAAGAAATTGGTCAAGAGCGAATGCCTACGTGAAAACAATTTATTTTACGGAGAAAACTTATTTTTACGGTCTGAAGAGTTTATAAGTATCAAGTCGAGTCACTCAAGAACCTTGGGAAATTTGATGGAATTAGGCAGCAGGTAAGTAGGACTTCTAGGCTAGTATGGACGATGGGACACAAGGACAGGACAGAGCAATGGAATGGACAGAAAGAAAAAGTTACCTGATGGAATTAGGCAGCAGGTAAGTAGGACTTCTAGGCTAGTATGGACGATGGGACACAAGGACAGGACAGAGCAATGGAATGGACAGAAAGAAAAAGTTACCTGATGGAATTAGGCAGCAGGTAAGTAGGACTTCTAGGCTAGTATGGACGATGGGACACAAGGACAGGACAGAGCAATGGAATGGACAGAAAGAACTGATTGAGAGTTAATATTGAGATGATCGTTAAATACGAGAAATAAAATAAAATAAAATAAGTAAAAATAGAATAAAATAAATAATAAGATATAAAAGAGAAAATGGATAAGAAACATTGCTTTAGCAGAGCATACGTACAAAGTTACCTGATGGAATTAGGCAGCAGGTAAGTAGGACTTCTAGGCTAGTATGGACGATGGGACACAAGGACAGGACAGAGCAATGGAATGGACAGAAAGAACTGATTGAGAGTTAATATTGAGATGATTGTTAAATACGAGAAATAAAATAAAATAAAATAAGTAAAAATAGAATAAAATAAATAATAAGATATAAAAGAGAAAATGGATGAGGAACGAGATCAAGGTTCCCCACCCATATATGCTTTGTATAATATCATCAAGTTAGGTTTAAATAATGAATCTATTCTATGTATATTAATTAAGTACTAGGCTTCTATAACTAATGCTAGGTTAACGGTCTACATTCAACAAAATTTTCCCAGAATTTTTACTATTTTTCTTATATTTTTAAATGAATTTTAAAGTTTTATAGAAATATTTACGTTTTTAGAAATTACTTAACTTTGATGAATTTTCACGGGGTGAGTAGAGCTGCGCAGACTACGAAAATTAGTTTGGAATGTAAAAGGGAAGTGGCTCTATTATGTGTAATTTTTCTAGATTTTTTATTATAGTTTTAAAGGTTCTAATTGAGTCCGTTTGGACTCCATACGGACTCCGCTTCGACTCTGTACGGACTCCGTACGGGCTCCGGATTGACTCTGGGTGAGCTGTGGAGGGGAAAACTTAGGCACGTGACTAGGAATAATTAAGAGTCTCTCAGACTCGAAATTGAGGGGGGGGGATACAACATACAGCTTAATCATTAACCACCACAGTCTCATTTTTTATTACTCAACAAATTAAATAAATTTGTAATACCCTTATAACTTTATATTTTATATATAACATTTTAGAAATACTACTCAACAATTTAAATCACACTTCATACAGGGTATCTTTAGAAAGGTCTTCATCACTGGGACTTGATTATTGCTGTCTCATAAAAATTCAAACTATTATAAAAACATAAAAGTCAATCTTTTCAGATCTTTCACTGGTACACCTTAATTGTTGTAATCAGTATTTCTTTCTCAACAGCTACTTTTATTTAAATCTCAATAAGCGTTAAACATATTAGAGTTTCATTATTTTTATCAATCAGATCCAAGTAGACTGGTTAGCTTAGTGACTTAGAATTCCCATTTTGTTATTTTTGTTGGAAGGACGGGGTTTTCAGCTAAATCCACATATCTCCTCCAGATTCTGCTTACAGCAAGCCGACTCTAAGAGTTTACCTTACCATAGTTGGCGCCCAACGTGGGGTTTGATTTCTCTAGCTTTCTTTAAAGACTTACTTGGATCAAGAACGTTCTTAGCCTGCAAGAGGCATATTTTCTGGAACTCTAATTGGATTTTTGTTATTGGCCTGCAAGAGCCTTGTTATTTTATCGATTGTTAACGCTTTTCATTACTTATTGGGATGTCTTCTTCTGCTGTTGCTTCTGGATCTTCTAACCCTCTTACTCCCTCAGTTAGAATTGTTTCTTGGGATGGCCCAAAGTTTGATGGGGAGGAGGTTAAATGGTTCATTAGCAGGTATGAAGCTGCTGCTGCTGTTGATGGTGCTTCTCATGTGGATATGGTGAAGCAAGTTAGGTTTTTTATTGCTGATAGGGAGGTGGAAAAAGAGGTTATTTCTATGCAGGCATTTAAGGACAAGGATTGGGTTAAGCTTTCTAAAGCTATGGTTGATAGATGGGGTGTTAGGTTTACTATGATGGACCTCAATAAAATTGTTGGAGACTGGCAAGCAAAAGGTGGAGTTTCTTCTATGGCTGACTTCAAAAAGCTCTGTGTTCAGTTTGATGAAGTGGTGGAATATCTCATATTGGTGGATGAGTTAGTGCATGAGAATCAAGCAAAAGATTTGTTTTGGACAGCATGCAGCAGGGATATTCGAATGGATGTCTTGAAGGATCTTTCAAGAAAAGATTTGATGAAGGAACTGCCTAATGGTGAGCAGAAACTGCCGGCTCTGGAGGTTATCAAGGACAACATTCAAGCCCATCTAAAGTTGTTAGCATTGGACAAATATCAAGAGTCCTGCACACAATATGTTAGCAAGGTTAGCGAAGTTTTGGCCGAAAACAACAATATTATGGTCAAAGACCAGGAGGCCAAGAAGGCAAAAATGGGATTACCTGCTGCTAAAAAGGAGGGCAATGTAGATAATAAGATGGTCGATCACCTGGACGACTTAACTAAACAATTAAAAATATTTGTTCAAGAGACACAGAAGGCTAACAAGGCCCCAATCGCTTCTTCGTCGACATCAACTTCTTATCAATCTAGAGGCTATGAACGTCGAAATTATAATGGCAATAATAACAGTAGCCGCTTCCAAGGCAATGGGAGAAATGGTGGAAATGGTGGTAGTAGTTATAGAGGTGGCTACGATGAGCCAAAAGTGTGCTCCTATTGTAATAGGAGGGGGCACAGAGCAACAGTTTGTTTTGCTCTTGATAAGGATATGGATGCTGGGCGAGTTTTATTTGATGGTAAAGTTTATAAATTTCCTGATGGTTCGTTCATCAAGCCCAGTGATGGACAGTCTCCTTCTGATTTGATCAGAAGAAGTTTAACGGCTGAAAGGAGAGCCAGATTTGAAGAGGTGACGGATGAAGATGTTAATGCCAAGGGTGGCAAAAATGGTAATAGTAATGGTGGTAAATCTGACAAGGGCAAGGAGAAAGAGGTCAGTAAAGCCACATTTTCTACTTCTTTTGGAGGTTTAGAGCTGGCAACGGTTGCTCAAGTAGAGGGTAGCTGTATGGCTGGCGAATAAGATGTTAATGCTGCTAGAAGAGCAGCTGCTACTAAGGCGAAGAGTAGCATTCAGAGCCAATTGAGGGCTAAACCTGGTAAGGCCAATAACAAAGTGAACCCTTACTCTAAGGACAAAAATTCTAGTGCTCAAACTGCCGCCAACAAATTGAACCCTTACTCTAAGGACAAATTATATAAAATGCAGAAGGGGATTGCTGATATGGGGCCCCCTAGTTATGGCAAGTTTGATTTAAATGGTGAGCCTATGCCAGAGGATGATTCGGATTCTGAGGAGGACGTACCGTTGGCGTCTCTACCCAGACCAAGTTTTAGTGGTCCCATCCAAATGGAGGGAGTAAGAAGGACCAGCAATGGATCAGGATTAGTGCAAGAAGCTGGTGACAGAGTTAGGGTTATAGAAAGTGAAGATGTTATAATGGGGGGTGAAGATGTCTCGGTTGGACCTCAAGAGGTACCCAGGGCCAAGGTTGTTAAATCAAAGTTCCAGTATGAGTGGCCAGTAGTTTCTGGTCAAGCTAATGCAATGGACGCAGTTTTGAATAGGGTGAATCAACTGCAGATTCCCTTATCTTTTGGGGAGTTATTTACGATTAGTCCGGCGCTTGCTGAAAAGCAAAAGAAGCATTTGACGAGGCGTTGGGTTTCCACTGGAGAGGTGGAATATATTTGTGAAAATTCTGAAAAGTTTGGGGAAGATGTAGATACACATTTTTCCACTCCCCTGGGTTACCTGGTGGTAACTCTTAACAGTAAAGAAGTAAAGGCCTTGGTCGATTCAGGGTCTCAAATTAATTTAATTTCATTGGAGCAAGTGACGAGTATAGGCTTGCCAATTAAAAGTGGGACTGGGGGAAACCTCAGAGGTATTGGAGGGCATGCAACAGAGCTGTTGGGCACAGCTGAGCATGTCAGGTTAGGCATTGGTGGATCTGTTGGTAAGTTTCACTTTTATGTGGCCAGAGGAGCAGTCAAAACTGTTCTTGGTGGTCCTTTTTTGATGGATTTTGAGGCCAGGATAGGGTATCAAGCTGGCATGGGGATTAGTTTGGAAATCACTGGTGAAGATATGCGGAGGTTACATATGCGGTTAGCGCCTCCTGGAGATGAAGGTTGGGAAACACGGCCAGGGATTACTACTCTGTGCCAGTGTTGTGTTTGCACCAAGAAGCGGCATATAAAACAAACGGCTTCTGGTGAATTATGTTTGTTGGAAAGGGATGAATGCCCTCATTTTTTGGGGTAGCTGGGGCTGATCACTATAGTGTTGTAATCTCTCCTCAGGATGAGATCCCGGATTGCAATAGGTCAGCTCACTTGGAGATAATTCAAGTGGATTCTCAATTATTTTCTGTTAATATTACTTTGGAGTGCAAATAAGTTTTGGACTTTTCTATTTGTTTATTGGATTTACCTTGTTTTTCTATTAAATTTAAAAATGGTGAAAAAGGCAAAATGGGCCAAATTAGGTTGGATAAAAATTGGAAGGGTATGTTTTATGACCTCCAGAAAGAGGGTAAACTGCAAAAATCTTATTAAAACCCGATTAAAAATCTCGGTATAATTAAAACACAAAAAAATTATTTATGTGAAAATGTTATTCCGGACCTCCAGCAAGAGGTTAAACTGCAAGTATCTCCTTCTATCATGGACCTCCAGCAAGAGGGTAAACTGCAAAAATCTTATCAAAATCCAATAAAAAATCTCAGTATAATTAAAACACAAAAAAATAATTTTTGTGAAAATTCAATTCCGGTTCTCCAGCAAGAGGTTAAACTGCCAACTTTCTTTACGGGTGATTTACTGTTGGATAAGGGAAGCAAAGGTGTTGGAAAATCTGTTTATAAATTAGACGAGGGAAAGGAGAAAAGGGTAAAATTTAATAATGAAATAAAATATTTTTCTAATTTTTCTTATTCCCATTCTGGCAATGAAGAAGATTCATTTGATGAAATATGTAATGGCGATACAAAAGTAAATGTTTTACCTCAAGTTTATTTAGATGTGGACGCAGCCAAATATAAGAAGGTAGCAAATAAAGTTCAACCTATTAATGAACTGCTACCTGCTGAATTAAATCCACCCTTGAGAAGACCAAGGTTATCAAGAGATCCTTATGAAAGTCCCTTGGTAAAGAATCCGCCTGAATTTTCTGAGACGTCAAGAATCACTTTTGAGAGACTGGGTGTTGTTAATTTTGGACCTGATGGTTGGTTGTCTGGAGAAGAGAAGAAGTTGTTGTTGGATGTGATGGTCAAGCGAGAGAAGGCCATTGCTTTTGTAGAAGCGGAGAGGGGTGTGTTGAAGCATTCCTATGGGGAGCCTTACAAGATTCCTGTGGTATGTCATGAACCGTGGCAGCAGAAACCGATTCCTATTCCGGCTGCATTAAAAGAAGCCTATATTGAAGTTGTCAGAGAATGGATACGCACTGGACTGTATGAGAAATCAACATCAAGTTATTCTAGTCCGGTATTTTGTATCAAGAAACCAAATGGCAAGCTTAGAGTTGCTCATGATCTTAGGGAATTAAATAGGGTTACAATAAAGGATGCTGGGATACCGCCTAGTGCTGAGGAGTTTGTTGAAGCGTTTTCAGGGAGAGTGTGTTATGGTTTGGGAGATATTATGGGTGGATATGATGAGAGAGAGTTACATCCGGACTCAAGGCCTCTCACTACATTTGATACGCCACTTGGACGTTTACAGTTAACAAGATTACCTCAAGGAGCAACAAATTTGGTTGCAGTTTATCAAGCTCAGATGGCTTTCATCCTTCAAGACGAAATTCCACAATATGCTGGAATCTTTATAGATGATGGAGGAATTAAGGGACCAACAACCGACTATGATAACCAGGTGTTGGAAGAGAATCCCGGGATACGCAAATTCATTTGGGAGTTTTCAATTACTTTAGAAAGAATCTTGTTTCGAATTGAAGAGGCTGGTTTAACTATTTCAGGTTCAAAATTTTTCATGTTGTGTGCCAGCCTTAGAATTATTAGGCCATGTGGTATGTAGAGAGGGTAGGATTATGTCCAAGAAGAAAGTTAACAAAATTCAGTCCTGGCCAAGACCCAAGAATACGACTGAAGTTAGAGGGTTTTTAGGCGTTTGCGTATATGTTAGATGGTTTATCAAGGAGACCACCCACTGAAGAAGATTCAGACTCAGAAGAGTTCAATGAAGATATACCTATTATCAAAGCCAGAACTAAAGGAGCTGAAGACTTCCCATACCTCCCCCATGAGGTTAAACTGGCAGGACTATTGTGTTTGGATTATGGTGATGATGACCTCCACCAAGAGGATAAACTGGAAAATAGTTTTTATGTTAATAAAGGTGTTGGAAAAGGTGTAGATAAATTTGGTAGAAAGGAGGTAGAAGAAGATGTGGTGTATGTAGAGGAAGATGGATTGGTAGTGTGGGATAGTAGTAAATTAAGGAATGGTGTATATGTTGGAGAATTAGAGAATTTAAATAAAAAGGTGAATAAAGAGAAAGAGGTATTTTTGAATACGGTTTACAAAGGATCCAAAGGTTCAGATGAAAAACATCAACATAGCTCAATTAAAGATTTATTTAGGGGTCAACAATTATTGGCTCATTCATGTGCAGGTGATATTGGTGATAGAGAAGTCCCTATTGATGTTATATTAATCGATTTTCAAGATGAAGTCTGGGGTCAGACTGGTTTTTATTTTTTGTTAGTCAAATATTTGTTGACTTTAAAGAGGCCAGAAGATTGTGAAGACAATGAATGGGTGGCTATCAGGAGGAAGTCATCTACGTTTTACCTATCTGGTCAACGTTTAATGAGGATAAGGTATCCAAATCCTCAAGTAGTTATAACTCAACAGAAGGGGCAAGAATAAGTTTTGAAGTCACTGCATAAAGATCTCGGGCATAGAGGCGTTGGAGAAACGTTGAGAAGAATTTCTGATTGATTTTGGTGGGCTGGAATGAAGATGGCTGTTAAACAGTGGGTTCAGTCATTCAAAGAATGTCAAAGACGAAGTTATTTCAGGCCAAAAGAACCTGGACGCGCGACCGGTGAATATACGCTCTTTGGGAGAGTTAGTTTAGATGCTGTTCATATAAAAGAGGAACGGTATAAATATTTAATTGTGGCCAGAGATGATTTATCTGGTTGGGTAGAGGCAGCGCCTCTTATTAATTTAACTGCCAAAAATGTGGCAGAAATTTTGTTGAATAATTGGGTATAGAGGTTAGGGGTGATGAATTTGGTGACGGTAGATGGAGGTCCTGAATTTGGGACAGAGTTTAAAGAGGCCCTATTGAAAGTTGGATCAAAGGTTATGTTAGAAACCCCATATTATCCTGAAGCTGAAGGCATGGTTGAAAGAGGGCATCAAGTTATCAAGGATGCTTTAGTTAAAATGTGTGGGACAAGTGCCAAAAAATGGAGGCACTATTTACCTTTAGTTTTATTTGCTGATCAAATCACTGCCAAAAGGACGACCAGATTTTCACCTTATGAACTTGTTTTTGGACAGAAAGCAGTTTTACCGGTTAATTTAGAAGCTGAATCATATCTTGGAGTTGACTGGGACACGGTCAAAACTACTGAAGAATTATTGTGTGCAAGAATGATGCAGCTAGAAAAGAAAGAAGAATATTTAGAAAAGGCATATTCACGGATGATGAAGATCCGAAATCAATCAGTCAGATATTGGGATGAGCGGTTGGCACATCGATTAAGGAAACCTTTGAACCCAGGTTATATGGTCCTGTTGTATAATAGAAGTCTAGAGAGTCAATAGGGAAAGATGTTTGCAGATAGGTGGAATGGACCGTATAAAATCAAGGAGCAAGTTTCCGGCGGTTCATATGTGTTAGAAGAGTTGCATGGAGTAGTATTGAAGAAGAGGGTAGCGGCCGATCAAGTGAAACGGTTCTATCCTAGAGGCACCAGGAGTGCCAAAGTCTACCTCCGCAACGAGGATAAACTATAATATCAACAAAAATTTTATTATCCTCCGAAATGAGGATAAACTATAACATTTATCAAATTTTATGGATACCTCCGCAACAAGGATAAACTATGATATCGACAAAATTTTATGGATTCCTCCGCAATGAGGATAAACTATGTGTTTATAAAAACCTTATCGACCTCCGCAACAAGGATAAACTATCTTTTTTTATCAAAAATACTTTACTATCGTTACACTGTATATGGGAAACGAAACTGTGATGAAACTTAACGAAATGCAAGAAAACCTTCTTTGAAATTTTCGAAATTTAAAATTCTTAAAATATGGGTGAAGATAGTGTTGGAAAATTTTAAAAACGTATTGGAAGAAGTATTCACAGGGGAACCTTCTTAATTTAATATTGGCAAGTGTGGGGGTAATTGATGGGCTGGCTGCTCTATACACAATTACCCCATAAAGTTCATTTCCAAAATTTTCCCTGTTTCTAGTTGAATCCTGGCATTGTCTTTTAATTATAGGAAGTCCACTAAGACTATAAACTGGAATGAATCAAGAGACACCGCTCTCAACGCCGGATTCAAGATTCTTTTTATTTTATTTTGTTTTTGATTTTTTTTATGTTAGCCTGTGATTTCTTTTCTTTAATATATATTATGAATTATTGTAAAGGTGATGCTCACTGGTGGTCTCTAATCATTTTTATAAATTGGAGGGAGCCCACCCAGTGATCATCATTATAAAATTATCTTGTAAAAACTTTCATTTATTTTCTTTTCTTTTCAATTTCTCAAAATTGTGTAACCACATCAAGTTGCCCTTGGATGTGGGTATGATGTCGAGGGTACGGCTCATCAAATGGCCGGGGGGCATCTTTTAAAATTTTAATTTTGATAATTCTTCTTACCTTTTTTATCTTTCTTTTCACGATTCATTTATCTTTCTTTAAAATTAAATTTTAACTTTTATTTCAAAACTATCTTTTCTAAAATCTTTTATTTTAAATTAAAAAAAAAAAAAAAAAAATAATAATAAAAATAAAAATAAAAATAAATAAAATAAAAATAAAATAAATAAAAATAAAATAATAAATAAAAATAAAAATAAAAAAATAATAAAATTTAAAAAAAAAAAAAAAATTAAAATTAAAATTAATTAATTAAATCAAAATTATTATTATATTTCTTAGTTTTATTTTTATTAGTTTTCATTCTTTTTAGTTTTATTCATTTAGTTTAAACAGGAAACAGGGTCTAGGGGAGCTCAAAACCTATGGGATTTTACTTCAAGATATCTGTTAGTCCACCAAGACTTTAAACTGGCTACTGTTCAAGACGTTCTTTAAGGTTTTTTTTTATACGAATTTTGGAGCTGTTCGTCCTCCAAGACTTTAAACTGGATAATTTTCAAGACTGTCATTAATTATTTTATATTGGAGCTGTTATTCCTTCAAGACTTTAAACTGAATTTCAAGGATGTTCAAGATTTTATGGATATTTTTGGAGACGGATTTTTTTTTATTTTTTTTATCAATCAAATGTTAGGCCCACCAAGAACTTAAACTGGAGTGTTATCAAATTTTAGGTCCACCAAGACCCTAAAATGGACTATTATCAAGCTGTTGGGTCCACCATGACCTTAAAATGGATTTCTTAGCGATCAAATGTTTGGTCCACCATGACTTTAAACTGGTAGTTCATTCATTGTTTTATTCCACTATTACTTTAAACTGGAAAATTAATATCTGCAGGATAATTCAACATTCATTGGACCACTATGGCCTTATACTGGATTACTTGTCGATCAAATGTTTGGTCCACTATGACATTTAACTGGATTATCAAGTTTATTCAATTTTTGGTCAAGCCTAGGCCTTACTTAGGAATATTTCAAGTTATTTATGCCCTTAAACAATCTTTGGTCCACCAAGACCATAAACTGGCAATCGATTATATGTTTGGTCCACCAAGACTTTAAACTGGAATATCAATCTTGTTTGGATAACTCAATTCAATCTTTTAATTTATCACTGTCCACTAAGACTCTAAACTGGTTATTCAATTATTTCTGGAATTGGGTGCTGATAAGCTTTAGGATGTTAAAATTTTAGGTGGTGATGATGCTAAGGAAAGCATAATGGTTAATTAGGTGAAATTTGTGGCGCTTTAACATGGTCTAAAGTTAACATTATTATTGGAAGCCTGGCAAAAGTATTTTATGGGTTTGCTATATAGCAAAGTTTGAAAATTGTGATGAAGGAATCAGAAGTTAGGATGGTAGTTGGATTTAAGGGAATGATTTTTTTTAGTGCCTCATTGTTAGGCCATTTTTGGTGTGAAGCTTGGAGGACCTTATGGGGAGATTGGAATCATAGTATTCGGCTCAGTGGGGGGCCCTATCAGGTTGGAATCAGGAGTATTCGGCTCATAGGAAGATCCACTCTCTCAATGCTGTGACAAGAAGGAAGACTGGTATATGGGAGTCTGAAGGGATTCAAACCTTGCTCTCAGTAGTGGAATCATCACAAAATTTATATTATTTTATTTTATGTTATATCAAGCCAGAGAAGAAGAAACAACGTTTATATTTTAAAAATTAAAAGAATACCAGCTAAAACAAATTTATCAAATTATTTTATTAGAAAGGATAATTCTTTGGGAATTGTTCAATCACTTATGCAAAGTTTTAAGAATGGGAACATTCTCAATTGGAGGGAGTATGTGGTAGCCTAAAGTTTAGTATGGCAGCTAAATACGTAAATGGAGTTATTAAGGCGTGCAAGATTGGTGTTATTATTTTATAAAAGGGTTTTATTTAATTTATTTGAGTTTTAAATATGAAGAAATTGGTCAAGAGCAAATGCCTATGCGAAAACAATTTATTTTACGAAGAAAACTTATTTTTACGGTCTGAAGAATTTATAAGTATCAATTTGAGTAACTCAAGAACCTTGGGAAATTTTCCAGAATTTTTACTATTTTTCTTATATTTTTAAATGAATTTTAAAGTTTTATAGAAATATTTACGTTTTTAGAAACTACTTAACTTTGATGAATTTTCACGTGGTGAGTAGAGCTGCGCAGACTACGAAAATTAGTTTGAAATGTAAAAAGGAAGTGGCTCTATTATGTGTAATTTTTCTAGATTTTTTATTATAGTTTTAAAGGTTCTAATTGAGTCCGTTTGGACTCCATACGGACTCCACTTCGACTCCGTACGGGCTCCGGATTGACTCTGGGTGAGCTGTGGAGGGGAAAACTTAGGCACGTGACTAGGAATAATTAAGAGTCTCTCAGACTCGAAATTGAGGGGGGGGGATACAACATACAGCTTAATCATTAACCACCACAGTCTCATTTTTTATTACTCAACAAATTAAATAAATTTGTAATACCCTTATAACTTTATATTTTATATATAACATTTTAGAAATACTACTCAACAATTTAAATCACACTTCATACAGGGTATCTTTAGAAAGGTCTTCATAACTGGGACTTGATTATTGCTGTCTCATAAAAATTCAAATTATTATAAAAACATAAAAGTCAATCTTTTCAGATCTTTCACTGGTACACCTTAATTGTTGTAATCAGTATTTCTTTCTCAACAGCTACTTTTATTTAAATCTCAATAAGCGTTAAACATATTAGAGTTTCATTATTTTTATCAATCAGATCCAAGTAGACTGGTTAGCTTAGTGATTTAGAATTCCCATTTTGTTATTTTTGTTGGAAGGATGGGGTTTTCAGCTAAATCCACATATCTCTCTGGATTCTGATTACAGCAAGGCAACTGTAAGAGTTTACCTTACCATAGCGGGGTATTAAAAAAGATAGTGGAGTCGTAGTTCAGGATCGGACATAAATCGATTTGAGCAGAAGAAAATGCTTCTTTAGTAAGACTGATTAGTTTACTTGAAGAAAAGAGGCATCCCCAAAGTTGATACTGATTACCAAAAAATGGAACCAAGTAAGCATGAAAATAGAAAGGCTTCATAGGATTCAAGGCAATTCTTTGGTTTAAATGGTGAGATCCAGACCCAATTTCACCCAATAGCGGTCCAATGTGCTGACTCTGCACTTGAGAAAGATTATGGACAAGGGTTGGTTTTCTTTCTTGAAATAGTCCAAAAAATATGAACATTCAAATGGCCTCGCTGTAAAATTGTGGGGTTGTTGAGTTTTGAAATCTTGAAATTACATTCATATAAATTTGATTGATCGTTATTGAGAACTGTCCAACACATCTGAGACTTGAAATATTAAGTAAGAATAGTATCTGAAGATAGTGGTTGTTTAAAGTTGAATTGAAGCAAAAAAATGAATAATCAGTTTTGAATAAAATGACAAAATAACTTTTTAGCATATGCTATGCTAAGCTCATAATTCTTTCACATGTATTTTTATTATCTTTTTAAAAAATATTGGAAGTAAATCAATGATAACTGAAATGAATAATATGGTTTCAAAACAAATCTTGAGCCTATAGAGTAAATTTTGGTTTGTGGAGGGAGAAAAATTTTCTCAATAAAAATGTGCTTTATTGTTACATTATAATCACAAAATAGAATAATTTCACTCTTATTACACTTATTTTTGTTTCTGTCTAATAGTAAAATACTTTAGATGTCAGTTCAAAATCCAAATTGAAACTACTACCTAGAACGATGTCTTGATACTAACATACTTTTTGTAAGTCTTTGGACAGACACTTATGGTGATCTCAATAGTATTAAAATTGATTTGAATTGTATGTTTTATCAAATATCTATTTAGTCTAGTTTAATAATTGAGATACTACAGTTTAAACTTCTGTTACCAACTTGGCAAGAAAATATATGTAGATATTCTTAGAATGAATATCAAATTTTGCTTTCCACAAGATGGGAAAGTGAATATTATGATATGTGTCACCGGACAACCTACGCACAAGGTCGAGGTTGTTCCTGAAAGTGAGATGAGGGATTTAGAAACTTCTTCGAAGCACAGAGGAATGATTCGAGGAAGTGATTCGAAAGTCACTCAAAGTAAGAGCTATGGGTTCGAGGTATGTTCAAGAAGAATTATAATATAGTTTCAAAGGTAATAGGAATTCTTAAGATCTCACGAAGGGTTGGAAACTCAACAATCAAAGATTTAGGATTTAGAAATGATTATTGAGAAAAATAAAGAAAGATACAATAATAATGATTTAACTTAAAAGATTTTACCACTATTAAATGTAAATACGTTTTATAATTTAATTCTAAGGAATGTTGAACCAAAAACCCAACCCTTTTATATCCTTTATTCCTCCTCCCATTGACCTCCCTCTCATCGCACCATTCCCATACCACAGACCATTAATAACATACACTTAGACCCTCTTCGCTAATATCTGTCCATGTTCAATTTACCCCTTTTAATTAATTAACAAACTTTTTAATGAAAACTACTAATGTACTATTACGTTGATCATAGCGCTGTGCGCCGCTTATTGAAATTAAGACTAAGACACACTATTGAGAGATTGACTAATTTAGATTTAGAGTTTAGGGTAGCGCAGTTGAATAGTAAGTACACAAAGGGGAATCGCAGTTGCTATGGAGAATTGCTTCCTGTGCTTCGAGTATAGATTTAGAACTCGATATTATTGATTTAATGAGCTGCTTTTGCCTCGAGTGTCACGTGGCGCGTGACAGATGCCCGGGTATAAGAATGGCGAGCTCCGTTGAGCTTGAGCCATCTTCTCACACTAGTTTCCCTTTCTTCTATATATATCTTTTCTTGTTTATTACTTTCCTTATTATATAATGAACTGTCCTACCCCAACGCCTACGCCTCCACACCCTAAAGCGGATGTGTCACCGGACGACCTACGCACAAGGTCGAGGATGTTCCTGTGACAGTATAATTTAATTCTCCGTAGTTCTCATTCTTTGCACTACTACGTCTTTTTAAGTGCTTCTAAAATTTTAAATGGCACCTGTTCAACGCACTCCTCCTACGGGCGCTACTACTAGAGCTCGCGCTAGAGGCAGGCCAACAGCCACAAGGTCTGTTTCTCGCACTCACTCTTTGGAACCACTCGACCTTAGGGAACGGCAACATTCAGTTCAATCTGTAGAAGACATTCCACAAGATTTTGAGGATTCTAGTAATGAAGAAGAAGGGGAGGATACAATGCATGAGGCACCATCCGCCCCTGCCAATCACCCTTCTGGCCAATCCTCAGAACCGGGACCATCTAACGCTCTGGAAGATTTCATGAGACTTTTTATGAAAACCCTTTCAAATCCAACGTCTTCAGAGGGATCTAAGTTCAAAACTCCTTCTATGAAATCTCCTGACAAATTCGACGGAGATCACCCCGACAGATTGCGACCCTTCTTGCAAACCTGAAAGCTACTGTTCCATAATGACCCTCGAACCTTTAACAGCGACCGATCAAAGGTTGTTTACGCTTCTTCATTCCTAGCCGGGAAAGCAGCAAGATGGTTCAAACCTTATCTACTCATGCTTTCTTCGACAGAAACCCACTTACTTATCAATAATTGGGAAAAGTTTGAAGACCAACATTTTACGTTGTTTGGGGACCCTAATGAAACGGACAACGCATAAATTGAACTTGATTTTCTTTGCATGAGTGATAATGGTAAAGCCTCTGAATATATCTCAAACTTCAGAGCACTTCAAACTCGAGTAGGTTGGAATGATGCTGCCCTTAAGTATCATTTCAGGAAAGGACTTCCTTCGAGGATTCTGGATCAATTAAATCTTCACGGTCAGAAGATGACTACTTTAACGGATTTAATGGATCGAACCCTCGAACTTGATGGCGTTTATCAAGGACGACTTCAACATCGTCGATATGCCAACAAATCTCAAGGCCTAAATTTTAAATCGGGACCTTCTTCACACCCACGACCAAATCAATCCTCCTCAACTCAATCCAAACTCAATAAGGGAAAGGATAAACCTCGACCAAAAGGCTCGACCCCAGGAGATATCAGCAGAGTACTGGATCCTAAAGGGGAACTTAAAGAAGCTGAGAGGAAGAGAAGAGCAGATAATGGGTTATGTATGTATTGTGGGGGTAAGCACAAGTTGGAAGACTGTGTAAAGTTGAAGGAAAGAGAAGGTACTAGTTCGAAGTCAAAAAACTAGTAGATAGTTTACTTGTGTGCAAAGCAAACTATCTTATCTCTACCAGTGCACAGAACCTCCATGTCTTAAGGACTGGAGTTGCCTTAAACCACTTGAGATTCATTCTTTTTAAGGAGGATATCCCCTTCAGTTGTCTTATAGACTCTGGAGCTTCAATTTCTTTTGTTAGTTTATCTTTTGCCGAGAAGCTTCAACTAACATTTACAGATATCGATTGAACTCCCATCTATTCGGTCGAATCAGAGGAACCCAAATATTGGGTAAGTAAGAAAGTTTTATGGGTTTTCAACTTTCCGAATTTTCCCCCCTTCGAGTGGGAATTATCAATCTTGGACACCCCAAGGATGGACGATACCATTCTTGGCCATGACTTTTTAACGCATTGGAATACCGAAATTGATTGGACTAGGGGATTGATCACCCCACGCTCTAAGTATATTTCTGATTCTTCAATGCAGGTCAATAGGGAGTTAAACAACCCGCCTGACAACGTCCTGCTAGAGGACAAATCTCTGCCAGATGACTTGCAAGCATCTGTACCTTCTTTAAATGAGAAATTGGCTAACCCTTCTAGCTAGATGACTTCACTCGAAGAGGATTTAAATTGCCTCGAAGTAATCGAATTATGCTCTCTCAATAAAGGTATCACCTTGACAGATTCTCTCGAAGATGAAGAGGACAACCAAATAAACGTTGAAGCCATCAAATCAACTCTACCGGAAATCTACCACGATTTCCTCGATGTTTTCTCAATCCGCAAGGCCGATAAGTTACCACCTCATTGACCCTACGACTATAAATAGAGTTAATAGGCCCAGTAGCTCCGGCAGGTCCTGTCTATTCTTTATCGGAGGACGAATCTCAAGTTATTCGAGACTACATTGCAGAGAATGTAGCCAAAGGTTTCATCAGAGCCAGTAAATCTCCAACCGGCTCCCCTGTCCTCTTTGTAAAAAAGAAGGACGGTAGTCTTAGGTTGTGTGTTGACTATAGAAAGCTCAACACAGTCACAAAGAATAATGCATATCCTGTTCCTCCTATGTCATTACTTCTTACCCTTTTCAATGGTGCTAATTTCTTTTCTAAAATTGATCTTAGAGGCGCTTACAATCTTATTCGCATTGCGGAAGGTCATGAACCACTGACTGCAATGCGCACTAGATTTGGTAGTTTTGAATATTTAGTTATGCCTTTTGGATTATGTAACGCACCTTCAACTTTTCAAACTTTTGTTAATGATATCTTTCAAGATGTTGTTGAAAAATTTGTAGTCTTCTATTTAGATGATATTTTAATATTCTCGAAAACACTGGATGAACATATTCATCATGTTTGACAGGTCCTAAATCGTCTTCGAGATCATGGTCTCTACGCCAAGCATAATAAATGCGAATTCCACCTCAAATCAATTGATTTTTTGGGTTTTACGTTGTCCACTGACGGTTTAGTCATGGATGACAAAAATGTCCAAAAAATCCTGGAATGGCCTGAGCCCAAAAACCTTAAATCACTCCAAGAATTTTTGGGTTTTGCAAACTTCTATAGAAGATTTATTAAAGATTACTCTAAAACTATTTCCAATCTTACTTCTCTTCTTAGAAAAGATATTACTTTTGTTTTTACTTCTACAGCACGAAAGGAATTCGAAGCACTAAAAACGGTGTTCACCACAGCCCCAATTCTTCGACATTTTGATCCTTCGGCCTCGACAATAGTTGAGACAGATGCGAGCGATTATGCTATTGCAGGGGTCATCTCCCAATTAAATCCTGAAACAAATTTGTTTCAACCTGTTGCTTTTGAGTCACGCAAACTCATAGCCGCAGAATTAAATTATGAAATTCATGACAAAGAGCTTTTAGCTATTATCCATTGTCTTAAAAAATGGCGCTCTTTTCTTCTCAGCCTAGATAGTCCTTTTCAAATTTTAACAGATCACAATGCTTTGAAATACTTCATGTCTTCTAAAGTGTTAACCAGGTGTCAAGCCAGGTGGGCTGAATTTTTGTCTGAATTTTCTTTCTCTATTTCCTATCGCCCAGGAAAAAACTGCATTGTCCCAGATATCTTGTCACGTCGGGACGACGTTTACCTACAGCGGGGGGATGCATTTGCTGACAAGAACCCAGCAAATGTGCAATCAATCTTCAACGAATCAATTTTAACGACTCATCAACTTAATTCGTTGACAATTCAATCTTTTCGAAATCCACTATCCAACATCCTCGAAGCTCAGTCGAAGGACGATTATTGTTTAGGGTTAAAAGACAAAATACTCTCAAAGCAAGGGGCCAAAAGATTTAGTATTGAATCAGGTCTATTAGTCTTCGAAGGTAGAGTAGTCATACCCAACAACAATGAGATAAAATTATGGATTTTCAATAGTCGACATGATTCTCCGTTAGCTGGTCATTTTGGGGTTGATAAAACCTACCAGTTAATAGCGAGGGATTTCTTCTGGCCAGGTATGACCAAGGAAATCAAGGCCTATATAAAAGCTTGTTACGAATGTAATAGGAATAAGGCTCCCCGTCACCGGAAGCATGGGTTGCTTCAAACACATCCTATTCCCTCTAAACCTTGGGAATCTTTATCAATGGATTTCATTTCTCAACTTCCTATTTCTAATGATTTTGATGCTATATTAGTAATAGTAGATAGATTTTCAAAAATGTCTATTTTTATTAAAACCACTGCTACTGCTACAGCAGAAGATTTGTCAAAATTGTTTTTAGAATATGTATTTTCTAAACACGGCTTACCAAATGATATTATTTCAGATAGAGGCTCATTGTTTGTATCCACATTCTGGACCCAACTGTGTCGACAACTCAATATCACGAGGAATCTCTCCACAGCCTATCACCCTGAAACCGATGGTCAAACAGAAAGAGTTAACCAAATCCTCGAACAATATCTTCGAATGTATGTTAGTTACCAACAAGACGATTGGACCACATGGCTACCATTGGCCAAATTTGCTTATAATAACTCGACTCATTCTTTGACACAACAATCTCCCTTTGAAACCATTTATGGACGACATCCTTGATTCAACTCAATTCATGTAGGAACTAATCATCCTGCGGAACATTATCTTCGAACTATATCACGACTCCAAGAAGAACTTAAAACAAATTTGGAATCAGCGATTCGAAGATACAAGAAACAGGCCGACAAACATCGACAATCTGCTCCTTCCTTTAAACCAGGCAACAAAGTATGGCTCGATGCACGAAACATCCGAACAACAAGACCATCAAAGAAACTGGCTGAAAAGCGCTTGGGACCGTTCGAAATCGACTCTGAAGTCTCTAAAACTGCATTTCAACTCAAGTTACCTCCTAAATGGCATGCGATTCACCCTGTTTTCCATGTATCTCTCCTGGAACTGGCTCGAGAAATATACCCGGGCAAGAACCAACCCCCTCCGGAACCGGTCGAAGTAGAAGATCATCTAGAGTGGGAAGTAAGTCGTATCCTTGATTTCAGAATACGCAAGGGGAAACTTCAATACCTCGTGGAATGGGAAGGCTTCCTCAATGACTCAGACAAAACATCCTGGGAACCAGCCATCAATGTTTCTAACGCTCCTGAACTCCTAAAATCTTTTCATGCGAAATATCCTTTAAAACCAAAACCTTATAATTTCTTTACTTAAAACTTTTTTTTTTCTTTCTTTCTTTAAAATCTAAAACACCTCTTAAATTTCTTAGCCTTGTTTTCTTTTTTCTCTCTTCTTTTTTCTTTCTTCTCCTTCTATAAATTTCCCCCAAAACCAACTAAAAATAAAATCAAAAATAAAATTAAATACAATAAAATAAAATAAAATAAAAGCAAAATTAAAATTAAATAAAATAAAATAAAATAAAATAAAATAAAATAAAATAAAATAGGATAAACATAAATAATAAAATAAAATAAAAAAACTCATAAATCTCTCTAAATATTTTCTTTCTTTTCTTCTTCAATTCTTTAAATACATTCTTTTCTTAAATTTAAAATTCTCTTCAAAAATTTCTCTTTAAAAAAATTTATTCTCTCTTTTAAAGACTTTCTTTCCTTCGAATCATCAAATCCTGTATGGCACGACCATTTCCTCGAACTTAACTTCAACCCCTGAATCTCCCTATAATAATTCTTCGAAACAAATAAATCTTCTTTTCAAACTCTCTTAAATTCTACACTTTGTTTTTTTTTCTTTTCTTTCTCCGCTTTTTTCAAACTAAAATTTCTTAAAAAAAAAAAAAAAAAAATTTGAAATCCTCAATTTAACAAACTCATCTCAATCACAAAACCGTTTCTTTTTCTCTCTCTTTTCTTACATAAAAATTTTTCTTTTAAAAAAAACACTAAAACTTCCTTCAATTAAAACAACCTTTTTTCTTTCTTTAAAATTCTTCTTTCAAATTCTAAAATTTTTTATTTAAAACTTCTTTTTTCTTTTTTTTTCTCTTCTTTTTCTCTCTCTCAAATCTTGTAAAATTAACAACCTTCCCCTACAATAAAAAAAATAATACTAATAATAAAATAAAATAAAAATAAAATAAAACTAAAATACAATTTTTTTTTCTACTTCTTTCCATCTCCTTTTCATTTCAAATTTTTTCTTTTAATTTTTCTCTAACCAATCTTTTCATTTTCTCCAAAACTACCCTTATCTCCTTCCTGCATTTATCAAATACCTCCTCCTCTCCTACCGGAACCACCTCTCCAATCTCCAAGAGCTCCTCCGCCACGTCGAAGGAAGCAGCGTCAATAATAGCGTCGACCTCCCCACATAGTTCTTCCGCGAACCTTACTCGTCGACCTTGACGAGGTTTCTTTGACCACACCTGGTCCAGGGTGTCTTCGGGCTCTTCAACTACTTCCGTGGCTGGAGGGTTTGCCTCAGTTGGTATAACCGGCGCAGGCTCCACAATCGGCTCTTCCAGGTTATTCAATGTCTAAAACAAGACTCATCAGTAACTTCATCCTTGAAATAAAACAATTAAAACTTACCTCGAAGATGGGATCAGGCTCCAGAAATAACCTGGGCGCCACTTTGACTTCTGCCTCTCTCTCTTCCTCATCGTCCTCAATGACCACCCGTCGTTTTTTGGGTGCCCGCCCTGGAACAGGGACTTCATCTTCATCCTCCTCCACCAATTCGTCGACCTCTTCCTCGACACCTTGCTTCGAACTTGTGGCCTGGGTTACCCAGGTTGAGATCTCGTTGTTCATCTCCTTATCATTTTCCCCCACCGATTGTTCATCTTCGATCAAGACATCCCAAATGTCTTCAACCACCTCTTTGGTCTTCTGAACTACCCAAAATTTTGTTTTTGTAAATCGTTTTTTGATTTCCGCGTTCTTCGTCAACGCATTGCACGCCACTCGCCGCCAACGGCAAAACTCGCATTTCTGGCGAGGGCCTCGAGTCGCCGTACTTTCGACACAGAAATATTCCATGCTTTCACAAGCCGTGAAAGTCTGTGAAAACTGTCGTGTGATTATTCCCCCATCCGCTTTAGGGTGTGGAGGCGTGGGTGTGGGAGTAGGGCAGTTCATTATAAAATAAATAATTGAGAGATGAGGGAAAAAGTATTAGACAAGGGAAATTAGTGTGGGAAGATGGTTCAAGCTCAATGGAGTTCGCGTTTTTTATACCCAGGCATCTGTCACGCGCCACGTGACACTCGAAGCAAAATTAACTCAACAAATCAATAATATTGAGTCCTAAATCTATACTCGAAGCGCAGAAAGCAATTCTCCATAGCAACTGCGATTTTCCTTTGTGTACTGCTATTTAACTGCGCTAGCCTAAACTCTAAATCTAAATTAGTCAATCTCCCAATAGGGTACCTTAGTCCTTTTCAATAAGCGACGCACAGCGCTAGGATCAACGAAATAGTATAGTAGTAGTTTTTTTTCCATTAAAGTTGTTAATTAATTAAGAGGGACAAATTGAGCATGAACGGATATTTAGTAGAGAGGGTCTAAGTGTATGTTAGTAATGGTCAATGGAACGGGAATGCTGTGATGGAAGGGAGGTCAATGCGAGGAGGAACAAAGGATATAAAAGGAGTTGAGTATTTGGTTCGATATTCCTTAGAATTAAATTATAATATCGTATTTACATTAATAGTGGTAAAAACCTTAAAAGTTAAATCATTGTTATTGTATCTTTCTTTTACCTTCTCAAATATTCATTTCTAAATCCTAAATTTTTGATTATTGAGTTTCCAACCCTTCGTGAGATTTTAAGAATTATTATTACCTTGGAACTAGTTTATAATTCTTCTCGATCGAACCTCGAACCTATAGCTATTACTTCGAGTGACCTTCGAATCATTTCCTCGAATCATTCCTCTGTGCTTCGAAGAAGTTTCTAAAATCCCTCATCTCACTTACAGGAACATCCTCGACCTTGTGCGTAGGTTGTCCGGTGACAGGATGGGGGAATGGTTACGCGACAGTTTTCACAGGCTTGCACGGCTTGTGAAGCATTGGAATACTTTTGTGTCGAAAGTACGGCAACTTGAGGCCCTCGCCAGAAATGCGAGTTTTGCCGTTGGGGACGAGTGGCGTGCGATGCGTTGACAAAGAATGCAGAGATTGGACGACAATTCACCAAGACTAAGTTTTGGGTGATCCCTAAAACAAAAGAGGTGGTCAAAGACATTTGGGATGTCTTGGTTGGAGACGATCAATCTGTGGGGGAGAACGATAAGGAACTAGATAATGAGATCACAACCTGGGTAACCCAGGCCACAGGTTCAAAACGGGGTGTCGAAGACAAGATCAACAAATTGGTGGAGGAAGATGAGGATGAAGTCCCTGTTCCAAGGCGGACACCCAAAAAACGACGGGTGGTCATTGAAGATGACAAGGAGGAGAAAGAAGCAGAGGTAGAGGTGGCTCCAAGGCTGTTCTTAGAACCTGACCCCATCTTCAAAGTAAGTTTTATCTGTTGCTTTTTTAGGGATGAGGTTACTGATGAGTTCTTGTTTAGACATCGAATGCCATTGTTGAAGACCCAATTGGGGAACCTGTGTCGCTTTTGCCAACTGAGGCAAACCCTCCGGTCACGGGTGGAATTGAAGAACCTGAGGAAAAGCTGGACCAGGTGTGGTCGAAGAAGCCTCATCAGGGTCGACGAGTTAGGTTCGCAGAAGAGTTGTGTGGGGAGGTCGATATAATTATTGACGCTGCTTCCTTCGACGTGGCAGAGGAACTGTTGGAGATTGGAGAGGTGGTTCCGGTAGGAGAGGAGGAGGTATTTGAGAAATGCAGGAAGGAGATAAGGGTAATTTTGGAGAAGATGAAAGGATTGGTTTGAGAAAAATTAAAAGAGAAAAATTTGAAATGAAAGGGAGAGATGTAAAGAAGTAGAAAAGTAGATTTGTCTTTAGTTTTTTTTTTTTTTTTTTTTTGTATTATTTTATTGTATTTAAGGTGAATATTATTTTTTATAAGATTTGGAAGAGAGAGTAAAAAAAGTTTTAAATAAAATTTTGCTTTAGAATTTGAAAGAAGAAATTTAAATAAAGAAAGAAAAAGAAAGAAGTTATTAATTGAAGGAAGTTTAATTTAAAAAAAAATTTATGTAAGAGAAGAGAGAAAGAAGAAAAAAAAATGGTTGGTGATTGAGATGAGTTTGTTGAAATGAGAATTTAATGAAAGAAGAATTTGTTATTTGCAAAAAGATGTTTATTGATATTTTAGGAATTTTAGATAGTTGAAAAGAGAGAAAAAACAGAATTAGAATTTAAAGAGAATTTGAAAAAGAAGAATCATTTGTTCAAAGAATTTTATAAAGAGATTAAGAGGTTGAAGTTAAGTTCGAGGAAATGGTCGTGTCGTTATTCATACAAGATTTTGATGGTTTGAGGGAAAGAAAGTTTTAAGAGAGAATAAATTTTAGAAAAGAAAATTTTAAAGAGAATTTTAAATTTAAGAAAAGAATGTATTTAGAGGATTGAAAAAGAGAAGAGAAAAAAAACATTTAGAGAGATTTAAAAGTTTTTTATTTTTATTTTATTATTTATGTTTATTCTATTTTTTTTTTTTTTTTTTTAATTTAATTTTATTTTTAATTTTTAAATTTTAATTTTGATTTTAATTTTAGTTGGTTTTGGAGAAAATTTTATAGAAGGAGAAGAAAGAAAATGAAAGAAAAAAAAAAGAAAACAAGCATAAGAAATTTAAGAGGTGTTTAAGATTTTAAGAGAAAGAGAAAAAAGAAAAAAAAGAAAAAAAAGAAAAGAAAAAATAAAAGAAATTTTAAGGTTTTGGTTTTAAAGGATATTTCAAATGAAAAGATTTTAGAAGTTCAGGGGCGTTAGAAACATTGATGGCTGGTTCCCAGGATGTTTTGTCTGAGTCATCAAGGAAGCCTTCCCATTCCACGAGGTATTGAAGTTTCCCCTTGCGCATTCTTGAATCTAAAACAACTCGAATCTTTTAGATATAAAAATAAAACAGACGTCAATAAACGATCTGCCCTATTAAGTGGTCTTTGCCGCTGTTACCTTTTAGATATAAAAATAAAACAGACGTCAATAAACGATCTGCCCTATTAAGTGGTCTTTGCCGCTGTTACCTAAAGATAAAAATAATGAAATAATATTGAGCGAGATAAAAGACCTAATACATAAACAGAATAACAGCTAAATACAAAAGTCTAACCTTTTAGATATAAAAATAAAACAGACGTCAATAAACGATCTGCCCTATTAAGTGGTCTTTGCCGCTGTTACCTATGTACATGAATAAAATGGAAAATTAATAACAAGATAAGTGTTTACAAATAACTAGTCCTGACCTAAAGATAAAAATAATGAAATAATATTGAGCGAGATAAAAGACGGGCAAAAAGAAATGACAAGACCCAGTATTTAAGTTAGTGTCTCGCTCAATGAGGACAGGGATGAATGAATAGCATAAAATAAGAACAACATAGAAAAACGTGAGAAAAATAAGACGTGATGTGATCTCTATGGAGGTTGAGTCAATAACTACTCTTATAATTATAAAACGGATAAAAATAGAAAGAAAAACACAGTGAGTTAACTAGTTGTTCTTACACCCCTCCTTGCTATCAATCATACCGTTCAAACCAATTTTGTCTACAAATTTTCTGAATTTTTCCTTGCTAAGAGCCTTAGTAAAGACATCAGCAATCATATCAGTTGATGGCGTATATTGTAGGTCAATTTTTCCAGACATTATTTGCTCTCTAATCCAATGAAATTGGATTTCAACATGCTTAGTTCTAGCGTGAAACATGGGATTTTTGCACAAAGAAATACAACCTTGATTATCGGAAAATAATTTTGAGGAAGATTTACAGTCAAATCCAAGGTCATTAAAGAGAGTCTGCATCCAAATTGCCTCTTGCGCTGCATCAACTGTAGCTTTAGATTCAGCTTCAGTAGTGCTAAGGGCAACTGTAGGTTGTTTCTTGCAGCGCCAACTGATAGCAGTACCATTGATAATAAAAACATATCCAGTAGTTGAGCGTCGAGTAACTTGACAACCTGCCCAATCGGCATCAGCAAAACCAGTAGGAAGTGAATAACTGTAGTGACCCTCATTGATAAAAGGATCATCTGAATGAAAAGTAAGTGATAGATTGATACTACCTCGCAGATAGCGAAGGACCCTTTTGAATGCCAACCAATGTTTAATACCAGGAGCATTTAAGTATTGTGCTAGTTGACTGTTTATGAAGGCAATATCTGGTCTAGTTGCCTGAGTGATGTAATTTAATCGACCCACTGCTCGTCGATAATTGATGTTGAGTTGAGAGAATTGTTTTATTTCGTCTTCAGTTGCTGGTACCAGTTGAGTGTTCATTGTCATTGGAGTACTAGATGGCTTGCAATTTGACATGTCATAAGAAGTGAGTAAATCCTTAATCTCCTGATCTTGACAAAGAGATAAGGTACCGGTATTTCTATTTCTCGTAACCCTCATTCCCAAAATAAATTTTGCATCTCCAAGATCTTCCATATCAAACTTTGATTGAATGGCAACTTTGAACCAATCAATATCCTTACCAAAAATGGAAAGGTCATCAACATGCACATGGACGTAACAAGGATGAGTAGTACTTTCATGTATGAAGAGACAAGGATCCGCAGCTGAGGGATAAAAATTAAGGGAATAGAAGAAATTAATTAACTCTGTGTACCAACACCTAGAGGCCTGCTTTAAACCATAAAGTGAACGCTTTAACAATAAAACTGGATTTTTAAGATTGGGAGGCCTTTTCATGCCTAGAGGAATTTTCATATAAACGTCTTCGTCAGGTTTTCCATAGAGAAAAGCACCTTTGACATCCATCTGAATGAAATCCCAATCTTCTCGTGTTGCAAGACTGATGAGAACTCGTAATGTGGTGAGTCGTCCAGTTGGAGCAAAAGTCTCAAAATAATTTATTCCAGCTTTTTGTGAACAGCCTCGTGCACAAAGTCGAGCTTTATATTTTTGAATGTGACCATCTGCATCTCTTTTAATCTTAAAAACCCATATGGACCCTATCGTAGGAACATTTTCTGGTTGTTCAACAATATTCCAGACACTTTGATTTTCTATCATTTTCAACTCTTGACTAATGGCATCGAGCCAAAAATCACCATCACATCGATTAATTGCTTCAAAATAAGTAAGTGGATCTGATAATTGAATGTCGGGTACATCATCATGTGTTGCATGTGCACTAATAACGTTTGTAATTGATAAGTAGTTTTTGATTTCAAAGGCTGAATTCAGCTTCCTTGGTATTCTTTTCCGACCACCTTCAATAATGTTGGATGAGTCAATTGAAGAGCTAATATCGTTAGAAGCAATGTTGGGAGTTAATTGATAATCCCAAAATCTATTAATGGATTTTGGTTTTTCAATGGGGGGATCTTCAGATTCAGTCGAAGGTATGTGATTTGACGAATGATTATCAGAGGGAGTTAAAGGTATATTTTCAGAGAAATCAGATGTAATTGCGACAACATCTTCAGTAAAGATTTCTGACAATTGTGTTTCTGACGATAAGTCCTGAATAGGAAAAGACGTTTCATCAAAAATTACATTATGTGAGTATATTATCTTTTTATTATCAAGTCGAAGCAATCGATATGATGTCACATCTTCAGCATAGCCCAGAAAACAGCATTTTATTGAATTCGTATAAAATTTTCCTCCTCTTTTTGACTTGTCAATGAGTGCATAAGCAGCACATCCAAAAACTTTAAGATGATCGTATTTTGCATCCTTGCCAAACCTCACTTTAAATGGTGTATCAAAACTCAATGAAGCCGATGGTAATCTGTTCTCAAGATAGACTGCAGTGTTGACTGCTTCGCCCCAGAACTCAATCGGCATTTTTGCATGAAAAAGTAAAGATTTAGCCATTTCGGTGGTAATTCTGTTGCCACGTTCCGCAATAGGATT
This sequence comes from Hemileia vastatrix, assembly GCA_030280995.1. NCBI lineage: Eukaryota > Fungi > Basidiomycota > Pucciniomycetes > Pucciniales > Zaghouaniaceae > Hemileia > Hemileia vastatrix. Next base: position 31,359,636 of record JASXTE010000011.1, read on the forward strand.
TTGCTGTGGCGTATAAGGAGAAGTAACAATCATTTTAAAGCCATCTTTGACACTTAAATCTTTGAAATCTTTATTTATGAATTCGCTTCCACCATCACACACGAAATTGCCAATTTTAAGATTTGATAAATTCTCTATTTGAGTTTTAAATTGCAAAAATGCTTTGAAAGTATCAGATTTATTAGATAAAAGGAATACAAAGCGATAAGAAGAATAAGAATCTGTAATTTTGAAATAATAATTGGCTCCTCCGTAAGTTGCAGGAGTAATTTTGCCACTTAAATCACAATGTAAGAATTCTAGAAAGCGAGTTCCTCTTGGGACAGTTCCTAAAAATGGACTATGATGGTGCTTGGCATTCACACAGGGCTCACAGAAATTAAAATCATCGCATAATTTAAACCCTATTTTAGACTGAATTTTATCAAGATATTGGGAATTCGAATGTCCTAATCTGAAGTGCCAAAGCATTTTTGAGTTTGAAGCGTAAAGAGATTTGAAAACGGGAACATGGTGCTCACCAAAATTGGCATTCAACACTACAAGTCCTTCAGAGTCATCCCATTTGCCATCAAGAATAATTTCGTTCGACCTTGTGATTGTTAATTCTCCATTAGAATTCATGTGTTGATCACAACCATGTGAGATAAACGGGCCGATTCCAATAAGGTTTTGGCTGATTTCAGGAACATGCAAGCAGTCAGTCAAAGTTATGACTTCCCTCGGTGTGACAAGGTTGACCGAACCCTTTCCCGAGCTATAAATTATGGTGCCATTACCAAGCTTGATTGGACGACGGAAGCGAGAGTATGTTTTAAAATTTGACCGTTTCTTGATCATATGAACAGTTGCTCCGCTGTCAAAAATGAGCATTTTCGAAGAAGTATTTGAAATATTTGCTTTGAAAATTTTTGCAGGTCCACAGCTGATACTTGCATGTACTTCTTCGCTAGCTTTGGAACTATTAGCAGTTACTCGATTTTTACGTTTTTCCGGATGCAATTGAAAACAATCCTCTTCAGAATGTTTCGCTTTCGGATTATGTTTTCCGTCTCGACAAAATTCCCACTTTAGTTTTTGATTAGATTTTGTTTTATTTATCAAGGCGGAATGAGATGATGTGGAATTCTCTGATTCAATTTCAGAAGAAAGACGGGCCAATCGTGAGAGTAGATTAGAAACGGAAAGATGGGTTTGAGTCACTTCACAAGCATGTAGAATCAATGCCTTATGGGTTGAGTAACATTCTGGCAATTGTCTCAATAATCGATGTGCTTCATTTTCACTTTCAACTGAGACACCAACAGACCCCAGCTCATTAATTCTGGTTCGTAGATCATTCACGAAGCTCATAAGATTGCCTTCTTGGCATTTGACATCGTGATATCGGGCAAATATCGAGGCACGGTTTGACGCATCGGCTGCAGCATATTGGTTGCTCAGCTTTGTCCAGATTTGCCAAGGCTTGTCCATATCATCATCAGTCACAAAAGCAGCAATATTGGCGGCGTCAAGTTTTGAAATGAGAATGTTTGTTGCCTTGTCGGCTCTCTTTTGAAAATCTAACTTAAGACTTTGGGCAGCGTCTTCCGGCGGCGGTTGTTCAAGACCAAATACAAGGTTTTTGAGATCCTGATAAGTGAGCAGGGCTCTCATTCTTATCCTCCATTCATGGAAATTTCCGACACTCAGTACAGGAATATTTCTGAGGGTATCGCCAGAGGAATCATTATTTGAGTCCATTTTCAATGGTGATGAAGGACGGGCAGTATTAAAACTTGTTGACGAGTAATCAGATTCGTTCGTTGAAGCTGGAGATGGGATTGTAAATATATCGTTTGATGACATTCACAAGGACACTGGGCCCATAACCTAAAACAACTCGAATCTTTTAGATATAAAAATAAAACAGACGTCAATAAACGATCTGCCCTATTAAGTGGTCTTTGCCGCTGTTACCTTTTAGATATAAAAATAAAACAGACGTCAATAAACGATCTGCCCTATTAAGTGGTCTTTGCCGCTGTTACCTAAAGATAAAAATAATGAAATAATATTGAGCGAGATAAAAGACCTAATACATAAACAGAATAACAGCTAAATACAAAAGTCTAACCTTTTAGATATAAAAATAAAACAGACGTCAATAAACGATCTGCCCTATTAAGTGGTCTTTGCCGCTGTTACCTATGTACATGAATAAAATGGAAAATTAATAACAAGATAAGTGTTTACAAATAACTAGTCCTGACCTAAAGATAAAAATAATGAAATAATATTGAGCGAGATAAAAGACGGGCAAAAAGAAATGACAAGACCCAGTATTTAAGTTAGTGTCTCGCTCAATGAGGACAGGGATGAATGAATAGCATAAAATAAGAACAACATAGAAAAACGTGAGAAAAATAAGACGTGATGTGATCTCTATGGAGGTTGAGTCAATAACTACTCTTATAATTATAAAACGGATAAAAATAGAAAGAAAAACACAGTGAGTTAACTAGTTGTTCTTACAGAATCAAGGATACGACTTACTTCCCACTCTAGATGATCTTCTACTTCAACCGGTTCCGGAGGGGGTTGATTCTTGCCCGGGTATATTTCTCAAGCCAGTTCTAGGAGAGATACATGGAAAACAGGGTGAATTGCCTGCCATTTAGGAGGTAACTTGAGTCGAAATGCAGTTTTAGAGACTTCAGAGTTGATTTCAAATGGTCCCAAGCGCTTTTCAGCCAGTTTCTTTGATGGTTGTGTTGTTTGAAAGTTTCGTGCGTTGAGCCATACTTTGTCGCCTGGTTTAAAGGAAGGAGCAGATTGTTGATGTTTGTCGGCCTGTTCCTTGTATCTTTGAATCGCTAATTCCAAATTTGTTTTAAGTTCTTCTTGGAGTCATGATATAGTTCGAAGATAATGTTCCGCAGGATGATTAGTTCCTACATGGATTGAGTTGAATCGAGGATGTCGTCCATAAATGGTTTTGAAGGGAGATTGTCGTGTCGAAGAATGAGTCGAGTTATTATAAGCAAATTCGGCCAGTGGTAACCATGTCATCCAATCGTCTTGTTGGTAACTGACCTACATTTGGAGGTAGTGCTTGAGTATTCGATTGGCCCTTTCTGTTTGCCCATTGGTTTCAGGATGATAGGCCGTGGAGGGATTCCTTGTGATACTGAGTTGTCGACACTATTGAGTCCAGAATGTGGATAAAAACAATGAGCCTCTATCTGAAATAATATCATTTGGTAAGCCGTGTTTGGAAAATACATATTCTAGAAACAATTTTGACAAATCTTCTGCTGTAGCAGTAGTAGTGGTTTTAATGAAAATAGACATTTTTGAAAATCTATCTACTATTACTAATATAGCATCAAAATCATTAGAAAAAGGAAGTTGAGAAATGAAATCCATCAATAAAGATTCCCAAGGTTTAGAGGGAATAGGAAGTGGTTGAAGCAACCCATGCTTCCGGTGACGGGGAGCCTTATTCCTATTACATTCGTAACAAGCTTTATATAGGCCTTGATTTCTCTGGTCATACCTGGCCAGAAGAAATCCCTTGCTATTAACTGGTAGGTTTTATCAACACCAAAATGACCAGCTAATGGAGAATCATGTCGACTATTGAAAATCCATAATTTTATCTCATTGTTGTCGGGTATGACTACTCTACCTTCGAAGACTGATAGACCTGATTCAATACTAAATCTTTTGGCCCCTTTCTTCGAGAGTATTTTGTCTTTTAATCCTAAACAATAATCGTCCTTCAACTGAGCTTCGAGGATGTTGAATAGTGGATTTTGAAAAGATTGAATTGTCATCGAATTAAGTTGATGAGTCGTTAACATTGATTTGTTGAAAATTGATTGCACATTTGCTGGGTTCTTGTCAGCAAATGTGTCCCCCCGCTGTGGGTAAACGTTGTCCCGACGTGACAAGATATCTGGGACAATGCAGAAAATTCAGCCCACCTGGCTTGACGCCTGGTTAACACTTTGGAAGACATGAAGTATTTTAAAGCATTATGATCTGTTAAAATTTGAAAAGGACTATCTAGGCTGAGAAGAAAAGAACGCCATTTTTTAAGGCAATGGATAATAGCTAAAAGCTCTTTGTCATGAATTTCATAATTTAATTCTGCGGCTATGAGTTTGCCTGACTCAAAAGCAACAGGATGAAACAAATTTGTTTCAGGATTTAATTGAGAGATGACCCCTGAAATAGCATAATTGCTCACATCTGTCTCAACTATTGTCGAGGCCGAAGGATCAAAATGTCGAAGAATTGGGGCTGTGGTGAACACCGTTTTTAGTGCTTCGAATTCCTTTCGTGCTGTAGAAGTAAAAACAAAGGGAATGTCTTTTCTAAGAAGAGAAGTAAAATTGGAAAAAGTTTTAGAGTAATCTTTAATAAATCTTCTTTAGAAGTTTGCAAAATCCAAAAATCCTTGGAGTGATTTAATGTTTTTGGGCTCAGGCCATTCCAGGATTTTCTGGAATTTTTTGTCATCCATGACTAAACTGTCAGTGGACAACGTAAAACCCAAAAAATCAATTGATTTGAGGTGGAATTTGCATTTATTATGATTGGCGTAGAGACCATGATCTTGAAGTCGATTTAGGACCTGTCGAACATGATGAATATGTTCATCTAGTGTTTTTGAGAATATTAAAATATCATCTAAATAGACGACTACAAATTGTTCAACAACATCTTGAAAGATGTCATTAACAAAAGTTTGAAGAGTTGAAGGTGCATTACACAATCCAAAAGGCATAACTAAATATTCAAAACTACCAAATCTAGTGCGCATTGCAGTCAGTGGTTCATGACCTTCTGCAATGCAAATCAGATTGTAAGCGCCTCTAAGATCAATTTTAGAAAAGAAATTAGCACCATTGAAAAGGGTAAGAAGTAATGACATAGGAGGAACAGGATATGCATTCTTCTTAGTGACTGTGTTGAGCTTTCTATAGTCAACACACAACCTAAGACTACCGTCCTTCTTTTTTACAAAGAGGAAAGGGGAGCCTCTATGGTAAGGTAAACTCTTACAGTCGCCTTGCTGTAAGCAGAATCCGGAGGAGATATGTGGATTTAGCTGAAAACCCCGTCCTTCCAATAAAAATAACAAAATGGGAATTCTAAATCACTAAGCTAACCAATCTACTTGGATCTGATTGATAAAAAAAAATAATGAAACTCTAAAATAATTAACGCTTATTGAGATTTAAATAAAAGTGACTGTTGATAAAAGAAATACTGATAACAACAATTAAGGTGTACCAGTGAAAGATCTGAAAAGATTGACTTTTATGTTTTTATAATAATTTAAGTTTTTATGAGACAGCAATAATCAAGTCCCAGCGACAAAGACCTTTCTAAAGATACCCTGTATGAAGTGTGTTTTAAATTGTTGAATAGTATTTCTAAAATGTTAAATAGAAAATATAAAGTTATAAGGGTATTACAATTTATTTAATTTGTTGAGTAATAAAAAATGAGACTGTGGTAGTTAATGATTAAGCTGTATGTTGTGTCCCCCCCCTCAATTTCGAGTTTGAGAAGCGCTTAAGTATTCCTAGTCACGTGCCTAAGTTTTCCCCTCCAGAGCTCTTCCAGAGTCAATCCGGAGCCTGTACGGAGTCCGTACGGAGTCTGTACAGAGTCAAAGCGGAGTCCGTACGGAGTCCGTCCGGACTTCCGGACTCAATTAGAACATTAAAACTATAATAAAAAATCTAGAAAAATTACACATAATAGAGCTACTTCCCGTTTACATACCAAACTAATTTTCGTAGTCTGCGCAGCTCTAATTACCCCGTGAAAATTCATCAAAGTTAAGTAATTTTTGAAAACGTAAATACTTCTATAAAACTTTAAAATTCATTTAAAAATATAAGAAAAATAGTAAAAATTCTGGGAAAATTTCCCAAGGCTCTTGAGTGACATGACTTGATACTTATAAATTTTTCAGACCGTAAAAATAAGTTTTCTCTACAAAATAAATTGTATTTGTGTAGGCATTCGCTCGTGACCAATTTCTTCATATTTTAAACTCCAATAAATTAAATAAAACCCTTTTATATAAAAAAATAATAATGCCAATCTTGCACGCCGTAATAACTCCATTTACATATTTAGGCGCCGTACTAAACTTTAGGCTACCACACCGGTTGGAGATTTACTGGCTCTGATGAAACCTTTGGCTACATTCTCTGCAATGTAGTCTTGAAGAACTTGAGATTTGTCCTTCGACAAAGAATAGACAGGACCTGCCGGAGGTATTGGGCCTATTATCTCTATTTTATGGTCGTAGGGTTGATGAGGTGGTAACTTATCGGCCTTGCGGATTGAGAAAACATCGAGGAAATCGTGGTAGATTGATGGTAGAGTTGATTTAATGGCTTCAACATTGATTTGGTCATCCTCTTCATCTTCGAGAGAATCTGTTGAGGGGATACCTGAATTGAGAGAGCAGAATTAAATTACTTCGAGGAAATTTAAACCCTCTTGGAGTGAAGTCATCGAGCTAGAAGGGTTAGCCAATTGCTCATTTAGAAAAAGATCAGATGCTTGCAAGTCATCTGGAAGAGATTCGTCCTCTAGCAGGACGTTGTCAGGCGGGTTGTTTAACTCTCTTTTGACCTGCATTGAAGAATCAGAAATATACTTAGAGCGTGGGGTGATCAATCCCCTAGTCCAATCAATTTCGGTATTCCAATGCTTTAAAAAGTCATGGCCAAGAATGGTATTGTCCATCCTTGGGGCGTCCAAGACTGATAATTCCCACTCAAAGGGGGGAAAGTTCGGAAAGTTGAAAACCCATAAAACTTTCTTACTTACCCAATATTTGGGTTCCTCTGATTTGACCAAATAGATTGGAGTTCGATCGACATATGTAAATGTTAGTTGAAGCTTCTCGGCAAAAGATAAACTAACAAAAGAAATTGAAGCTCCAGAGTCTATAAGACAACTGAAGGGGATATCCTCCTTAAAAAGAATGAATCTCAAGCGGTTTAAGGCAACTCCAGTCCTTAAGACATTGAGGTTCTGTGCACTGGGAGAGATAAGATAGTTTGCTTTGCACACAAGTAAACTATCTACTAGTTTTTTGACTTCAAACTAGTACCTTCTCTTTCCTTCAACTTTACACAGTCTTCCAACTTGTGCTTACCCCCACAATACATACATAACCCATTATCTGCTTGTCTCTTCCTCTCAGCTTCTTTAAGTTCCACTTTAGGATCCAGTACTTTGCTGATATCACCTGGAGTCAAGCCTATTGGTCGAGGTTTATCCTTCCCCTTATTGGGTTTGGATTGTGTCGAGGAGAATTGATTTGGTCGTGGGTGTGAAGAAGATCCCGATTTAAAATTTAGGCCTTGAGATTTGTTGGCGTATCAACGATGTTGAAGTTGTCCTTGATAAACACCGTCAAGTTTGAGGGTTCTATCCATTAAATCCGTCAAAGTAGTCATCTTCTGACCGTAAAGATTTAATTGATCCAGAATCCTCGAAGGAAGTCCTTTCTTGAAATGATACTTAAGGGCAGCATCATTCCAACCTACTCGAGTTTGAAGTGCTCTGAAGTTCGAGATATATTCAGAGGCTTTACCATTATCACTCATGCAAAGAAAATCAAGTTCAATTTCTGCGTTGTCAGTTTCATTAGGGTCCCCAAACAACGTAAAGATTTGGTCTTTGAACTTTTCCCAATTATTGATAAGTAAGTGGGTTTCTGTCGAAGAAAGCATGAGCAGATAAGGTTAGAACCATCTTGCTGCTTTCCCGGCTAGGAATGAAGAAGCGTAAACAACCTTTGATTGGTTGCTATTAAAGGTTCGAGGGTCATAATGGAACAGTAGCTTGCAGGTTTGCAAGAAGGGTCGCAATCTGTCGGGGTGATCTCCGTCGAATTTGTCAGGAGATTTCATAGAAGGAGTTTTGAACTTAGATCCCTCTGAAGACGTTGGATTTGAAAGGGTTTTCATGAAAAGTCTCATGAAATCTTCCAGAGAGTTAGATGGTCCAGGTTCTGAGGATTGACCAGAAGGGTGATTGGCAGGGGCGGATGGTGCCTTGTGCATTGTATCCTCTCCTTCTTCTTCATCCCTAGAATCCTCAAAATCTTGTGGGATGTCTTCTACAGATTGAACTGAATGTTGCCGTTCCCTAAGGTTGAGTGGCTCCAAAGAGTGAGTGCGGGAAACAGACCTTGTGGCTGTTGGCCTGCCTCTAGCGCGAGCTCTAGTAGTAGCGCCCATAGGAAGAGTGCGTTGAACAGGTGCCATTTTAAAATTTTAAAAACACCTAAAAGGACGTAGTAGTGCAAAGAATGAGAACTACGGAGAATTAAATTATACTTTCACCAGACAACCTACGCACAAGGTCGAGGATGTTCCTGAAAGTGAGATGAGGGATTTAGAAACTTCTTCGAAGCACAGAGGAATGATTCGAGGAAGTGATTCGAAGGTCACTGGAAGTAAGAGCTATGGGTTCGAGGTATGTTCAAGAAGAATTATAATATAGTTTCAAAGGTAATAGGAATTCTTAAGATCTCACGAAGGGTTGGAAACTCAACAATCAAAGATTTAGGATTTAGAAATGATTATTGAGAAAAATAAAGAAAGATACAATAATAATGATTTAACTTAAAAGATTTTACCACTATTAAATGTAAATACGTTTTATAATTTAATTCTAAGGAATGTTGAACCAAAAACCCAACCCTTTTATATCCTTTATTCCTCCTCCCATTGACCTCCCTCTCATCGCACCATTCCCATACCACAGACCATTAATAACATACACTTAGACCTTCTTCGCTAATATCCGTCCATGTACAATTTACCCCTTTTAATTAATTAACAAACTTTTTAATGAAAACTACTAATGTACTATTACGTTGATCATAGCGCTGTGCGCCGCTTATTGAAATTAAGACTAAGACACACTATTGAGAGATTGACTAATTTAGATTTAGAGTTTAGGGTAGCGCAGTTGAATAGTAAGTACACAAAGGGGAATTGCAGTTGCTATGGAGAATTGCTTCATGCACTTCAAGTATAGATTTAGAACTCGATATTATTGATTTAATGAGCTGCTTTTTCCTCGAGTGTCACGTGGCGCATGACAATATGTTAAGTGATATGTTCAAGCTTTGCTCAATCTGTGCTCAGCTCAAAATGAAAGTAATCACCAAGCTCCAAGAAACCTGTGATTGAGTTTGGTTGAACCTAGGTCTAACTGATTACCAAATATTTGTCCAATTAATTTAAATCTGGTTTCACAATGAACCCCCAACAGCCTTCCAACAGCTTTCCAAACACTTCCCAACATTTTTAAATGAGGGGTATTGCTAGCAATACCCCCCCCAAATTTTCTGTGGTGAAAGGTCTCTAGAAAGGTGCCTAAAAATGCAAGAAAAATCACTGGGAAACACTTGGAATCATTTTCTGAAATATTTTCACAAAACAAATCCCAAAATGGACCAATGTGGTCTTCCAACATTGGCAGGGGCCTTTTTTGTGTGATTTGGCGCTGTTTGTGCATGTCTTAATTGACATCTGTTAAGGATTTGGGTATTTTTCTGGTTTTATTCCGTGGATATTGGGTCTGTGGGTAATATCATTGGATAGCCCTGGTTTTTCTCTATATTTTATGTCTTTTAGACATTTTTCATATTCTGAGTTTTAAGGGGTCATTTCCTCATTTTTCATATATAAAAGATTGCTGTTTAATTTTGTTTTTTGTTTTTTACAGGCTAACCTTAAGTCTTAGGGTTAAGTGCTTAGTACCATTGGATAGAGCTAATTTTTCTCTATATTTCATGTCACAATGTTGTTATAGTGAAATTCTGTGTTTTAAAGGTTTTAGTAGTTGTAGCTAATTTTTCTAAGTAGATTAGTTGTTTTTATTGGTTTCGTGGCTTCAGGGAGGCCGGGCCGCTTCAGGCGGCACCTCCGACGTTGGGCGGCCCACCCGCCTCTGTTTTAGAAGGTTGGGGAGCGCTTCAGGAGGGTTTTTTATTCAATTTGGTGGGTACAGGTGCCGGATTGGTGGGTGCGCATGGGCTCTTAGTTAGTGGTCTGTGTGTAAATAGTGAATAAGACAGTTTGAGGCAACCTTAATCATCATAAAACCATCCAGAGGTGATATCATTGTTCCTCACTCAGTTTTCACTGTTTTCTGGCCACAATTGGCTGTGTTTGTTGCAAGTGAGTTCCTCATTTAACTTAACTTTGGCAACTGTTTTCTCTGTTATAGTCTTGCAAGCTATAGCAAGTATTATTGTTCTCTCTGGTGTGGATTTGCAGCCTACATCAAGTATCTTTGCTGTCTCTGGTGTGGACTTTGTTCTACATTTCAGTTCTTTGGTCTGGTAGTCTATCTGGGGACTACTTTCTTGGCTCATCAAGCAGTCAAGTGTGTTGAAAAGGGGCTTTAGCAAAACAGGAACCAACTTACTTTAGCAAGTAAATCTCACTCTATTTTTCTAAAGGGACAGGTGATTTTCTCTCTGGTTTTTCTCCAACTCCCTTGGTCAAGGCCTATAGCTAGTACTATAGGATTGTCTACATTTCTGGCGCCCAACATGGGGTAAGAACTTGCTAGTTCTTTGGAATCTCTGTTTTCTTTGGTTGGCTCTTTTTGGTGTTTTGGTCTGGAGGAATGGCTTCTGGTTCCTCTATTCCTGTGGTGACTGTCAGTGGGGGGGATGGTCCTCCTTCTGTGATGGTTAGGGAGTGTGTGAGGATTAAAACTTGGGATGGTACCAAGTTTAATGGGGAGGATGTCAAGTGGTTTCTAGAGAAGTATGAAAATGCTTCTGGAGTGGACGGTGCTTCCTACCTGGACATGGTGAAGCAGAATATCTTCTTCATTGGTGATAGGTCAGTGGAGAAGGAGATTGTGGCCATGTCTGGCTACAAGAAGAGGGATTGGAAATTGTTGTGTAGGGAGATGGTGGATAGATGGGGTGTCAGTTTCACTATGGTGGATCTGAACAAGGTTGTCAGTTAATGGCAATCTTATGGTGGTGTTGGTAACTTACATAGTTACAGGAAGTTTCTGCTACAGTTTGATCCTGTGGTGGAATATTTGGTGGAAGTGGAGGAGCTGGCACATGAAAATGCTGACAAGGATGTTTTTTTGGTCTGCCCTGGCTAGAGATGTCAGGATGGATGTGTTGAAGGATGTGTCAAGAAAGGAATTGATGAAGACTCTTACTAATGGGGACCAAAAGTTGCCTGCCTTGGATAAGGTGAAGGAGGCTGTTGAGGCCCATTTTAAGTTATTGGCTGTGGACACCTATCAGGAGGGGTGTGCCAAGTATGTCAGCAAAGTAAGTGAGGCTTTGGCTAAAGAGGAAGTTAGGGAGAAGAAGGAGGAGAAGAATTCGGTGCAGGTTCCCAAACAGGAGAGGGACCCAATGGTGGAGCAGTTGGCTGATCTTACGAAGCAGCTGCATATTTTTGTTCAAGAGGCTAAGAAGGTCAATAAGGCACCTTCTCAGCCTAGAGATTTTGATAGGAGGGCTGGTAGGAGTGATCCTTGGGTCTGCTCTTATTGAAGCAGGAGGGGGCACAGGTCCAATGATTGTTGGGCATTGAGGAGGGATGTGTCTGAAGGAAAGGTGGAATTTGATGGCAGGGTTTTTAAGTTACCTGATGGTTCTTTTGTTAAGCCCAGTGAGGGGCAGGCTCCTATTGATTTGGTCAGGAGAAGGGGAGGTCTTTAAAAAAGAGGCCAAGGTTTGAGGAGATTCCTGATCAAGGGAAGTCTTCTGGTAAGGAGAATGAGGATGGCAAGGGAAAGGGGAAGGAGGTCAATAAGGTCTCTTTTTCTACTTCCTTTGGTGGTTTGGAGTTGTATTCCTGTGGTAGACATTCAAGTGGGGAATGCTTGGCTGGTGTTTATTATGTGGAAGCAGGAAAGGTGGGAAGGCCTAAGAGTAGTTCTCAGGCCCAACCAAAGCCAAATGCTTAAAAGGTGGATCCTAAGCTGAGTGCAGCTAGGAAGAGGTACAGCAAAGAGGAGCTGTACAAGATGCAGAAGGGTATGGCTGACATGGGCCCCCCTAGTTTTGGCGCGTTGGACATGAATGGTGAGCCAATTCCAATGGAGGTGGATTCTGACTCTGAGGAGGATGTCCCTTTGGCTTCATTGCCAAAGCCTGCTGGAGTTAGATGTTCTGGTGATAGATCTGGTTTGGTTCCTGTTAATGGTAAACCTGTTGGTGGTGCTGGTCCTCAAGAAGCTTCTAGGACCAAGGTGGTGAAGCCAAGGGCTCACTTTGAGAGGCCAGTAGTTTCTGGTCAAGTTAATGTTATGGACTCTGTCCTGGAAAGGATGAATCAGGGTCAGGTTTCCCTATCTTATGGGGAATTGTATGCTATCAGTCCAGGGTTGTCTGATAGACAGAAAAAGTTGTTGACCAGGAGAAGAGTTTCTTCTGGTGAGGTAGAATACATTTTTGATTCTGCTGAAAAGTTTGGTGAGGGGTTGGAAACTCATTTTTCTGATCCTCTGGGATATGTCAATGTCACTCTGAATGGCAGAGAAGCAAGGGCCTTGGTGGATTCAGGTTCTCAGATAAACCTGATTTCTTTGTTTGAGGCAACTCATATGGGCCACCCCATCAAAACTGGTATTGGTGGGAATTTGAGAGGGATCGGTGGCCATGTCACTGAATTGGTTGGAACTTCAGATTTTGTGAAGTTAGATGTTGGCAGAGACTCAGGGAAGGTTCATTTTTACATTGCTAAAGGTAATGTAAAAGCAGTTTTGGGTGGGCCATTCTTGATGGATTTTCAGGCAAGAATTGGTTATCAATATGATTTGGGAATCAGTTTGGAGTTGACTGGTGAAGATGAAAGGAGACTTCACATGAGGTTATCATTCCCTGGAGAGGATGGTTGGGAGACCAGGCCTGGTATATCTTCAATGTGCCAGTGCATGGACTGCTGAAGGAGAAGGAAGGAAGTGGGTGCTGACTATGGTTTTTTGGAGTGCGGCTCAGGCTCTATTGAGAGTCTGTCTTTTTTAGAGTAATGAGGGCTGATCACCCTAGTGCTACAACCTCTCCCCAAGATGCGGAAATCCCAGGTTGTAGTAGGTCAGCTCCCTTAGAGATATACCAAGTAGATTTTCAACTTTCTCTTTTTAATGTTTCTCTTCTCTGCAAGTATTAATCAAGTTTTTTATAAAGTCTCTGTTCTCTCTCAAGATTCTTAATTATTTTTAATTCAAGTTCAAAGAAGAAGATTGGTTGTATATATTTATTGAAAGATATGCGGAAAAGTTTTGGGGCGGTGAGATTGGGGTCTAAATGTAAGTCCTCCCAATTGTGCACAGCTAGGGTTTCTTCTACACCTTTCAAAAACATTACCTGGGCCACACCTGTGAGCATTGGGGAAACCCCTGGTTATTTTTGTAGGTCAGAAGAAAACTCAAGAAAAGAAGGAAAAAATTTCAAGATAATTCAAGAAAATCAAGAAAGAAATCTGAATATAATGAAGAAAGAAGATCATCAAGATCAATTTTTGGGCCTCCAGCATGAGGATAAACTGCACAATTTTAGAAGATGTGATTCAGAAGATGAATCAAGATTTGAAGATTTGGAAGTTGGAAGTGAGGATGAAGATGTGGATTTGCGGAAAAGTTTTGGAGTGATGAGATTGGGGTGTAAAAGTAAGTCCTCCCAATTGTGCACTGCTAGGGTTTCTTCTACAACTTTCAAAAACATTACCTTGACCACACATGTGAGCAATGGGGAAACCCTTGGTTTTTGTTCCAGGTCTGGTGGTGAAGGTTTACTGAACATCCCTCAAGTTGAAGGTGGAGTGGCGAAGTATAAGAAGGTAGTGCAGAAGATTAGGCCTGTCAATGAGCCTATGCCTGTGGGCTTGAATCTTCCCTTGAAGAGACCTCCTTTGTCAAGAGATCCTTACTGTACTCCTTTGGTGAAGTATCCTCCAGAATTTGTAGAGACGGCTAGGGTGACCGTGGAAAGGTTGAAAGTTGTTAATTTTGGTCCTGATGGGTGGTTGTCTGAAGAAGAAAAGAAGTTGTTGTTGCACGTTATTGTGCTAAGGGAAAAAGCTGTGGCGTTTGTTGAGGAGGAAAGGGGTGTATTGAAGCACTCTTATGGGGAACCTTACTTGTTTCCTGTGGTTTGTCATGAACCTTGGCAAATCAAACCTATTCCGATTCCAGCCGCTATTAGAGAGGATTTTGTGGAGATTGTTAGGGAAAGAGACAGGACTGGGTTATACAAATAATTGACTTCCAGCTACTCAAGTCCGGTTTTCTGCAAAAAAAAGCAGAATGGAAAGTTGAGGGTGGTTCATGATCTTAGAGCCTTGAATGGAGTCACTATCAAGGACGCTGGGATGCCACCAAGTGCAGAGGATTTTGTTGAAGCTTTTTCTGGAAGGGTGTGTTATGGTTTGAGTGATATTATGGGTGGTTATGATGAGAGGGAACTCCATACGGATTCAAGGCCTCTCATAACTTTTGAGACTCCTTTGGGAAGATTATAGCTCACTAGGTTGCCTCAAGGAGCAACTAATTCAGTGGCAGTTTATCAAGCACAGATGGCTTGGATTTTGCAGGATGAGGTTCCTACTCATGCTGGTATTTTAATTGATGATGTTTGAATAAAAGGACCATCCACTGATTATGGTAATGAGGTGTTAGCGGAGAACCCTGGCATAAGGAGGTTTGTGTGGGAATATGCAATAACTCTAGAGAGAGTGTTGTTTAGAATTGAAGAGGCTGGTTTGACCATTTCAGCGTCAAAATTCTGTTGTTGTGTTCCTGCTTTGGAAATTCTGGGTCATGTGGTATGTAAAGAGGGAAGGATTATGGCGAAGAAGAAGATTAATAACATTCAGTCATGGCCAAGGCCTAAAAATACTACTGAAGTCAGGGGATTTTCGGGTGTATGTGTATATTTCAGGATTTTTATTAAGGATTTTTCTTTGTTGGCTTCACCTTTAAAGAAATTGACCAGAAAAGATGCAGATTGGGAATGGACTGAAGAGTGTGAAGAGGCTTTTCAGAAGTTGAAAAAGGTTGTTGGTGAAGATATTGTTCTTCACAAGTTGGATTATGGTGTTGGTGCTGGAAAAATTTATCTGGAAGTGGACTCAAGTTATATTGCTGCTGGTGCTGTTTTGTCTCAGGAGGATAAGACTGGGAGGGTCAGGCCAGTAAGATATGAGTCTGTGGTGCTTAATGAGGTGGAATCTAGGTATTCTCAACCTAAGTTGGAATTGTGTGGCGTAGCTAAAATTTTAAAGAAGCTGCAGACGGTTTTGTGGGGGCAGCATTTTGAGCTGCAGGTGGATGCAAAATCTTTGGTTCAGATGATCAATACACCTAGTCTTCAAAATGCTCCAATGACTAGGTGGGTGGCATTTATTCAACATTTTTCTTTTGACCTGGTACACAAACCAGGCAAAACTTTTACTATGCCTGATGGATTATCAAGGAGGCCACCTACAGATGAAGATTCTGAGGCTGAAGAGTTTGATGAAGATGTTCCAGTGGTTAGGGCCAGCACAAAGGGTGCTGAAGATTTTTCTGACCTCCCCCAAGAGGCTAAACTGGCTGGATCTGATCTTGATTCTGGTGATCAGGATGTTTTTGTTGATGAAGATTGAGTTGATGTTTGGGACAGTTCAAAATTGGAAAAGGGTGTTTTTGCTAGTGAACTGGATTCTCACAAGGTTCAGTGGAAAGAGAAGGACGTGCCAAAACTTAAGGATTGGTGTCCTGGTTGGGCTGCTCAATTGGCTCATGTTCATACTGGCAATTTTGATGACAGAATTGTACCCTTGGATGTGGTGTTGTTGGATTTTGAAGATGAGACCTGGGGTCAGTCTGGGTTTTATTTTTTTTTTGGTGGAATATCTGTTGACCTTGGAGAGGCCAGATAGTTGTGATGATGATACTTGGTTGGCAATCAAGAAAAAGAGTCCTGGATTTTACGTGTCAGGAAGGCGGTTGATGAGGAGGAGGCATCCAAATCCTTAAGTGGTGGTGACTCAGTAGAAGGGTCAAGAGTTGGTTTTGAAGTCTTTGCATGAAGACCTTGGTCATAGAGGCTTTGGGGAGACTTATAGAAGAGTAGCAGACAGATTTTGGTGGCCAGGTATGAAGTTGGCTGTGCAGGGTTGGGTTCAATCTTGTGAAGAATGTCAAAGAAGAAGTCAATTGAAACCTATAGAGGTAGGCCTTGCTACTGGCGAATCAACTGTTTTTGGAAGGGTCAGTCTGGATGCTGTCCATATTAAAGAGGGCAGGTATAAATACTTGATTGTTGCTAGGGATGATTTGTCTGGCTGGGTTGAGGCAGTGCCTCTGGTGGATTTGACTGCCAAGAATGTGGCAGAGTTTTTGAAGAAAGAGTGGATCTATAGGTATGGGTTGATGAAGTTGGTCACTGTTGATGGTGGGACAGAGTTTGGTGCCGAATTTAAAGAAGCTGTGGCTAGTGTTGGTTCTAAAGTTAGAGTGGCTACACCATATTATCCTGAAGCTGAAGGCATGGTTGAAAGTGACCATCAAGTTATCAAGAATGCTTTGGTGAAGATGTGTGGAGATAGTGCTGAAAAGTGGAGGCATTATTTACCCTTGGTGTTATTTGCTGATAGGGTCACTGTGAAGAGGACAACTGGCTATTCTCCTTATGAGTTAATGTTTGGTCAGAAAGCCGTTCTACCAGTGGACTTGGAAGCTGTCTCTTATCTTGGAATTGATTGGGATTATGTGCACTCAACAGAAGATTTGCTCTGTGCCAGGATGCAACAGTTGGAATGTAGAGAGGAATGTTAAGAGAAGGCATACTCTAGAATGATGAAGATTATGAATCAATCAGTCAAGTACTGGGACAAGAAGTTGGCTCATAGACTCAGGAATCCCTTGAAACCTGGTTGTTTGGTTTTGATGTATAATAGAAGTCTGGAGAGTCAGTGGGGGAAAATGTTTGCTGACAGATGGAATGGACCTTACAGAGTCAGATCTCAGGCGTCTGGAGGTTCTTATGTTTTGGAAGAGTTGGATGGTGCAGTCTTGAAGAAGAGAGTGGCTGCAGACCAGATGAAGAGGTTCTATCCCAGGGGCACTAGACATGAAGAAGATTGACTCCGCAATGAGGATAAACTATGGAAGTTCTTTGTTTTGGAATTTATTTTGTTGTTGCAGAGCAACTTTTGTGTTGGAAACTTTTTGTTAGAAGGTACCCATGGGTGAGGCTTCTAGATTTGATCTTGGCAAGTGTTGGGGTGACTGATGGGCTGGTTGCTCTATCAACAGTTACCCCAGATTTTCTGTTTCCAACCCTTTCTCTTAATTTGGTTGAACCCTAGTATTGGTTTCTTTTCACAGGTTTTAGTCCTCTATGACTTTAAACTGGAATTTCCTCTGGTTTTCATGTGCTGGTCTCTTCACTCTTATTGGTTTTGGTTTTTTTGTGTTGGATGTTGTGTTTTTGTTAGAAGGTACCCAGGGTGGGCTTCTAGATTTTATTATTTGGTAAGTGTGGGGGTAACTGATGAGCTGGCTGCTCTGTAGAACAGTTACCCCAGAATGTCTGTCTCAAGTCTTTTGTTTTTCCTAGTTGAATTCTAGTTCTGTTGTTTATTATTCAGGTTTCAAGTCCACTATGACTTTAAACTGGTTTGGGACTGGCTTCTTTATCTTTGTTTCTTTCAGATTGGTGGTGGATCACTGGTGGTCTCCCATGATTTTTACTTGTTAAAGGGAGCCCACCCAGTGATCATTTCTATGGATCGGATTTTCCCTTATTGGACCATCTATGGAGCTGGACTGTCTTTGATTTTGCAGTTATGTTTTTGCTAGATAGCAGTTTTAGATTATTTTATTTTTTCTCTTTTTTTCTTTTAATTTTTTTATGGGGGTTGTTAAAATTATAAAATCAAAAATATAGGGTGTTACCACATCAGGGTCACCTGGATGTGGGCAAGCATTGGTGGGGAAAGGCTCATCAATTGGCTGGGAAATGCTATTTTCTTTTTTTATTTTTTTATTATTTATTTCATGTGTTTCTGTGCTTCATTATTTTTATTATCTTCTGAATTTCTAAATTTTTTGAATTTTGTTTTCTGTTAATCATTTAAAAGATTTAATTGTGTATCCACATCAAGGAGCACTTTGATGTGGGTAATGTATCAGGGGATCAGCTCATCAATTGGCTGGTGGATACCAATTCTATTATTTTTTATATAATATTTTATTTCATTTATTTTAATTCATTTTATTTATCAATTTTTAACTATAGTATATTAGTAGATTTAAAAAAAATAAAAAAATAAATTTTTTTTCTGAAATAATTTTTTATTAATTGTTTTATATTATTATTATGTTTCTAATCTTTTTGCAGGAGCTCATTGTCTGGATGATGAAGCTTTTGGAGGCTGGTCCAGATTGTGATGTTGTTTTTGCTTTTTGTTAGGATTATGGGAAGCACTGTGTTCTTTGAAGTGCATCCTGCTGGAGAGATTATAGGGATTGTAATGGTCAGGAATTGGATTAGAGGGTAGTCCAGAGGAGGAAGAAGAAGAGGCAAGAATGGTGTGCTGGAGGGTGTGCTTAAAGATCCTAGACATTTTCCAGTGGTCGTCCAACAGGCGCTTTCTCAGGGATTTTTCAAAGTCATTCAAAGGTCCATGGAGGGCAAAGGCTTTTAGCATGTTGGAACACATGGTGCTTAGGTGTTTCTTCATGTCTCCATAATCCAGGGTCAAAGAAGTTTCAAGAGGTTGGCCAACTCCAATAATAGATTCAGGAGGAGGGGTGCCAACTAGACAAGAAGAATTGCATCAGTAATTATTTTTGTTGAAGAAATGGGATAATTAATTTGGTACTTACAGATTTGAAGCTCATCAAATTTGTAAGCAGCTGGAATTCGTATCTCTGACGATTTTGTAATGGTCATAGTGGGTGGATCAACTAGGGAAAGATGTGGATTCTCTTGGTTTTCCTCTGAAAGATTTTGAGAAGGTGAACTAGGAGGCTGATGTTCCTGGGGCCTAGTTGGAGCAGTGGGATTGTTGTTGTTGTTGTGGTTGTTATTTCTGTTGGATTCAGCTGGAGGAGGTGCTGGTGATGGAGTACCAGGGTTGTTGAAAGATGGAGCAGGAGAGGGTGATTTTTAAGCAGATTGATCTCTTCTGGATGGATCTTTTGAAGAGATGGAACTGTCAGAAGAATAGTTGGCTGACAGAGGAGAGGTGTAGTTTCTTTGTCTTAGTTGGGGACGAAGTTGGTGCTTGGGTGCAGTGTGGGGTGTTCTGGTTTCTTCTTGGGATTCTCTGGCAGGTCTCCTAGAAGTTTGGGAAAATTTGAGGTTTTTGGACCTTGGAAGGGTTGGCTGCATTGCTCTGGGAGCAGTGGGAGGTTATTGTGTAGAGTTGTTTTCGTTGATTGATGGAATTTGGCTGTTTTCCAGTTGTTTTTGGAGATTTTGAGCCGGATTTTCACTGTCCAGTGAGGCAGGCGGGCCGCCTGGACGTGGTCTAGAAGCCTGGGAGCTGATCTTGAAGCTTTTGTAGCTAATTTGGCGGATATAAAAGCAGTTTCTTGTGAAGCTAAGGCTGGTCTTTTGGGAAGAGTTCTGGAAGCTGAGCTTCTGGATCTTCTGGAAGGTGCTGAAGATAAAGAGGAAGAGGGAGGAACAAGCTCTGGGGATCTGGTAGGGGATCTAGAGATGTATTTATGAGAAGGTGAAGGAGGAGGAATAGGGTAGTCGGCATCTCTGTCACATCTTTTCTTTTTGGAATAGCAAGAATCACAAGCCTTGTTGTAGAATTTGGCTTCAGGAGTTGGAAGAGTGAATTTGCAAGGTCTGCACATGTGGATGCACTGTTTGCAGGCATAGTCCTTGGGAGCAGTGAAGCAAGGGAGAGTAGAAGGGTTAACATCAGGAGATCCAGCCATGATCTGTGGTGAGAAAAGATGATGGAAAGGGATAGGAGGAGATTTTTGTCAGTGATGGGTAGATGATGAAGTGAAGGTGGAAGTTCAGCAGGTTGGCTGTAGGGGTGGTCTGTATGAAATTGGCTGCATCTATTTTATGCAAACTTCCGCCAGTCCATCAAGACTTTAAACTGAAATCTGGTTTCTGTTAGTCCTCCAAGACTTTAAACTGGCTGGTTTCAAGATTCTACCAAGACTAGTCCATCAAGACTTTAAACTGAACACTGTGTTAGTCCCCCAAGACTTTAAACTGAGGATTGTTGTTGGTTTAGTCCCCCAAGACTTTAAGCTGATGGTTGTGACTCCCCCATAACTATAAACTGAGGAAGTAGTTTTTTTTGTTGGAGTTGGTTTTGAAAGATTGGTGGAGGGTATTCACAGGGGGAGCCTCCAAATTTAGCAAAGGCAAGTTTGGGGGTAATTGATGGGCTGGCAGATCTACTTACAATTACCCCAGAATGTTAGTTTTTTCTCTGTGTCTTAATGTGGTTGATCTCTGGTTCTGGGTTTATGATTTAGGTTTTTGAGTCCCCCAAGACTATAAAATGAGGATGGTCCCCCAAGACTTAAAACTGAGGGTTGTTTTGTGGTTACATCCTATAGAGGGTGTGGTCAATTTTTCTTTCTGAATCAAACTCAAGTACTAGTGGAATTATAGAAGGAATCAAGAGATAAAATGAAGTGTTAAGAATTAGCCTTGAACTGGTGAATGAGGTGTCTTCTGTTCTCAATGTCCTGTGGATCTCTATCAGGAGTGGATTGGAAGTAGTGAAGCAGAAATTGTTTCTGTTGAGATGTGTGTTGTTGGAACTTGGCCTTGATAGTGGGCAAGTGGTTTGGTGTTGGTGGCGCAATGGATCCTACATTGTTATCTTCACTATCAGAAGATGGGGGAGCTGAGAAGTCATCAGTTTAAAGTTGAATGAAGAAATGAAAGTTCTTTACCATCAGATGGACCAGGGATGGTGGAACTAGTTGTTTTATGGGTTGCGGCACTCTTCTGGGAAGGGTGAAGCTTTTTGATTAATCTGGGTATCAAGATGGATGGCCTAGACCTTTTTGTGCTGGCAGAAGATGGACCAGGTTGAGGTGGAGGTGAATCTGTTGCAGAAGATAGTGGACCAGGTCTGTGGCAGGTCTTCTTTCTAGATTGGCAGACATCGCAGGACATTCTGTATGGATGGAAAGGTGGTGTCATGGTGCAGATTAAATTATTGTTGATGCAGTATTAGCAAGGACCCATTTCATAGGCAGAATTAGGAAGAAGGTTGAACATGATGGTTGGATGAAGAAAGAATGTGGACATTCTCAATTGGAGGGAGGATGTGGTCTTCCAACATTGGCAGGGACCTTTGTTGTGTGATTTGGCACTGTTTGTGCATGTCTTAATTGACATCTGTTAAGGACTTAGGTATTTTTCTGGTTTTATTCCGTGGATATTGGGTCTGTGGGTATGTGGGTACTATAATTGGATAGCCCTGGTTTTTCTCTATATTTTATGTCTTGTAGACATTTTTCATATTCTGAGTTTTAAGGGGTCATTTCCTCATTTTTCATATATAAAAGATTGCTGTTTAATTTTGTTTTTCATTTTTACGGGCTAACCTTAATTCTTAGGGTTAAGTGCTTAGTACCATTGGATAGAGCTAATTTTTCTCTATATTTCATGTCTCAATGTTGTTATAGTGAAATTCTGTGTTTTAAAGGTTTTAGTAGTTGTAGCTAATTTTTCTAAATAGATTAGTTGTTTTTATTGGTTTTCTGGCTTCAGGGAGGCCGGGCCGCTTCAGGCAGAACCTCCGACGTCAGGCGGCCCACCCGCCTCTGTTTTAAAAGTTTGGGGAGCGCTTCAGGAGGGTTTTTATTCAATTTGGCTGGTACAGGTGCCAGATTGGTGGGTGCACATGGGCTCTTAGTTAGTGGTCTGTGTGTACATAGTGAATAAGACAGTTTGAGGCAACCTTAATCATCATACAACCATCCGGAGGTGATATCATTGTTCCTCACTCAGTTTTCACTGTTTTCTGGCCACAATTGGCTGTGTTTGTTGCAAGTGAGTTCTTCATTTAACTTAACTTTGGCAACTGTTTTCTCTGTTATAGTCTTGCAAGCTATAGCAAGTATTATTGCTGTCTCTGGTGTGGATTTGCATCCTACATCAAGTATCTATGCTGTCTCTGGTGTGGACTTTGTTCTACATTTCAGTTCTTTGGTCTGGTAGTCTATCTGGGGACTACTTTCTTGGCTCATCAAGCAGTCAAGTGTGTTGAAAAGGGGCTTTAGCAAAACAGGAACCAACTTACTTTAGCAAGTAAACTCACTCTATTCTTCTAAAGGGACAGGGGATTTTCTCTCTGGTTTTTCTCCAACTCCCTTGGTCAAGGCCTATAGCTTGTACTATAGGATTGTCTACACCGAGAAACCTAAAAACAAGGGAAAGTGCTTTTAAACTGTTTTGAGCAAGCAATTTAACAAAAGAGAAGGCCAAATAAAGAGAAAAAACCTTAAAATGACCAAATAACACAAAAAATTCAATAAAAAAGAATACAAAAAATTAAGAAAAAAGAGAAAAAAGAAAAAAGAAAAAAGAAAAAAGAAAAAAGAAAAAAGAAAAAAGAAAAAAGAAAAAAGAAAAAAGAAAAAAGAAAAAAGAAAAAAGAAAAAAGAAAAAAGAAAAAAGAAAAAAGAAAAAAGAAAAAAGAAAAAAGAAAAAAGAAGAAAAAAAGGAAAAAAAGAATAGTTTAACCAGCAAATAATTAAAAAAGATGATAATAAAAAGAAAAAAAAAGACATTTCAATCAGCATTTAAATAAAAAAAATGGGAAAGTGACTTATGTTGAGAGCTGAGGAGTGAGAAGTATCAGAAAAAAAAATGAGTGATGGAATTTAGAGATGAGGAGAAGATAATGTATCTTAGTGAGACTGTATCTTAGAGAATATATGCAATTTCAAGGCTGGGGGTGAGGCAAAAAAAATGAAACAGGTAAACTGGGGAAATTCATTGCAACAAAAGCCAAAAGTGAAGAAGAAGTGATAAATATTAAGAGTAAGTGTATGATTATGTGATTAATTAAGTGCTGGTAGTTCATATTCCTTACTCATATGAATATTCCTATAAGGATTAAGAGATAAAATCTAGTTTTTGGAATTTTTGAACCTAGTGCTGACTAATCATGATGAAGAAGGGAAGTGTTATGATGAGCTTTTGACCCAAAAGAAGACATGTTTGGGATACAATTAAATGTCTAAAATACACCTCTCCAGGGAAGTTTTATTACATATTTAATGGCAGGTTTGGTACCTTTTTTTTGGCCTGTTTTTGTGTCATATTTGGTAAGGTTTGATACCCTTTTAGGATTTTGTTGAGAGGTGAGGATGAGGAGTGCAATGGGAATTATGCATTTCGAGAGGCAGAAGAGGGTATATTGCACAAGGGGGTTATATGGGGAAATTTCTGTGGAGCGCTCCTCATCTGACAACTTATCTAGTAATCCAGTTACTCTCTAGTCTCACTGCTAAATTGGAATAGTCAGTCCTGTCTTTTCTCACTGTTTGAAGCCCCAACATAGTCTGTCTAAGTAAGCCTCACTGCTGTATCCAACATAGTCAGTCATGTCTCATGCTAGTGTTAGCACTAGTAGCAGTCTGCCTTCTTAGGTCTTAACATATTTTCAGAACTTAATTGGTGCACTACCAAAGAACAATGAATCCCTCAGGCCAACCTGATGCAGAAACCCTCACTGAAAGACAAGAACAAATGGCACACTTGCAAGAACGAAATTCCAGGCTCATGGAGAGTCTAGAAGAGGAAAGACCCTCATATAGGGGCACCACTTAAGCAGAGCTGGATGCCACTGAAGCTGAGGCACAGGCACTGACTACAACACCAGTGCCACTTGTTAAAGGCCCAAAGATTGTGGTCCTAGAAATCTTTGATGGAAAAAATAGTCCCCGGGAAGATCAGTATGTGTCCCAGTTGAACCTCTATGTCCTGCTCAATGGTAATTAGTTCCCAGAGAAGCAAGAAAAGATTTGGTTGTAAATATCATACCTCACAGATGTGGGCACATTGGGAAAGGCCGTAAACCAAAGAGCTCCTTGAAAACGCTCATTCAGCATTATTGTTCATCCAGTTCATGGAGGCATTTAAGTTATCTTTCAGTGACCCTGACATGGCCACAACCTTGGAGCATGAGGTAAGCCAACTACACCAAAAACATTCAGTGACCTAGTACATGTTGGAATTCTGGGGGCACACCAGCTACTTCACAACATGGGGAGAAAGGGCACTCATTTTTTACTTCAGGAATGGGCTCTCATCAAAAATAAGGAGTGTCCCAACCAGTTACCCTTGTCCAACTTCCCTCTAAGCACTCATGGAGCTGGCTATCCAAAATTGATAACAAGTTTACGCATCAGAAAATTGATGGTTGGAGTGGCGCTCATCAGCGGCATGACTATGCCTCATCAAGTGTGGCCAGATCCAGGGACCCAAATGCCATGGATATTGATGCAGTAAACGCACACAGCACTAGTGTGAGAAGAAGGTTCCCTGATGAAGAATACCAGAGGCATATGAGCAGAGGGCTGTGCCTCTGATGTGGGAGTGGTGCTCATTTGAAAAGGGAGTGTAAGGTTAAAATAAGGGTTAGTGAGGTGCAAGAAATCACACGAAAGGCACAGGTAAAAGACAGTGCTTGGGTGTAAAGTTTTTTCCCTCCTTGAGCAGACTAGAGGGAAAGCATAAGAGGGATTTAGTAGAAGAATTATCAGCATGTAAGCCACTTGAAGTGAATGAGAATTGCAGTATACTGAATTTGCCACTAATAAACCTTGATGCCACAACAAATGTACAAGCCCTACTGGACTGTGGGGCCACAGACTGTTTTTGTTTCTTAAAGGTTTTTAAATGGAAACAGAAAGAAAAAATAAAACTTGGATCACCCTAGGCCTCTAATTATGCTTAATGGATCCCCAGGTGGGAGAGGAGAAGTAAGAGAAAAGATTTTTTGAAGGCTCTGGTGTGGCCAAAGGGAGTCTCAGTGCAAGGCATATGTGACAAACCTGAAGGACCAATATAACCCGCAAATTTATTGGAAGGAGAAGAAGTTTCAGATAGGAAGAAAAGGGGATGCTGATGCTAAAGTATCAGCCCTCTGGCCACTTTAGGGTCCAGAGGCCCATCCCAGAGAGTCTTCTGATGTTTTGTTATCAGCAGTGACTTGTCACCAGAACTGATGCTTCCTCTTTATACTAAGAAGATGTCTGGAGATTGGGCTCTAACAGTGTAGGTAGACTCTTACAGTTGCCTTGCTGTAAGCATAATTCA
Source organism: Hemileia vastatrix (assembly GCA_030280995.1). NCBI lineage: Eukaryota > Fungi > Basidiomycota > Pucciniomycetes > Pucciniales > Zaghouaniaceae > Hemileia > Hemileia vastatrix. The sequence goes on from JASXTE010000011.1 coordinate 31,384,969, forward strand.
AAGGAGTTGGATAATCAGAGAAAACCCTGTCCCTCTAAATGAATTTGTGAGTTTTATTAAATAAATAAACTTAAAAGTCTACTTGATAATAATAAAGAATGAAACCTGGTTTAATTAACTCTTTTTAGGATTATTGAGCAGTTCTTCTGTGCAAAACAACTGAAATGCAACAATAAAGTTACACCAGATACAATATTTTAAAAGGAAGTAGTTTTAATGTTTTTAGATTTTAATAATTTTTGAGAACAGAAACTATAAATGAGTCCCTGGAGTTGAGACCTTTCTAATGATACCCTATATGTTAATGTTTAAGAGTTGTTGAGTAAAATATTTAAAGTGTATGTAAAATTGTTATTTTATAAGGGAATTATAAATAAATAATTATTTTGTTGTCATATGTTAAAAATTGTTAATAATCCAAAAAGACTCTCAATATCAAAACTAAAAGACAAAAAAACCTCTAGAAGACTAACATTCCCCCCCCTTTCTATCTGATTCTCCTACTCCAGACCTTTCCAACAATACCCTACATGCATAGGATCTACAATAAACTATTGATCTAACAAGCATAATAAATTCTAACCAATTTTTTCCACAATAGCCAAACTTTTCTGCAGTGACCAAACTTTGCACTGGTGATCAGACTTTTCTACAGTGACCAAACTTTGCACTGATGATCAGACTTTTTTACAGTGACCAAACTTTACCACAGTGCCCAGACTTCTCTGCAGTGACCAAACTTTGCACTGGTGATCAGACTTTTCTACAGTGACCAAACTTTGCCCTGGTGATCAGACTTTCCCATTGTGAGCAAATTTTTCCACAAGGAGCTCTTTTTGCCATAATGAGCTAATTTGGCCAGAGTGAGCTAAATTTTCCACAGTGAGTTAATTTTGTCACCATGACCAAACTTGGCCACAATGACAGAATTTTTCCAGTACACTTCGCTTTTGCACCGGAAAATCACCGGAGAAAACCAGAGCACACCAGAGCGCACCAGAAAAAGAGTGGCCATTCCAAGAGCACACTTCATTCACCAAAGATACAAATCCATAAACCCATAAAATCACAATAGAAATACCACATATAACCATTCCAAAACACCAAAAATCTACCAAAAAAAATCCAGTTAACTCCCTTCAACCAAATCAACACCTGGTAACACCATTATTTTCTTCCAACCAAGTTCCAATCAAATTTTCACCTAAGTGGCCTACCCAGATTTTGAATGCCACATACTCCCTCCAATAAGGATTGTCCCCATTCCAACCAATTATGCATTCTAATTAGTTTATTTTGATTATCGTTGATTTATCTGGTCTTCTAAAAATTAAAACTGTTTATCTTCTTCTCCTGCTCTTGATATAAATCATAATAATAATTAAAAAAAAATTTTGTGATGATTCCACTCCTGAGAGAAAGGTTTGAATCCCTTCAGACTCCCATATACCAGTCTTCCCACTATGTCACAGAATGAGAGAGTTGATCTCCCTAATGAGCCAAATACGCTTGATTCCATTCTCATAGGTCCCCCCACTGAGCCAAATTCTTTGATTCCAATCTCGCCATGAGGTCCTCCAAGCTTCCACCAAACAGCCTAAGACTGAGGCTTTAAAATAAAACAATAATAGATCCAACTACCACCCTGACTTCTGATTCCTTCATCACAATTTTCATCCATTTGCTATTCAGCAAACTTTACAAAACACTTTTAGCCAGGCTTCCAATATTTAATTTTAAACTTTTAAAACATGTTACAGCGCCAAAAATTTCACCAAATAGATTGACATTCCAGGTTAAAGTCTCGGTGGACCAAACATTTAATTGATTGCAAGTTCCAACTACTATCCTAAACCTTTCTCCAAAAATATCCATAAAATTTTGAACGTTCTTTAAAATTGGCCAGTTTAAAGTCCTGGAGGACTAACAGCATATCTTGAAATAAAATCATAAAAAGCCAGTTTAAAGTCTTAGAGGACTAAAAATCAAATGAGGAACCAAATTCTTGAAATAAAATTGTAAAAACTATCCAGTTTAAAGTCTTAGTGGACTAACAGATCCAATGAGGAACCAAATTCTTGAAATAAAATCATAATAAATATCCAGTCTAAAGTCTTAGTGGATTAAAAATTTTGAAGTAGGATCCAATTTTTCTCAAGCTCCTCTTGACCCTTTTTCCTATATAAAATATACTATAAAAAAATAAACTAAAATAAAATTGAAAATTAAATTTAACAAAAATTTAAAAAAAGTAATTGTATTTTTATATATTTATTTTATTTATTTATTTATTTTTTATTTATTTATTTTTTATTAGTTTTTTTATTTATTTATTCATTTATTTATTTGATTTTTTGATGATGAAAATAATAATAAAAAGTTATAAAAGATTGTTATGAAATAAAATTTAAAATTAAATTTTAAAAAAAATGATAAACAAATTTGAAATATAAAATTTTCGAAATGTAAAATAAAATTTAAAAGTTGCACCCCAGCCAATTGATGAGCCTTACCCTTGACATCATACCCACATCCAAGTGCAACTTGATGTGGTTACACAATTTTGAGAAATTGAAAATACAAAATTAATAAATGAAAGGTTAGAAAAATAAAATTTTATGTTTATGATCACTGGGTGGGCTCCTCCAATTTCTAAAAATGATTAGAGACCATCAGTGAGCATCACCCTTAAAAATATTTTATAGTATTATAAAAATTAAAATGAAAGAAAAACATATTTCATTATATAAAAATCTAACATAAAAGAAATAAAAAAAAGAAAAAGAAAAAAAAAGAATCTTGAATCGGGCAGTGGGAGAATTTTCTCTTTGTACTTTCCAGTTTATAGTCTTAGCGGACTTCCTATAGATCAAAAACAAAGCCAGGATTCAACTAGAAACAGGTGAAAATTGGTAATGAACATTGTGGGGTAATTGTGTATAGAGCAGCCAGCCCATCAATTACCCCCAAACTTGCCAATATTAAATTCAGAAGGTTCCCCTGTGAAAACTTCTACCAATAAAAAAAAATTATCATTCCAACATATATCTTCTCCATAAGTTTTTTTGCTTTTAAGAGTTTTAAGAAATTTCAAACGAATGTCTTCATAAATGTTGTAAATTTTGTTAACGGTTTTGTCTCCCATACCATAGTAAAATGACAGTCATATTTTTAATAAGAAAGTAGTTTATCCTCATTCCGGAGTTAAACTTTGACAAAATTTTATTTAATTGATTATGTAGTTTATCCTCATTTTGGAGTCAAACTTCAGCACTCTGGGTACCTCTAGGATAGAACCGCTTGACTTGATCGGCTGCTACCCTCTTCTTCAAAGCTACTCCATCCAACTCTTCTAGCACATATTAACCGCCAGATACTTGTTCCTTGACTTTATAAGGTCCATTCCACCTATCTGCAAACATCTTGCCCCATTGGCTCTCCAAACTCCTATTATACACCAAAATCATATCTCCAGTTTTCAAAGGTTTTCTAAGTTGATGTGCCAACCGCTCATCCCAATATCTTACTGAATGATTTTGGATCTTCATCATCTGAGAATATGCCTTTTCTAAGTACTCTTCTTTCTTTTCTAGCTGCATCATTCTTGCACATAATAACTCTTCAGTAGTCTTGACCATGTCCCAATCAACTCCAAGATATAATTCATCTTCCAAATCAACCAGTAAAACTGCTTTCTGTCCAAAAACAAGTTCATAGGGTGAAAATCTGGTTGTCCTTTTGGCAGTAATTTGATCAGCAAATAAAACTAAAGGTTAATAATGCCTCAACTTTTCAGAACTTGAACCACACATTTTGGCTAAAGCATCCTTAATAACTTGATTCCCTCTTTCAACCATGCCTTCAGCTTCAGGATAATATGGGGTTGCTACCCTAACCTTTGACCCAACTTTTGATATAGCTTCTCTAAACTCTGTCCCAAACTCAGGACCTCCATCTACCATTACCAATTTCATAACTCGATATCGATACACCCAATTTTTCAAAATAAATTCTGCCACATTTTTGGCAGTCAAATTAATAAGAGGCACTGCCTCTACCCAACTAGATAAATCATCTCTGGCTACAATTAAATATTTATACCATCCCTCCTTAATATGAACGGCATCCAAGCTAACCCTTCCAAAGAGACTATTTTTGCCGGTAGCGTGTCCAGGCTCTTTTGGCCTTAAATAACTTCTTCTTTGACATTCATTGCATGACTGAACCCACTTTTTAACAGCCATCTTCATGCCTGGCCACCAAAATTGATCAGTGATTCTTCTGAATGTTTCTTTAACACCGCTATGCCCAAGATCTTCATGCAGTGACTTTAAAACTAATGCTTGCCCTTTTTTTGAGTTAAAACTACTTGAGGATTTGGATACCTCCTTTTCATTAATTGTTGACAAGATAAGTAAAACATAGATGACTTCCCTTTTATAGCCACCCATTCATCGTCTTCACAATCTTCTGGCCTTTCTAATGTCAATAAATATTTAACCAGAAACAGATAAAAACCAGTCTGACCCCAGACTTCATCTTGAAAATCAATTAATATAATATCAATGGGCACTTCTCTATCACCAATATCACCTGCACATGAATGAGCCAATAGATGTTGACCACAAATTTGATTCATGATTGAGCTATGTCGATTTTCTTCATCTGAACCTTTTGACCTCTTAGAAATTTGAAAACACCTCTTTCTCCTCTTCACCCTTTTTAACCAAATTTTTTAATTCTCCAACATATACACCCTTCCTTAACCTAATACTATCCCAAACTACCACTCCATCTTCATCTATATACACAACATCTTCTTCTACCTATTTTTTACCAAATTTATTCACACCAATTTCATCAATTTTATCAACATAAATATAATTTTACAGTTTATCCTCTTGGTGGAGGTCATCATCACAATCATCTAAACACAATAGTCCTGCCATTTTAACCTCATGGGGGAGGTATGGAAAGTCTTCAGCTCTTTTAGTGTTGTCTTTAATCATTAGTATATCTTCATCGAACTCTTCTAAGTCTGAATTATCTTCAGTGGGTGGTCTTCTTGACAAACCATCTGGCATAGTAAAAGTTTTTCCAGGCTTATGAAATAATTCAAAAGAAAATTTTTGAATGAATGCTACCCATCTAGTCATAGGTGCATTTGGTAAACTTTGGGAAATAATCATTTGAATTAGAGATTTTGCATCCACTTGCAATTTGAAGTGTTGGCCCCACAAAACATTTTGAATTTTCTTTAAAATTTTTGCCACTCCACACAGTTCCAATTTTGGCTGAGAATATCTTGATTTGACTTTGGTGAATTCCACAGATTCATACCTAACTGGCCTAATGTAACCAGCTTTATCCATCTGAAACAAAACTGCCCCAGCAGCAACCTGAATTGAGTCAACTTCTTAAAAAAATCTTACCAGCATCTTTTCCATAATCTAACTTGTGCAGGACTAAATCCTTCCCCACAACCTTCTTCAATCTCTCAATTGCCCTTTCACACTCTTCATCCCCCTCCCAGTCTGCATCCTTTCTTGTCAACCTTCTCAACGGAGCTGTCAATGAAGAAAAGTCCTTGATAAACATTCAAACATAAACACATATGCCTAAAAACCCCCTAACTTTGGTCATATTCTTGGGTCCTGGCCAGGACTGAATTTTGTTCACTTTCTTCTTGGACATAATACTACCCTCTCTACATACCAATGATGTAAAGTCTCTAAATATGGCACACAACATGAAAATTTTGAACCTGAAATAGTTAAACCAGATTCTTCAATTCTAAACAAGATCCTCTCTAAAGTGATTGCATACTCCCAGATGAATCTTTGTATCCCTGGGTTCTCCTCCAACACTTTATTATCATAATCTGTTGAAGGTCCTTTAATTCCTCCATTTTCAATAAAGATTCCAGCATATTGAGGAATTTCATCTTAAAGAATCCAAACCATCTGAGCTTGATAAATGGAAACTGAATTTGTTTCTCCTTGAGTTAATCTTGTCAATTGTAATTGTCCTAGCGGTGTATCAAAAGTAGTGAGAGGCCTAGATTCTTGATGCAACTCTCTCTCATCATATCCCCTCATAATATCTCCTAAACCATTACACACTGTCCCAGAAAACGCTTCCACAAACTCCTCAAAACTAGGTGGTAATCCAGCATCCTTTATTGTAACCCTATTTAATTCCCTGATATCATGAACTACTCTAAGTTTCCCATTCAGTTTCTTGATACAAAATACCGGACTAGAATAACTTGATGATGATTGCCCATACAGTCCAGTGCAAATCCGTTCTATGACAACTTTGATATAAGCTTCTATTAATGCAGCCAGAATTTGGATTGGTTTTTTCTGCCAAGGTTCATGACATACTACAGGAATCATGTAAGGCTCCCCATAGGAATGCTTCAACACACCCCTCTTCTCTTCTACAAAATCAATGGCCTTCTCTCGCTTGACCATCACATCCAACAACAACTTCTTCTCTTCTCCAGACAACCAACCATCAGGTCCAAAATTATCAACACCTAATCTATCAAAAGTGATTCTTGACATTTCAGAAAGTTTGGGCGGATTATTCACCAAGGGACATTCATAAGGATCTCTTGATAGCCTTGGTCTTCTCAAAGGTGGATTTAATTCAGCGGGTAGTGGTTCATTAATCGGTTGGATTTTATTTACTACCTTCTTATATTTTTCTGCCTCCACATCTACATAAACTTGAGGGAAAATATTTATTTTTGTATCTCCATTGGAAATTTTATCAAAGGAATCCACTTCATCATCAGAATCAAAATCAATATAAGTAGAAAAATATTTTTTTCATTTTTAAATTTAACCCTTTTCTCTTTTCCATCATCTAGTTTATCAATAATTTTTACAATACCTTTAACTCCCTTATCCATCATAAAATCACCAGTAAAAAAAGTTGGCATTTTATCCTCTTGCTTGAGGACCGGAATCAAATTATCAAAAAAAAAATTTTGTGTTTTAATTATACTAAGATTTTTTATAGAATTTTGATGAAATAATTGCAGTTTACCCTCTTGCTGGAGGTCAGAAAATAAACCATTCCTATTTTTATTAAACATAATATTTCCCATCTTCCCTCTTGATACATTCTTGAATGTGATTGAAAAACTTGACAGAGAAGTGAGAAAAACCAAAAATTTAAAGACATAATAACAATTTAACGTATTTTTAACAGAAAATAATTGAGAATCCACTTGAATTATCTCCAAGTGAGCTGACCCATTGCAATCTGTGATCTCATCCTGGGGAGAGATTGCAACATTAGAGTGATCAGCGCCTGCTACCCCAACAAATGAGGGTCTCCAAAATTCCCCTCTAAAAATAATTCACCAGAAGCCGTCCATTTAATATGCCGCTTCTTGGTACATACACAACATTGAGTCATAGTGGTCACCCCAGGCCTAGTTTCCCAACCTTCATCTCCTGGGGGTTCTAGATGCATATGAAGCCTTCTCATATTGTCCCCTTTAATCTCCAAACTAATGCCCATACCAGCTTGATAACCAATCTGGGCCTCAAAATCTTTTAATAAAGGACCACCAAGAACAGTTTTAACCGCCCCTCTGGCCACATAGAAATGAACGTTTCCAACCGATCCACCAACACATAACTTAACATACTCTGCTGTACCCATCAGCTCAGTAGCATGCCCTCCAATACCTCTAAGATTACCACCAGTGCCAGATTTAATAGGCAGACCAATACTGGTAGCCTACTCAAAATAAATAAGATTAATTTGAGACCCAGAATCTACCAGGACCTTAACCTCTCTACCATTGAGAGTAACTATCAAATAACCTAAAGGTACAGAAAAAGAAGTTTCCACCTCCTCACCAAACTTCTCAGCATTTTCACATATATATTCCACCTCTCCTGTGGACACTCTTCTCCTTGTCAGATACTTCTTCTGCTTTTCTACAAGGGCTGGACTAATCATAAATTATTTGCCTAGGGATAAAGGAATTTGAAGTTGATTAAATCTTCCTAAAACCGTTTCCATTGCATTCTCTTGTCCAGCAACAATTGGCCTCTCATATTGAGCCCTAGATTTTGTTACCTTGGGCCTGGGCACCTCTTGGGAAGCCACATTGCTATCTTCACCCCCCATAATAACATCTTCACTACTTATAACCCTAGCTCCATCACTGTCTACTTTCACTAATCCAGATCCATCACTGGTCCTCCTTACCCCTTCCATAAGAGTAGGACCACTAAAACTTTGTCTGGGAAGAGATGCCAAAGGTACATCCTCCTCAGAATCCAAATCTTCTTCCACAGGCATATGCTCACCATTTAAATCCAACTTTCCAAAACTAGGAGGCCCCATATCAGCCATCCCCTTCTGCATATTATAAATTTTGTCCTTAAAGTAAGGTTTCTTTTCGAACCTTTTAATTTCTGCCTTGCCTGGTTTATCCCTTAATTGGCTCTGAATGCTACTCTTAGCTATAGTAGCAGCTGCTCTTCTAGCAGAATCAACATTGTATTCACCCGCCATACAACTTTTCTCTGCCCTAACTACGGAGGGTAACTCCAAACCACCAAAAGAAGTTAAAAATATGGCCTTATTGACCTCTTTACCTTTTCCTTTATCTACCTTTTCCACATCTTTACCATCATCAACTTTACCACCTTTAACCTTTTCTTCATCATCTCCAGGTAACTCTTCATACCTGGTCCTTTTTGCCAAATACATATTCCTCCTAACCAAATCCGAGGGAGCTTGAACTTCACTGGGCTTGATGAATGATCCATCAGGGAATTTATAAACCTTTCCATCAAATTTTACTCTACCAGCATCCAAGTCCCTATCCAAAAAATAACATTGTCCAGCCTTGTGTCCCCTCCTATTACAATAAGAGCACACCCTGGACTTGCCATATCCACCTCTAAAACCATTCCCACAGTTACCATTACCATTGCCATTCCTACCACCATCACCATTGCCAGAGAACTGGTTACCATTGCCATTAAATCCATAATTCCTCCTCTCATAAACTCTAGATTGGTAAGAAGAAGAAGTTGAAGTAGAAGCCACAGGTTCTATATTAGCTTTTTGAGTCTCTTGAACAAATATCTTTAATTGTTTAGTTAAATTGGCAAAGTGATTGACCATCTTGTTGGCTACATTTCCCTCAACTTTAGCAACAGGCTTTCCCATCTGAGCCTTCTTGGCTTCTTGAGCTTGAATAATAATATTGTTATTTTCAGCCAATACTTCACTAACCTTGCTAACATATTGAGTACAAGATTCTTGATATTTGTCCAGTGCCATGAGTTTTAAGTAGCCTTGAATATTCTCCTTGATGATCTCCAAAGCCGGCAGTTTCTTTTCACCATTAGGCAGATCCTTCATCAATTTTTTCTTAGACAGTCCTTTTAAAACATCCATCCTAATATCCCTACTAAAAGAAGACTAGAATAGATCTTTGGCCTGATTTTCATGGCCCAATTCCTCCACCAAAATCAGATATTCCACCACTTCATCAAACTGTCCACATAACTTTTTGAAGTCCACCATATTAGAAAAACCACATTTAGCTTGCCAATCACTGACAATCTTATTGACATCCACCATAGTATACCTGTAACCCCATCTATCAACCATCTCTTTTGACAACCTTATCCAATCAAACCTTTTATAACCCTCTATAGCAATGACCTCCTTTTCCACCTCTCTTTCAACAATAAAAAACCTGATCTGCTTTACCATATCCAGGTTAGTAGCTCCATCAACCAAAGCAGAAGCCTCATATCTGCTCAAAAACCATTTAACTTCTTCCCCATTAAACTTGGGCTCATCCCAAGAAACAATCCTAACTGATGATGTCATAGGAAGAGACACACCAGATCCAGCAGCAGAAGACATCCTAATAGATTAGATTAAAGATAAAGCATTCCAATAAGTGAGCCTCATGCAGGCTAAGATAAATAAATCAATAAGATTTTCAGAAAGCAAGCCTCTTGCAGGCTAAAAGTCCAAGTATCAAGTAAGTTCTTTTAAAAGCTAGAGAAATCAAACCCCATGTTGGGCGCCAAATATGTAGTCAGACTCTTACAGTCACCTTGCTGTAAGCAGAATCCAAAGGAGTTGGATAATCAGAGAAAACCCTTTCTCTCTAAATGAATTTGTGAGTTTTTTTAGATCAATAAGCTTAAACGTCTACTTGATAATAATAAAGAATGAAACCCTGTCTAATTAACGCTTGTTAGGATGATTGAGCAGTTCTTCTGTGCAAAACAACTGAAATGCAACAATAAAGTTACACCAGATACAATATTTTAAAAGAAAGTAGTTTTAATTTTTTTAGATTTTAATAATTTTTGAAAACAGAAACTATAAATGAGTCCCTGGAGTTGAGACCTTTCTAATGATACCCTATATGTTAATGTTTAAGAGTTGTTGAGTAAAATATTTAAAGTGTATGTAAAATTGTTATTTTATAAGGGTAATATAAATCAATAATAATTTTGTTTTTATATGTTAAAAATTGTTAATAATCCAAAAAGATTCTCAATATTGAAACTAAAAGACAAAAAAACCTCTAGAAGACTAAGATTCCCCCCCCTTTCTATCTGATTCTCCTACTCCATACCTTTCCAACAATACCCTACATGCATAGGATCTACAATAAACTATTGATCTAACAAGCATAATAAATTCTAACCAATTTTTTCCACAATAGCCAAACTTTTCTGCAGTGACCAAACTTTGCACTGGTGATCAGACTTTTCTACAGTGACCAAACTTTACCACAGTGCCCAGACTTTTCTGCAGTGACCAAACTTTGCACTGATGATCAGACTTTTCTACAGTGACCAAACTTTGCACTGGTGATCATACTTTCCCATTGTGAGCAAATTTTGCCACAATGAGCTCTTTTTGCCATAATGAGCTAATTTTTCCATAATGAGCGAATTTGGCCAGAGTGAGCTAAATTTTCCACAGTGAGTTAATTTTGTCACCATTACCAAACTTGGCCACAATGACAGAATTTTTCCAGTACACATCGCTTTTGCACCGGAAAATCACCAGAGAAAAACGGAGCACACCAGAAAAAGAGTGGCCATTCCAAGAGCACACTTCATTCACCAAAGATACAAATCCATAAACCCATAAAATCACAATAAAAATACCACATATAACCATTCCAAAACACCAAAAATCTACCCAAAAAAATCCAGTTAACTCCCTTCAACCTAATTAACACCTGGTAACACCATGATTTTCTTCCAACCAAGTTCCAATCAAATTTTCACCCAAGTGGCCTACCCAGATTTGGAATGCCACAACCGGAACCACCAGGGAGGAGCAGAAAGGGGGTGAAGTACACCAAATAGAGGAAAAGGCACAACAATGAAGGAGTGTCAGGTGCCACGTGACACTCAAGGCAAAAGCAGCTCATTAAATCAATAATAAAAAGGTCTAAATCTATATTCAAAGATCAGAAGAGATTTTACATAGCAACTGCAACTTTCCTTTGTGTACTCATTATTCAACAGCGCTAATCTAAAACTTTAAATCTAAATTAGTAAATCTTTCAATAGTATGTTCAGTCTTTTCTTCGATAGGCAACGCATAGCGCAATGGCCAATGCAATATTATGCTAAAGGTTTATTATGTTTCTGTGGGTTATTAACAGGGGTAGTGAGCATGGACGGGATGGTTAGTGGAGGGTCAAAGGGTTAACAGATGCTAGTGAGGAGGGTACAGGTGTAACGGGTGTTTTTTTGGAGGTCTGTGGTGTGCGTAATGATGGATGGGCATGAGGTCAATGCAAGGAGGAGTAGTGGATTTAAAAGGGATTGGATTTTGGTTCAACATTCTTTAGAATTTAATTATAAAATTTATATATAGTTAATAGTGGTAAATCTTCAGGTTAAATCATTATTATTGTACATTTCCTTATTTTCTCAGTAATCATTTCTAAAACTTAAATCTTTGATTATTGAGTTTACAACCCTTTTTGAGATCCTAAGAATATTAATATTACCTTTAAATTATATTGAAATTCTTATAAAACATATCTCAAAGAAGCAGCTCTTCCTTTGACTCATCTTTGAATCACTTCCTCGAATATTTCCTCTGTACTTTGAAGAAGTCTCTAAACTCCTCCCTCCATCTCACTTTCTAGGAACACCCTCAACCTTGTGGGTAGGCCATCTGGTGACAGTATAATTTAATTCTCTGTATTTTTCATTCTTTTGCACTACTACGTCCTTTTTCAGGCATTTTAAATTCTTTAAAAATGCCTCCTGTTCAATGCACTCCTCCTATGGGCGCTACTACTAGGGCTTGGGCCAGAGGCAGGCCAAAAGCCACACGGCCTGTTTCATGCACTCATTCTCTGGAACCTCTCAACATTAGAGAATGGTAACACTCAGTCCAATCTGTGGAAGACATCCCCCAGGAGTTTGATAATCTAGCAATGAAGCAGAAGGAGAGGATACAATGCACGAGGCAGGGTCTGCCCCTGTTACTCACCCTTCTGGTCAAACTTTGGAACCTGGACCATCTAATTCTCTAGAAGACTTCATGATACTTTTCATGAAAACACTTTTAAATCCAACGTCTTCGGAGGGATCAAAATTCAAAACTCCTTCCATGAAATCTCCTGACAAATTTGATGAAGAATTCCCAGACAGATTGCGCCCCTTTTTGAAAACCTGATAGCTCCTGTTCCATAACGACCCTCAAAACTTCAATAATGACCAATAAAAGGTTGTTTACGCTTCTTCATTCCTAGCCGGAAAAGCAGCCAGATGGTTCAAACTTTATCTTCTCATGCTTTCTTCAACAGAAACCAACTTACTTATTAATAACTGGGAAAAGTTTGAAGACCAACTTTTTACGTTGTTCGGTGACCCTAATGAACCTGAAAATGCAGAAATTGAACTTGATTTCCTCCACATGAGTAATAATGGTAAAGCCTCTGAATATATCTTAAACTTCAGAGCATTTCAAACTTGAGTAGGTTGGAATGATGCTGCCCTTAAATATCATTTCAAAAAGGGACTTCCTTCTAGGATTCTGGATCAATTAAATCTTCATGGTCAGAAGATGACTACATTAACAGATTTAATGGATCAAACCCTCAAGCTTGATGGCGTTTACCAAGGATGATTACAACATCGTCGATAAGCCAACAAATCTCAGGGCCTAAATTTTAAATCGGGACCTTCTTCACACCCACCGCCAACTCAATCCTCCTTGACTCAATCCAAACCCAATAAGGGAAAGGACAAACCTCAACCAAAAGGCTCTACCCCATGCAATATCAGTAAGGTATCGGACCCAAAAGGGGGATTTAAAGAAGCTGTGAGGAAGAGACAAGCAGATAATGGGCTATGTATGTATTTTGAGGGTAAGCACAAGCTAGAAGATTATGTAAATTTGAAGGAAAGAGAAGGTACTAGTTCAAGGTCAAAAAACTAGTAGATAGTTTACTTGTGTGCGAAGAAAACTATCTTATCTCTCCCAGTGCACATAACCTCCATGTCTTAAGGACTGGAGTTGCCTTAAACCGCTTGAGATTCATTCTTTTTAAGGAGGATACCCCCTTCAATTGTCTCATAGACTCTGGAGCCTCAATTTCTTTTGTCAGTTTATCTTTTTCCAAGAATTTAAAGCTGACATTCACAGATATCGACCAAACTCCAATTTATTTAGTCAAATCAGAGGAACCCAAATATTGGGTAAGTAAAAAAGTTTTATGGGTTTTCAACTTTCCAAATTTCCCCCCCCTTTGAGTGGGAATTATCAGTCCTGGACGCCCCAAGAATGGACGATACCATTCTTGGCCTTGACTTTTTAATGCATTGGAATCCTGAAATTGATTGGTCACAGGGATTGATTACCCCACGCACTAAGTATATTTCTGATTCTTCAATGCAGGTCAATAGGGAGTTAAACAACCCTCCTGACAATGTCCTGCTAGAGGACAAATCTCTGCCAGACAACTTGAAAGCATCTGATTTTTCTCTAAATGAGAAATTGGCTAACCCTTCTAGCTTGATCACTTCACTCAAAAAGGATTTAAATTGCCTCGAAGTAGTCAAATTATGCTCTCTCAATTCTGGTCTTACCTCGACAGATTCTCTCAATGAAGATGAGGACAACCAAATCAACATTGAAGCCATTAAATCAACTCAACTGGAAATCTATCACTATTTCCTTGATGTTTTCTCAATCCGCAAGGCCAATAAGTTACCACCTCATCGACCCTACAACCATCAAATAGAGTTAATAGGTCCAGTACCTCTGGCAGGTCCTCTCTATTCTTTGTTCAAGGACAAATCTCAAGTTGTTCGAGACTACATTGCAGATAATGTAGCCAAAGGTGTCATCAGAGCCAGTAAATCTCCAACCAGCTCCCCTGTTCTTTTTGTAAAGAAAAAGGATGGTAGCCTTAGGTTGTGTGTTGACTATAGAAAGCTCAACACAGTCACTAAGAAGAATGCATATCCTGTTCCCCCTATGTCATTGCTTCTTACCCTTTTCAATGGTGCTAATTTCTTTTCTAAAATTGATCTTAGAGGCACTTATAATTTTATTTTCATTGCAGAAGGTCATGAACCACTCACTGAAATGCACACTAGATTTGGTAGTTTTGAATATTTAGTCATGCCTTTTGGATTGTCTAACTCACCATCTACTTTTCAAACTTTTGTTAATGACATCTTTCAAGATGTTGTCGAACAATTTGTTGTTGTCTATTTTGAGGATATTTTAATTTTCTCAAAGACACTTGATGAAAATATTCATCATGTTTGACAGGTTCTAAATTAACTTCAGGATCACGGTCTCTACGCCAAGCACAATAAATGTGAATTCAATCTTAAATCTATTGATTTTTTGGGGTTTACATTGTCCACTGATGGTTTATTCATGGACGACAAAAAGGTGCAAAAAGTCCTGGAATGGCCTAAGCCCAAAACCGTTAAATACCTCCAAGGATTTTTTGGTTTTGCCAATTTCTATAGAAGATTTATTAAAGATTACTCTAAAACTATTTCCAATCTTACTTCCCTTCTTAGAAAAGATATTCCTTTTATTTTACTTCTACAGCACAAAAGGAATTTGAAGCATTGAAGACTGCATTCACCACAGCTCCAATTCTTCATCACTTTGATCCTTCTGCTTCGACAATAGTCAAGACAGACGCTAGCGATTATGCTATTTCAGGGGTCATTTCTCAATTCAATCCTGAAACAAAATTGTTTCATCCTGTTGCTTTTGAGTCACACAAACTCATTGCGGCAGAATTAAATTACAAAATTCATGACAAAGAGCTTTTAGCTATCATTCATTGTCTTAAAAAATGGCTCTCTTTTCTTCTCAGCCTAGATAGTCCTTTTCAGATCCTGACTGACCATAATGCTTTGAAATACTTTATGTCTTCCAAAGTGTTAACCAGGTGTCAGGCCAGGTGGGCTGAATTTCCTTTTTCTATTTCCTATCGCCCAGGTAAGAACTGTATTGTCCCAGATATCCTGTCACGTTGGGATGACTTTACCCACAGCGAGGAGACACATTTTTTGACAAGAACCCAGCAAATGTGAAATCAATCTTCAACAAATCAATGTTAACAACTCATCAACTCAATTTGTTTACAATCCAATCTTTTCAAACTCCACTATCCAACACCCTCGAAGCTCAGTCGAATGACAATTATTGTTTAGGATTAAAAGACAAAATAGTCTTGAAGAAAGAGGCCAAAAGATTTAGTATTGAATCATGTCTATTAGTTTTTGAAGGTAGAGTAGTCATACCCGACAAAAATGAAATAAAATTATGGATTTTCAATAGTTGACATGATTCTCCATTAGCTGGTCATTTTGGTTTTGATAAAATCTACCAGTTTATAGCAAGGTATTTCTCCTGGCCAGTAATGACCAGAGTAATCAAGGCCTATATAAGATCTTGTTACAAATGTAATAGGAATAAGGCTCCCCGTCACCAGAAGCATGGGTTTCTTCAACCACTTCCTATTCCCTCTAAACCTTGGGAATCTTAAATGATGGATTTTATTTCTCAAATTCCTCTTTCTAATAATTTTGATGCTATATTAGTAATAGGAGATAGATTTTCAAAAATGTCTATTTTCATAAAAACCACTACTACTGCTACAGCAGAAGATTTGTCAAACTTGTTTCTAGAATACGTATTTTCCAAACATGGCTTACCTAATGATATTATTTCAGATAAAGGCTCATTGTTTGTATCCACATTCTGGAATCAATTGTGTTGACAACTCAATATCACAAGGAATCTCTCCATGGCCTATCATCCTGAAACCAATGGGCTGACGGAAAGGGTCAATCAAATCCTCAAGCAATACCTCCAAATGTATGTCAGTTATTAACAAGACAATTGGACTACATGGTTACCATTGGCCGAATTTGCTTATAATAACTCTACTTATTCCTCAACATGACAATCTCCTTTTGAAACTGTTTATGGAAGACACCCTTGATTCAACTCAATCCATGTAGAAACTAGTCATCCTGCGGAACATTATCTTCAAACCATATCATGACTCCAAGAAGAACTTAAATCAAACTTGGAATCAGCAATTCAAATGTACAAGGAACAGGCTGACAAACATCAACAATCTGCTTCTTCCTTTAAACCAGGCAAAAAAGTATGGCTCGACGCACAAAACATTCAAACAACTCGACCAACTAAGAAACAGGCCAAAAAGCGCTTGGGACCATTTGAAATTGACTCCGAAGTCTCTAAAACTGCATTTTGACTCAAGCTATCTCCTAAATGGCAGGCTATTCACCCTGTTTTCCACGTATCTCTCCTGGAACTGGCTCGAGAAAAATAACCGGGCAGGAACCAACTTCCTCTGGAACTGGTCAAAGTAGAAGACCATCTAGAGTGGGAAGTAAGCCGTATCCTTGATTCAAGAATGCGCAAGGGGAAACTTCAATACCTCGTGGAATGGGAAGGCTTCCTCAATGACTCAGACAAAACATCCTGGGAACCAGCCATCAATGTTTCTAATGCCCCTGAACTCCTAAAATCTTTTCATCTTAAATATCCTTTAAAACCAAAACCTTAAAACTATCTTTATTTTTCTTTTTTCTTCTCTTTTCTTTTCATTTCATTTCTTTTCTTAAAATTCTAAAACTTCTTCTCTTCTAAAAAATCCTTACTCTGTTTTCTTTTTTCTTCTTCTTTTTCAAAAAGTTTTTTCAACCTTCTTTAAAAAATAAATTAAAATTAGAAAAAACAAAAACAAAGTCTTGAAAAATTCATTAAAATAAAATTTTAAAAATCAATAATTCCTTGAATTTTCTTTCTTTTCTCCTTTCAAACTTTTTTCTTTTTTTCAAAATACAATTTTCATTTCCTTATTTCTTTTTCTTCGAACTATCAAAATTTTTCATGAACTCAATACGACAAACTTTCTCAAACTTCACTTCAACCTTTAAATCTCTCTTTTAAAATTCTTTGAACAAATTACTTTTTTCTTCCAAATTCTTTTTTTTTCAAAACTACTTTTTTTACTTTCTCTTCAAATAACCAAAATTCCTCAAAAACTTCAAAAATAACCTTGAATAAATTTTCATGAATAACAAATTTTCTTTTTCTTTTTTCTCATTAATTTTTCATTTAAAAACATAAAAACCAAAATTTTCAATCAATTATTTTTTTACTTAAAATTTTTTTCTCTTTTCAAAACTTAAACTAAAATTTCATCAGTTAAATATTCTTTCTTTTCTTCTTTCAAAATTTAAAACAAAATTTTATTTAAATATTTTTCTTCTTTCTTTTTTTTCTTTCCCTTTCAAAATCTTATAAAACATATAATAAAATTTCAATTACAGCAAGATAATCAATAGAATAATTAAATACACAATTTACATTTTATTTCTACTTTTTTCTTTTCTTCCCTTCCCTCTTTTCTTTTTTTCTCTACCCATTTCAAATCTTCTCCTGCATTTTCTTCTGAACCAATTTCTTCATTTTCTCCAACACCACCCTTATTTCATTTCTGCATTTTTCAAATACCTCCTCCTCTCCTACCAGTACCACCTCTCCAATTTCAAGTAACTCTTCTAACACATCGAAGGAGGAGGCATCAACAATCTTGTCAATCTTGTCACTTAAACTTTTAATTAATCAAACTTGTCAACCCTGCTAAGGCTTCTTTGACCACACCTGGTCAAGGGTTTCCCCATCCTCCTCCTTTGAATCGACCGCAGTTGACTGGCCTCAACTGGCAGCTATGGAATAGCTTCCACAATCGGAGCTTCTTTGATGACATCTGAACTCTAAAAACTATAACATATAGTCATCAGTGTAAAAAAAAAAACTTGAAACAAGAAAAAGGTAAAAGGTAAAACTCACCTCAAAAACAGGATTGGGTTCTAAAAACAGCCTCAGAGTGACCTTTATTGTCACTCCCTTCTCCTCATCATCATCCTCAATGATCATCTGTCGTTTTTTCAGAGTACGGTTTGAGATGGGAACCTCATCCTCATCCTCTTCAACTAATTCATCCACCTCTTCTTCCACCCCTTGTTTTTGACCTGTGGCCTAGGCTACCCAAGTTACCATGGTATCTTTGACCTCATTCTCCTCTTCTTCCACCGATCAATCATCTCTGACCAATACGTCCCAAATATCTTTTACCACCTCTTTGGTCTTAGGGATCACCCAGTACTTAGTCCCCGTAAACCTTCTCTCAATATCCCTGTTTTTTGTAAGGGCATCACAAGTCACCTGTCTCCAGAGACAGAATTCGCATTTCCAGCAAGGTCCTTGTGTGGCCATGCTTTCAACGCAGAAATACTCCATCAATGCACAAGCCGTGCAAGCGTGGGTATATTGGCAAGTAACAATACCACCATCAGCTTTGGGGTGTGGAGGCATGGGAATGGGAGTGGGGCAGTTAGACATAATAAAAATTTTAAAAGAAGGAGTAAAAGAAAAAATTAAACTGTGGGAAGAATGTGTCTCACGCTCAACACAGCTCGCGTCTTATACCTGGGCATCTGTCAAACACCACGTGACACTTGAGGTAAAAGTAGCTCATTAAATCAATAATAAATAGGTCTAAATCCATATTCAAAGCGCAGTAGAAATTCTACATAGCAACTGAAACTTTCCTTTGTGTACTCACTATTCAACAGCGCTAATCTAAAACTTTAAATCTAAATTAGTTAATCTCTCAATAGTGTGTTCAGTCTTTTTTTTGATAGGCGACGCACAGCGCAACGGCCAATGCAATATTCCGCTAAAGGTTTATTATGTTTCTGTGGGTTATTAACAGGCGTAGTCAGCATGGACTGGATGGTCAGTGGAGGGTCAAAGGGTTAACCAATGTTAGTGAGGAGGTTCCAGGTGTAACCGGTGTTTTTTGGGAGGTCTGTGGTGTGCGTAATGATGGATGGGCATGAGGTCAATGCGAGGAGGAGTAGTGGATATAAAAGGGATTTGATTTTGGTTCAGCATTCTTTAGAATTAAATTATAAAACGTATATATAGTTAATAGTGGTAAAGCTTCAGGTTAAATCATTATTATTTTACATTTCCTTATTTTCTCAGTAATCATTTCTAAAACTTAAATCTTTGATTATTGAGTTTACAACCCTTTTTGTGATCCTAAGAATATTAATATTACCTTTAAATTATATTGAAATTCTTATTGAACATATCTCAAAGAATCAGCTCTTCCTTTGAATTATCTTTGAATCACTTCCTCAAATATTTCCTCTGTACTTTGAAGAAGTCTCTAAACTCCTCCCTCCATCTCACTTTCTAGGAACACCCTTGACCTTGTGCGTAGGTCATCTGGTTACAAGGAGGAAGGCAGAAAATAGAAAGGTGGATGGCACAGAGAAATAATTTGTCTCCTGGCCCCTTCAGGTGTCAGGTGCCCCTCCTGGAGAGTCTCCTGGTGTTTCATTATCATCAGTAGACTTTCCCCATGAAATGAAACTTTGTATTGACTTTAATTATCAGGACTTGTAAGGGGTACTGGAGGAAGAGGAGGAACTAGAATGTGATGCAACAGCTTGGAACATATCTGACAAGATTGAACCAAGGTAAAGTCCTCAAAGCCAACAAAAAGCCTCAAGAAAATTGTCCCAGAAGTTTACTTGGAATTCATACCACTGTTTGAGGATGGAAAAGTCAAGACCCTTCCACCTCATAAACCATATTACTTTTCCATTGATCTGATTCTAGGCGCAACCCCTCCATTCAGAAGCATAATCCCATTATCAACCCTAGATTCCACAGTTTTAAAAGAGATGATTGATGAGAATTTAAAGAATGGGTTTATTAGAGAGTCAAAATCTCCCTGGGCTACCCCTGTGATCTTTGCAGGAAAAAAGTATGACTCATTAATACCTTGCATGGATTTTAGATGGTTAAATGTGCTGACAGTAAGGAACAGATATCCCCTTCCTTTGACTAGTGAGCTAATTGATAGTATTCAAGGTGCAAATAACTTCACATCTCTAGATCTTGGGGCAGTTTAACACAACATACATTTAAAAGAAGGTGATGAACACAAATAAGAATTATGCACTAAATTTGGGCATTTTGAATGGCTGGTAATGTCATTTTGTCCATGCAATGCACCTTCCACTTTCCAGCATTTCATTAAAAGTATCTTTAGAGACAGAATAGGCATAGATGTAATGGTATACCTGGAAAACATCTTGATTTACTCCAGATCAATGGAGGAACACCAGATACATGTACTGCACTGTTTTCAGAGCTAGAGGGAGGCTCAGGTATGTTTAAAACTGGAGAAATGTGTCTTTTCAGTGAGTAAAATCTCCTACATTTCAAAGAATAGGGTGCTAATGGACCTGGAGAAAGTAAAGGCAGTACCAGAATGGCTGACACCAGCATCAGTAAAGGAGCTCCAGTCATTTCTAGGAGTTGAAAATTTTTACTGCTGTTTTATTGAAAATTGCTCCCACATTTTCTGACCATTGCATGGACTCACAAAGAAGGAAGCCAAATTTATCTGTATGACTAGCCAACAAGATGTGTTTGACTACCTGAAAAAAAAAATTGTGATAGCCCCTATTCTTGAAATCCCTGAGTTATTAAAGCCATTTTTTCTGGAATGCAACTGCTCATATTTTTCACTAGGTGCAGTATTATCAAAATACAATGCTGAAACTGTCATGCACCCAGTAGCTTATTTGTCACAAACACTGATAGGTGCTAAATTAAACTATGAAACACATGATAAGGATTTATTGGCACTAGTAGAAGCGGTATGCACCTGGCGCCACTATTTTGAAGAAGGGCCTCACCAGTTACAAGTTATTATTTAAATGGATCATAAAAACTTGGAAACCTTTCTGACCACTAAAAGGCTGACTTGCCGGCAGGTGTGCAGGGCAGAACTGCTAAGCATAATTAATCCCGTTTATACATTCAAACCAGGGAAGGAAAGTGGCAAGCCTAATGTGCTGTCATGACTTCCTGACTTGCACCCAGCACTGGGCTAGCTACATACTGTTGGTGCAATGTTTTTGAAAGGGGACCTTGAGGAGGGGGTAATCCTAGACAAGGCGGAGTCGGTGGAGGAGGATTTGATGGAATTAGTAAGGAGGGGGAAGGAAAAGGATGAGGGAGTGCAGGAGTTTGTGAAGGCGCTTTTGTCAAAGGATGTATTGGTAAGGAAAGGATTGGATGAGTATCACCTGGAAGGATAGTGGTGCCAAATGATCAAGAGCTCAAGAGGCAGGTGGTCAAATAAAGGCATGATTCCCCAATGGCATTACACCCAGGTCCACTGAAGACTGTAGAATTGGTGAATTTTAACTTTTACTGGAAGTCCATGAAGGCATACATCCAGCGCTATGCAGAAGCATGTGAATCTTGCCAGAGGAACAAGGTTAGTCTAACAACAACACCACTGACCACACCAAAAATTTCCAAGAAGCCATGGAAGGAGCTCCCCTATGATCTTATAGTGGAATTACCCAAGTCTCAAGGAAACAATGCTATCCTCACAGTAGTTGACTGCTGCAAAAAGATTGCACACTTTGTCCCCACCACTACCAAGGTTAAATCAGAGGTTATTTCAGATTTAATGGTGGCACATGTCTGGAAATTACATGGATTTCCTGAAATTATAGTATCAGATAGGGGAATTACTTTTAACTCTATGCTTTCAAAAGCAATTTATAGGCAACTGAACATTAAGTCCGTTTTTTAACAGCATGGCATCCACAGACTGACAGGAAATCTGAGATATTGAATAAGGAAATTGAACATTATTTGTTCCATTTCATTAAATATCAGAAAGATGATTGGGCACAGCTGTTACCAGTGGCTGAATTCTCATACAATAATCAGACACATGCTGCAACAGGCATGTCATATTTTATGCCAACTATGGATATCACCCAACATTCTCAATTGGTACCCTATCCATGCTACAAGTCCCAGAAGTGGCAGAGTGGATTCAAAGAATATTGAGTATACTTAAAGAGCTAGAAGCAGCTCTCAAATTATCCCAGAAGTCCATGAAGCCTCATCAAAATCATGGAAGGACCAAGCCTTGCATGCTACAAGTAGGTGAAAGGGTTTGGCTAAGATCACATTTCCTTTCCACATTGAGCCTCAGCGCTATATTAGATCACAAGAAAGTGGGGCCATTCAAAGTCAAACACAAAGTATCTGACTCAGATTATGAAGTGGAATTACCGATCTCAATGAGGCAAGTACATCCAGCTTTCAACATTTCATTTCCCACAAAGCATAAAGAAGATACAATCCCAGGACGTCCAGAAGATCCACCAACACAAATCCAGGTGGGAAATGAAGAGGAGTTTGAGGTGGAAAAGGTTGTTTCTAAGAGGGTTTTCAGGGGATAGGTTTTGTACTTAGTGCATTGGAAAGGATATAGGGTGGAAGATAGGTCTTGGGAGCTGGTAAAAAATTTGGCAAATGCTAAGGAAAAGTTGAAAGAGTTTGAGAAGGAGCACAGGGGGCAGGAGGAGTAAAAGAGGTGGTAATGTTAGGATTTGATTGAGAGTTTAGGAGGAGGAGTGCAATGGGTGCTATGCATTGTGAGAGGCAGGAAACAGGATATTGCATAAGGGGGTTGTATGGGGGAAGCATTGTGGAGCACTCCTGATCAGACAGCTTATCTAGTAGTCCAGTTACTCTTTAGTCTCACTGCTAAATTG
The DNA here is from genome assembly GCA_030280995.1 of Hemileia vastatrix. Taxonomy (NCBI): domain Eukaryota; kingdom Fungi; phylum Basidiomycota; class Pucciniomycetes; order Pucciniales; family Zaghouaniaceae; genus Hemileia; species Hemileia vastatrix. The sequence continues at coordinate 31,408,194 of JASXTE010000011.1, forward strand.
GCATAGTCATTCCTTTCTTCCCTCACTTTTGGAAGCCCCAAAATAGTCAGTCTTAGTTAGTCTCACTTCTGTATCAAGAATAGCCAGTCCCATCTGAGGCTAGTGTTAGTACTGGTAGTAGTCTGCCTTCTTAGGTCTTAACAGTTTATCCATAGGTTGATGGGCATGTGTAACTGCTAGTTTGAAGTATCATTGGCCATTCACCACACAATATGGGGGGTGGAATTGCTAGTGAGTCCGCAACCTTGGATTCAAACTCACCACAGATTGAACACACATTGAGCTATTGATAAAGGAACCATAAAATCAGGAATGAACACCACTCAGCAGAACAGTTTTAGGTGGGTGTTCAAGTAGAGTTCATTTTGGGTTCAGTATGAGTTCATTCTGAGTTCCATCTTAATTCCATCTCAGTTCAGGTTGAGGACTTGCTAGCAAGTCCACCCCCTATATTGTGTAGTGATTTATAGGATTGGTAAACAAAGGGGAAACATTTGGGAACTCATGGGTATAAAAGGAGGAGTTTTTTGGAATTATATTCTACATTCTTTTACATAACCTTAAAATTATATAACCAAACCAATACAATAAATATTTATTAGTACTTATTAAGTCTTTTAAATATTGTTTTAAATCATTAGTTTAATTTTTCTACCAACTTTAAGTTGTACACCATTTATAATCAGTGAGATTAAATTACTGAGACCATTACATTGAATTATATTTTATTACTTATTTGAATTTAGACAACACTATTCATACTGGAACATTAAAATCTTCTACACAACTGACTAATGAAGCTATTCATGTCTCTGTACTTGAATTAATCTTGAAAATGGCTATCTTCTAATTTCCAACAAATTAAGAAATAAGACAAAGGGAGTGATTGATATTTTATTTAAAAAGATGTCTGAATTCTTCATGCACTATCAAGCCAAATACAAGAAGGCTAAGGCTCTTTCATCCTCCACTGTGTTTTGTATTACTGATATTGATATCAGTAAGGGCATTGAAACTATAGATGATATACTTGATTCTTTACTTCCTTACTTTAAGAAGATGGATTCTATATTTGGAGAGTAAGCCAATTTTAATCCTGCAAACATTTTGGGTGGAGAAGATTCTATCTTTGAACATGATACCAAGAGAACTCTTTTTGAATCCTCTTCCTCTACTCAAGCCTCCCATCTTTTTAATTTAACCAGTCAAGGTTTTGTTTCTATACATCCTTATGGTGATACAAACCAACCTAATCTAACTCCAGTGAGTTTTATTCTTGTATCTAGTCAATTTTTTTTATTTACTTCTCTTTTTCTTATTTCTAAAAAATCCAATTAACAAACACAGGAGCCACAATTAAGTGATTCTGAAGCTAGAAACAATGATGATCATGACAACATTATACCAAATTCCTCCAAAAAAAAGCAAGGAACTTCAACTACTCTAAATTTCAGTAGTCAAAGAAAAAAAAAGAGATAGTCCTTCTCAACCCCCTATTTCTTCTATCAAAGAATATTTAGAGAAACTGTTAGGATTTGTTTGAGATGTGAAGAGGAGGAGCGCTATGGGAACTATGCATTGTGAGAAGGGGAAAAGGAGATATTGCATAAGGTGTTATATGGAGCAAGCACTGTGAAACACTCCTCATTGGAAAACATATCTAGTAATCCAGTTATTCTCTAGTATCACTGCTAAATTAGCACATTCAGTCCTGTCTTCCCTCACTCATAGAAGCTCCAACATAATCAGTATTAGTTTATCTCACTGCTTTACACAGCATAGCCAGTCCTGTCCCAGGCTAGTTTCAATGCTAGTAGTAGTCTGCCTTCTCAGGTCTTAAAAGAAACATGATGGTGGTAAGTGATACACCACAAAATATGGGAGGCAGACTTGCTAGCAAGTCTGCAACCTTGGACCCAAACTCACCACAGATTGAACACACATTGAGCTATTGATAAAGTAAACATACAATCAGGGATGAACACCACTCAGCAAAACAGTTTCGTGTGGGTGTTCAAGTAGAGTTCAGTATGGGTTCAGTATGAGTTCAGTCTGAGTTCCACCTGAGTTCCATCTGAGTTCAGGTTGAGGACTTACTAGCAAGTCCACCCCCACCCCTATATTGCATAGTTATAGGATATCTCTAAATAATTTACTCTACTTTTGCTTTATTCTTGTTTAAGATTTCTTAATGCATAATAAAATTAAAATTTGGACATGGGACTCTTAGCTTTCAAAAGCAGCATCTCTTTAAAAAAGGATAATAGGGCACAAGACTTGGAGGAGAAGAAATTTGATCTAACTGTAATTATTGAAAAAACAAAGAAAGAGGAGAAAGCTCTTGAGTATAATTTCCTATTGGATCAGATGAAAGTCAAGTATCAACTAGAAGATAATTCCAAAAAGATATTTTTCATGATAGAATGTGTTAAAGATGATAAATCTATTGATTAAATTGAAAGCTTAATGAACATGTTTGATTGATTACTAGTTTTTTTTGTTTTCTTTCCCATTTCAATTGTTCTAAATCATATGTAAATGAAATTATTTCATAATTTTTTGTATATTACATTATTCTATCCATCATCAGTTGATTAACATATCAAGAAATGTAATAAATTAATTTTAAATGGTTCCAATGGAAAAATTTAACCCACTATTTTTTACTTCTTTGTGTTTTCAAATCAAATTTTTCAACTTTACAACTCAAGTCAAAAAATTTGCATTTCTAAATACAGATAATTCAAAAAAAATCTAAATCTGTTTTTAAAATTTGGCAATATCCCCCACTTTCATTTTATTCAAGTAAGGGCTAGGTATCACCAAAAGTTATACAAGTCATCATTTTTGCATGTCTGATTTGAAAATTTGGTAACACCCCACCCTGAATTTTATTGAAGAGGTGCAAGCCACCAAAATTTAATATAATTACATAAATAAATAAATAAAGAAGATATTTCAAACTTACTAGTTCTAAAGTAATGAAAACTCCTCATTGCAAAATTCAGATTAAGTCTAAGAATTAATTTTGGGAATTTTCACAGGTATAGACTAGATGAACACCATGAAAAAAAATTAATTTTGTCATGATTACCATTCATACAACACAAAGATTTTTGGCCCATCACTTTAATTTAGTAAACTGAAATATCAGATTTGGTTATTAAAAATTTATGAAATTACAATAAATATTTGATTACTTTTTGAATCACCATATTTTTTTAATCTACCATTAGTTTTATTAAATTTTTTACCATTTTTACCATTTTAATCATTTGAATTAGCTTTTGAAGTATTTTGAAGGCGAATCCAAAATGAGTAAAGTCATTAAAAGATTCCAAACCTGGAGGAGATTTTTTCATTTAGTGATTATTATGAGAAAAGTTCAAACTGATTCAATGATTCCATTTCCTAATCTGAAATGAATTATTCATTTATGATCTGAAAAGTATAACCCATGACCTTTTATTTTATCTAGTGAAGGAATAGGTTGTCCAGTAATAGGATTGATATAAGAGAATATCCCCAAAGTAAGATCATTTTCATCATTTGAATTGGTATGAATCTTATTATAAAAGCCAGAATGCATAATTATGATGTTTGAGAATAATAGAAATTTACTGCTAATCTCTTACCATTCCAAGTCACGCCAATTTTGTATTCCAACTACAGTAGCTAGATCATGTTTTTTGAAAGGCATTATTGCAATGTTTTTTGAGACAAAGAGCAAGAAATTGTGAAAGGTGATAATCGAAGGTTGTTTTTGGGTCATATTCTAAATTTGCACCTCAGAAAGAAGCTATGATTTACTTTCCACTTGCATATGCTGAGTCTACAAGAAGGTACTGGAATTCATCAAAGTATGATTCAGGATTTTGAATAATCCTCATTCTTTGGAACACAGAAGAGTCATGACATGAGCAAGGGTAACCACTATGAAAACCAATTAAGTTTTTATTGAAATCACAGACAAGTTGAACTTCAATAGAGTAACTATATACAAGATAAAAAGTGACCTTATGAATTATAAGAAATTGAAAAACAACTTGATAAAACCTTTTTTTTTCAATCAAAATATATTGGTTGCCATCATGAGCAGGCTTTTGACTCAATGTTATAGTGGTGCCATAAACAAAACCAGCACAGCCACAGAAATCTTCAGCTTGCATTACTTGAGAGGATTCAAGTTTCTGTTGTGAAGTTGGCCAAGCAATTGTTTGAGACTTGAGGGAAAGGATGGAAATCATACCATACTTTGTGTATAATATTACAGTACCACATCCTATATTAAAGATATTTTTCTAATGTCTTATAACAGAATCATTTCCATTTGATCCAAAGTGACATATTGCAACAGCAATTTGAATGGTAGGATCCTACTACTTATTACAAGAATTGTTAAGAAAGATAGTGTGATTAGAGATGAGTTGATAAACTCTGATGAAGGAATTGGGAGACATTTGAAATAGTTGTGTTAAGTTTGAAGGGGAAATTTTGAGAATTAAGTGGAGACAGTATGTAGGATCATGAAAATACTTTTGGGCCACATTGGTTGACGTAATGCTTTTTGAGAAGAATAGACATGTAATCTAAAGTGTTTTCCAAATCAGAGTCAGAAATTAAAGAAAAAACAATAACATTCATAGTTGATACAAGTCTCTTCCTAGTAGAGAGATGCTTCATTGTTGTTGGTAGAAGGTTTGAGTGATGAGGGAAGCACAAATTTGCCATCAAATGTGCAGGGGGGGTGAATTTACATGTAATGACTAAAAAATATAAGTACACACACACCCAGGTAAATACTTACTCAAAAAAACCACTACCACCACCACCACCAAAAAAAAAAAACAAACAAACAAAAAACAAACAAACTAACTAACTAACAACAAACAAACAAACAAACAACAAACAAACAAACAACAAACAAACAAACAACAAACAAACAAACAACAAACAAACAAACAACAAACAAACAAACAACAAACAAACAAACAACAAACAAAAAAACAACAAACAAACAAACAACAAACAAACAAACAACAAACAACAAACAACAAACAACAAACAACAAACAACAAACAACAAACAACAAACAACAAACAACAAACAACAAACAACAAACAACAAACAACAAACAACAAACAAACAAACAACAAACAAACAAACAACAAACAAACAAACAACAAACAAAAAACAACAAAAAAACAAACAACAAACAAACAAACAAACAACAAACAAACAAACAACAAACAAACAAACAACAAACAAACAAACAACAAACAAACAAACAACAAACAAACAAACAACAAACAAACAAACAACAAACAAACAAACAACAAACAAACAACAAACAAACAAACAACAAACAAACAAACAAACAACAAACAAACAAACAACAAACAACAAACAAACAAACAAACAAACAACAAACAAAAAACAAACAAAAAACAAAAAACAAACAAACAAACAACAAACAAACAAACAAACAAACAAACAACAAACAAACAAACAACAAACAAACCACCCAATCTTCCCCATTCTCAATCAACAAAACACACTCTTACATTAATTATACAATAATCCACCTCTACTCTATATTATAATTCATCAGAGACCTAGAAGAGAGTTAAAATATAAATATATATATATATAAATATAAATAAATGAATGAATAAATAAAATTCTTAAACCTTCTTTCTTTCTTTCTTTCTTTCTTTCTTTCTTTCTTTCTTTCTTTCTTTCTTTCTTTCTTTCTTTCTTTCTTTCTTTCTTTCTTTCTTTCTTTCTTTCTTTCTTTCTTTCCTTCTTTCTTTCTGTCCTTCCTTCTTTCTTTCTTTCTTTCTTTCTTTCTTTCTTTTTATTTTTCTTTCTTTTTTTCTTTCCTTCTTTCTTTCCTTCTTTCTTTCTTTCTTTCTTTTTTTCTTTCTTTCTTTCTTTCTTTCTTTTTTCCTTTCTTTTTTCCTTTCTTTTTTTCTTTTTTTCTTTCTTTCTTTCTTCCTTTCTTTCCTTCTTTCTTTTTTTCTTTCTTTCTTTCTTTCTTTCTTTTTTTCTTTCTTTCTTTTTCTCTTTCTTTCTTTCTTTCTTTCTTTCTTTCTTTCTTTCTTTCTTTCTTTCTTTCTTTCTTTCTTTCGTTCTTTTTTTCTTTCTTTCTTTCTTTCTTTCTTTTTTCTTTCTTTCTTTTTTTCTTTCTTGCTTTCTTTCTTTCATTCATTCTTTCTCTGCCTTTCTTTCTTTCTTTCTTTCTTTCTTTCTTTCTTTCTTTCTTTCTTTCTTTCTTTCTTTCTTTCTTTTTTTCTTTTTTTCTTTCCTTCTTTCTTTCTTTCTTTCTTTTTTTCTTTTTTTCTTTCCTTCCTTCTTTCTTTCTTTATTTTTTTCTTTCCTTCTTTCTTTCTTTTTTTCCTTTTTTCCTTCTTTCTTTCCTTCTTTCCTTCCTTCCTTCCTTCCTTCCTTCCTTCCTTCCTTCCTTCCTTCCTTCTCTTTCTTAATTAAAAAAATGAAGAAAAAAAAAGAATGTAATTGTCAAGGTTCACTTTTGGTCTAGAAGCTTTGGTACGGTGTTATATGAAGATTTTAAGGATTACTTGGACTCTAAATAATTTAGTACGTATTTTTCAATCAAAGGTGATGTTTTACTCAATGATAAGAGGTAGATTAAAAATATTTATATAAATTATAGATTAGAGTTACGTCCTTTTAAATACTAAAGATATAAGATATAAGAAATAAATATTATGTTGTAGTTGTTGTAATAAGTAAGTTGGTAAAAGGATGATTAAAAGACAACAAATAGAGAGGCCTTTTATAGGCAAAGGAGAGACAAAGCATGGCAATCAAATTCTAAAAACAGTAGTATGAGAGAGAGAAAAGAACATTCCAGAAAGAGTATTTCAAATAATAAAGTTATTCTAAAAAGAAGGTGTCAAAAAGATGTATTTACGGAGTATGTCAGAAATACATCAATTTATTTAATATTTACTGTAGAAGTCAATTCTAAATAAGAAATTTTAATTTTTTGTATATATTTAATATTATTTGAATATCAAAATCTTATTTTATCTTAATATCTATTTTTTTAATATAAAATTTTATTTTTTTCCAACCTTTCAAATGAGCACGGTGTTAGAGAAAAATATAAGGGACAAAATTATATTTTTAATTTTTTAATTTTAACATTCTGTAATTAGTTAATTTATTATAACTAATTTTAATGTAATTAAATTATAATTAAATAATAATTAAAATGATAAGGTGCAGCTTCATCCAGTAAATAATTAATTATTTCACTGGGTAAGTCTAGTAGCCTGGCTGACACTCCCTCACTCTTAAAAAAAAACAATAAAAAAAATGCTATGATTTTTTCTTTTTATACTTTTTTAGTAGAGTGGGAAGATTAGATATCTCCTTCCCAGGTATCCAAGAATCATATTCAGATGATTTATTCTTGAATCTCAATAAGTATTCTGTACCTTTTTCAGCAGTGACTATTCTGTCATTTAGAATTTTTTCAATTTCTGCTGTTTCAGTGATTTCATTTGGGGTTTTCTTTGGTCTACCCCTCCTTTTTGGAAATAAATCACTATTGGATGTGTAAGGTTTCAAAAGAGATATTAAAAAAAGGGGATGTTTTCTGTCATATGGAGAATACAGAATAACTTCAACTGCATTATCTCCAATCATTCTTTTAACAACAAAAGGCCATACAAAAGAATCTTTCAATTTTTTGTTACCCTATAAATTGAAATGGACAGTAGATATCAACACTTCATAACCTTCATTAAATGTGTATTCTTTATGGGATTTGTCCCATTATTTCTTCTCATATTCAAATGATTTTTCAATACATTTTTGAGCATGATCTCTACATAGTTGTTGCATTTGAAGAAAAGATTTTACACCAGGATGTATATCCAATTCAGGTATTTTGTTATTGAGAATTTGGGCAGGAGTATTAGGAACATATCTAAGCCAGAGCTCAAAAGGCTTTCTTTGAGTAACAGAATGAACAGTGCTATTATAAGCAAATTCTAACCCAGGAAGTAAGGTAACCCAATCATGAGTGAATCTGTCATTATCTTTATACTCAAGGCCAAAGGCACAATATCTTCTTATCATGTCCTCTAAAGTCTGAGTCATTCTTTCAGCTAAACCATCAGTCTGAGGGTGATGGGCCGTAGAAAGTTTCAGATCACAACCACAAACATCCATCAGAGACATCCAAAATTCAGAAGTAAATTTTGGGTCTCTGTCAGAGATTATGGCTTTAGGAAAACCAGCAGTATTAAACATATGAGACCACCATAAGAAAGCTAATTCTTTAGTGGAAACATCCTTGTGGGTAGGGATAAATTTACACATTTTTGTGAATCTGTCCACAATAACCCAACAAGAGTTATAACTGTCTTTACCAGCAATAGGTAATCCTGTTAAAAAGTCCATGTTTATTATTTGCCATGGAGCATCAGGAGGTTCAATATGTTGCATTAATCCTGCTCTTTTACCAGTTAATCTTTTTGATTTTTGGCAAGAATCATAAGATTCAACATATAATTTTGTGTCTTCAGACATATTAGCCCACCAAGCAGTGTTCTTAATTCTGATCATTGTTTTGTCAAGATAAAAATTTCCAGCTAATATGTCATCATGACAAATTTTCAAGATGATTTCTTTCATAGAAGGAGGAATAACAATAACATTACTCAACTTTCTTCTATAATATAGATATCCTTCATCAATTGAAAATTTACCTTTTTCCAAAGCTTTTTGGCACTTTGGTGGAAGGGTTTTAATTAATGCTTGTATTGAAGCATTCTTTGGATCATTTTATATGGTGCATAACTTTTTTAAGTCAGTGTCCTTATCATATGATTCCAGAATAAGCTTTAATAGCTCTTCCTCCATATCAACCACATATATCCCATGGATATGAATAATTTCATCCTCAGGATCATAAGCAGGATTAGAGTCATCATTTGGTAAAGGTAACCTTGATAACATATCCAAATTTGAGTGACCAATACCAGCCCTGTGAATAATTGTCATTCTCCCTCTGTACTCTTGAACAGCCAGCTGCCATCTAAACATATGTCTGTTAGGTGTTTTCAAGTTTAAAAGGGATTTAACTGCACTGCAGTCAGTGACAAGTTCAAATTTCTGGTCATCTAGGTAATAATGAAGCTTTTCTAGAGCCCATACTACAGCTAAACACTCTAATTGAGTAGCACCATATTTCAATTCACTATTTCTCAAGGTTCTTGAAATATAACAAACTACTACTTCTGAAACTTTATCATTTATCACTTGTTTTTGATGGAGGGCAGCACCAAGACCAATGAAACTGGCATCAGTTTACAAAACAAATGGTTGATTAAAGTCAGGTAAAGCAAGAATTGGTGCTGACATCAAACAGTGTTTCATAGTGTCAAAGGCTCTTTGTCTTTCACTTTTCCAGACAAAAGCAACATCCTTTCTAGTTAATTGGGTAAGGGGTAAAGCTATGACTTGGTAATTTTTAATATACTGTCTATAGTATCCACACATTCCCAAAAAACTTTGGAGCTCTCTCACTGTTGTAGGAGCTTTCACCTGTTGTATGGCTGCCACTTTGTTCTGGTCAACACATATCTGTAAGCCTGAAACAACATGACCAAGAACTTTTAAAGAAGGGAAACCAAATTTACATTTCTTCAAAGCAAGTGTCATATTTATTTCATCCATTTTCTGGAATACTTTACACAGGTGTTTAAGATGGTCCTCAAATGTTTTTGAGAATATAATGATATCATCAATATAAACCATCAGCCATCCTTCAATTATCTCTTGATGGAATGTGTTATCCATTACTTTTTGGAAAACTGAAGGGGCATTTTTAGGGCCAAATGGCATCCTAATATACTTATAAATACCCATATGAGTGGCAATCATCAGAAAGTTCTGAGAATTTTTCTCAACAGGTACCTGGTGATATCCTTTGTTACCATCCAAACAGCTGATATATTTAGCACCCTGTAAAGTAGCATGTATAGAGCTAATTCTAGGTAAAGGGTAGATATCATCAACAGTATAAGTATTTAGTGCTCTATAATCACCACATAACCTGGCTTTATCTTTCTCATAAGAAATTAGGACAGGTGAGATAACACAATATTTAGGTGTTTCAACTACCTTTTCAATAATATTCATTTTTAAAAGGGTAGAGATATTATCTTCAATATCTTTTCTCTTTGTGGGAGAAGCAGGATAAGGCTTCTTCTTTAAACTAGGTGGTATATCAGTTAATGGGCAAGACAATGAAAGTTTCATTTCCTCTTTAACTAATCCCAGTTCATGTGACCCATGAGCAAAGGCCATAGGAAAAGATTTTATCAAGTTAATGATGGAATCTTTATCCTCACCAGAAAGTTGTTCTCCAAAAGAAGCATTGTCAATTTCAGACATAAGGGCATGCATTTCCTTTGTAGATCTTCCTTTATATTGAACCACAGAATTACATGTGTTCAATTCTGGTTTTAATAATTTTTTAGGGGAGGAAATTTTAAATTTTCTCTTCCCATTCATCCCCATTGTGAAACATTGGTTTGAAGGATCCAATTTTATGCCATACTTGGTTAAAATATCATTCCCTACAATAAACCAATTGCTCAAGTTATCATTTTTCATGACAACAAAATCACAAATAGCTCTTACAAAACCATGGTTATATTTAAAAAACACTGTGGCTTTGTATTTACCAATGGGGGGAAAAACAGAGCCATACCCTCTCCAATATTCAGAAATGATAGGCAACAGTTTAGATTTATAGTCTTGATCTACTGAAGCAAGTGCTCTTTCAGATACTACACTTCCTCCAGCTCCAGAATCCAGAACAACTTCAATGCTGGTTCCATTGATCAAGACTGGTGCCTTAAGAGGGGCAATAACAATTGAGTTATCCTCAATGTTCTTTATGATCTCAGCATCCTCAACTGTAGATAAATCATTATTATCAATGTCAATAGTATTTAAATAATGAATATCTTCTTCCAGCATCAAGATTTCTTGTTGAGATTCATATGAAATATTGCTGGCACAATCACTTGATGTATCATCCAGTGCCACTGTGTCATCAGCATGCTCCTCTGTTTGTTCTACAAGATTTATCTTCCTGTCACAAACATGGCCTTTCTGCCAAGGCTTGTTGCACTTGAAGCAAGTGTTTGTTGCATACTTCTTTGGTGAAACAGGGGCAGAAGGTTTACCAACCTTTTCCAGAGGTTTTTGTTGGTAAATGGAGGGTTTCTCCAAAGGGGTCCTAGGAATTAATCTTCTTGAATCATACTTATTGTTTAGAAGTATCTCATTGCAAGTATTAATGAAATAAGAGGGTTCTTTGGAAAACTCAGTCCTAGCCACTATCAAGTCTCTCAGAGACATTGGTAATTTATAGAGGATCCTGTCCTTCCATAAATCAAACTCCATATTTGGGTCCATTGCCCTTAAGATTTTTACAAGTTTCATTAAAAACTCAATAGGTTTATCAGTAGAAGAGCTATATCTAGTTTCCTCATACTGCCTTTGTTGAGCCATTCTGAACTTGGAGCCACCAAATTGTGCTTTAATTAATTTCTTCCAATCCTCCCATGAGTAGTCATTCCCATCCAGGAGAACAGATTCATACCACATCAGGGCAACATTAGTGAAAAAAGAAATTAATTTGGACACAATTTCCTCATCTGGGAGTTTGTAAGAATTTTTTAAATTATCAATTCTGCAAATAAATTGTTGCCAATCAGAAGAAGAATCACCATCAAATGTTGGGTATTGGTCAAGTTTTGGCCTATTCTTTTGATTTGAAGGAGTCTCCTTAGTACTAGCTTGTTTCTGAGTAAGAAGCAGCTTTAATTTCTCTAATTGTGCTGAAATCTCATTGTTTAATCCTTCTGTTGCAGATCCTGGTGCATCATCAGTTTTTGATGGAAACTCAGTGTTGTCAACAGGTATTTCTGGATCTATTTTTATTTTAGATGAGCTAGCCACAGGTACTGGTTGAGCATCTTGCACTATATGTTCCTTCACAGAAATGTCAGAATATTTTTGGTCATTTAACAATGAGTTCAATTTTTCTTCAATGGTTGTTAGTCTTGTTTTCATTCTTGGAAGACTAGATAAACTTTCATTGATAGTTGCAAAAGATAATTGATTTTTATGTTGAAAAGATGACAAATGGTCACTCAATCTTTTCAGATTTATCTTATCTATCTCTACCTCCTGGCAACAGGCAGATACAGTATCTTTTAGTTTAGACAAATCATTTTTTATATTTTTCCATAAAGCAACTTTCTTTTCATGGGTTGCTTTGTAATGAGACAATTCATTAGAGACTCTCTGTGCTTCACTTCTTAATGCTTGATAACCCTGATCAGTTAACAAACTATCATATCTTTGAGTCAATTGCATATTGTTCATTATATGATTTTTCTTGGCAATAATATCTCTCAAGTGCTCATCATTAATTCTTGCTACATCTGGAGTGTTTCTCAATAAGGAAACTGAGTAACTTTCCAGACTCTCATAGAACTCAGGGTCAAGAGTTTCATCAATCACAGCCATATCAGGATTAATCATTGAGGTAGCAATTAAAAGTAATGGATTAGATACATGAGATATCTGTCTACTATTCCCAGCCTCTATAGGTCTCAAGGTTTCATCCTGCCTTCCAGATTTACCTGAAGGAACAGAGTCAGCCACAAGATAAGGCACTTGAGAATCAATAGAGGGACGTACCAGGGTTTTCTGGGTATCACCATATTGGGCTTCCTTCATCTTTTGCCTCCTTGATAAGGGTGGGGAGGAGTGGGGTTGGCCTGGGTGGGCCTTGATGGACCTACCTGAGGTAACTGATGCTGGTTTTGAGCCAAGTAGTCCCACTGAGTGTTGAGCCAGTCCCACTGCCACTTGGACACTTCCACCATCTCTTGGGATTGGGGAGCCAATTGTTGTTGATCCCTGGGAGGAAGAGGTTTCTTCTTCTCTTGGATAAAAGTATCTGCTCTTCTCACCTTTTCTTCCAAGGCATCTACCCTTACCTTTAGTCTCAAGCTGTCTGTCCTTAACTCCTTTATGTGGGTAGACAGATTCTTTACCTGCTGAGACAACGGCATCTTTATTATCCTGAAGCCTTTTGGAAGCTCTTCTGGTGGGTTTGTCATGGGCTTCTGATCCTGAGTATTGTCCACTAGGATTTCTACTTCTTCCATCTCTACATCCTGTTTAGGGCAAGGATTTATTAGTTTGAGAAATTCTTCTTGTTAAAGGAGAAGTTACAGAAGTAGGCTCATCATAATCAATTAAGTCTAGTTCTTCTTCACGTGCAGCAAAACCACTTTGATCAGTCATTTTAAGATTCTACTGAAATGAAGGAAAGAGACAAAATTAATTAGTCTTTATTTTTAATTTTTATTTAACAGAAATAAAATAAAAATAATAAAAAAATCTTTTTAGGATAAAAATCAACTTAAATAAAATTAATAAAAAAAATTTAAAACCAGGATAATACAATCAACTGTAGAAATAAATTAGAATTTCTATTAATTTTTTATTTTCAGGATTTAAATCAACTAATTTATTACCAGGATTTATTGTCAACTGAAATAATCAAATATGAATCTTTATTAATTAAAAAAAAATTATTTTAACTGATCACTTAACTACCAGGACTTAATGTCAACTGAAGTAATTAAATATGAAGTTTTATTTTAAAATTTTATTACTGATCACTTAACTACCAGGACTTAATGTCAACTGAAGTAATTAAATATGAGTTTTATTAATTAAAAAGATTTATTGGATTACCAGGACTCAAAGTCAACTGAAGTAATTAAATGTGAATTATTTATTAATAAAAATATTATTGTCAGGACAATTTGTCAACTGGAACAATTAAAATTTAAATTAATCAGGACAAATGTCAACTGAAAAATTATAATAATTATTTTATTAATAAGAAATATTATTATCAGGACAATTTGTCAACTGGAACAATTAAAATTCAAATTAATCAGGACAATTGTCAACTGAAAAATGATAATTAATATTAAAATATAGTTATTTTATTACTTCTGGGACTAAGAACAGTTATTGCTCTATTATGGTCAACCAGGAAAAATAAAAAAAAATATAATAATAAAATTAAATTCCAAATTACCAGACACCTCCCCCTGCAAAATGAGCAAATTAATGCCACTTACAGAGTGCTGAGTAAAAGGAAATACGTAGCAAATGAAGAGTGAAGAGTAACCCACAAATAGTAATAACAATAATTACCACGATATATATGATCTTTAGTCAGTATATGAACTTAAGTTTTGGAGCGCGGTTCAATTCCCGTTTGCAGCAAAAACTTTTATCACGTGACGTATGACGTTCATCGTTTTCTCGCCTCCACTCGTCCTTTACAGATACTTGTACGCCGATGGTCCCCTCGATTACGCCTCAAGTAACGTTGCGCCGTCGATATTTCGGAAAGGATCCCAATTGTCAAGGTTCACTTTTGGTCTAGAAGCTTTGGTACGGTGTTATATGAAGATTTTAAGGATTACTTGGACTCTAAATAATTTAGTACGTATTTTTCAATCAAAGGTGATGTTTTACTCAATGATAAGAGGTAGATTAAAAATATTTATATAAATTATAGATTAGAATTACGTCCTTGTAAATACTAAAGATATAAGATATAAGAAATAAATATTATGTTGTAGTTGTTGTAATAAGTAAGTTGGTAAAAGGATGATTAAAAGACAACAAAAAGAGAGGCCTTTTATAGGCAAAGGAGAGACAAAGCACGGCAATCAAATTCTAAAAACAGTAGTATGAGAGAGAGAAAAGAACATTCCAGAAAGAGTATTTCAAATAATAAAGTTATTCTAAAAAGGTGTCAAAAAGATGTATTTACGGAGTATGTCAGAAATACATCAATTTATTTAATATTTACTGTAGAAGTCAATTCTAAATAAGAAATTTGAATTTTTTGTATATATTTAATATTATTTGAATATCAAAATCTTATTTTATCTTAATATCTATTTTTTTTAATATAAAATTTTATTTTTTTCCCAACCTGTCAAATGAGCACGGTGTTAGAGAAAAATATAAGGGACAAAATTATATTTTTAATTTTTAATTATTTATTTAATTTTTAATTTTAACATTCTGTAATTAGTTAATTTATTATAACTAATTTTAATGTAACTAAATTATAATTAAATAATAATTAAAATGATAAGGTGCGGCTTCATCCAGTAAATAATTAATTATTTCACTGGGTAAGTCTAGTAGCCTGGCTGACAGTAATAAAGGTTAAAAATTTATTAAACAATAAAAGAGTTACAATATTTCAATACTATATATATCAAGCAAGACATTTGGGGAAAAAAAACAGATAAGGAATGTGAATATATATATATATATATATAAACATTGATCAATAAGATCAGGTCAACATCAAAAATGCCACCCAAGATTTAATTATCAAGCCCCCAAAAAAATAATACCCACCAAATGCAAATGGAAAAAAATTAAAAATTAAAATAAAGTTAAAATTAAAAGATTGAACATATAGATATATATATATAATAATAAATTACAATAAAAAAGGATTAAGGAGGAAAATAATAATAAAGCTCAACATTATTGCCTAAATCTAAAGCAAAATCATGAGACTACCTATAAACATCCATTTGGTTATTGATAATGTGCTACAACAGTAATAAATGTTCTAAAAACCCAACCAATAAAACTATTAACTACCTATTAGCCATCCAACTAACAAACTAACAAACAACCATCCCACCTTTTTTCTTCACAATTACCTTTATTTCAAATCCCCCATTGCCTAAAAAGAAGTACATCATTCCTCTACCTTTTTGACTCAACACCCCCCCCCCCCCCCCCTGCATATATATATATATATCAGAGACATATATCATTAACAAACAAGTACAAGTAACACATTAATAACTCAAGCAAATATAAAAAGCAATTATCATCCATCCGCCTATCCATATATATATATATATATATATATATATATATATATATATATATATATATATATATATTTTAAAAAGAAACATTTGTACATGTACACACCCACTCACCCACATACATATATAAATACCACCTTGTAGTACAAAGTTTACCCTTGCTCCCAAACAATTTGCTCTGCATCTACTCGCCTTTGAGCAAAATCAGCAGCTTGACCACTATCCATGATCCCTAAACCAACGTAAACCCATCACCACAATCAATCAATATATATGCACCATCATTGAATAATAATGATAATGATAATCACAAAAAAATATTCCCCCCCCCAAAAAAAAAGAAAAAAAAGTCAATACAGCAAACCAAATAAAATGTATAAAAAAATGAGGCGAACCTAAATCAGTCACCAATCCATCAAAATAAACTCCCGAGCTACGTTCAAAAATTCCATCACCGGACACTCCAACCCAATCCTGTTTAATAAATCGATTAATCTCTGCCTCCTCAAATTCACCACACGATTTCCAACTCTCGATTAATTGTTCCGTCGCAAGTTTTCCAACTGATATTGATGGCATGTCAGATGAATGGGTAGCATGAATTTGGTCTGATCGAACGAGAGCTAAAACTGGATACTTGAATGAAGAGCCACACCAAGCAACCTACCATATATTTGCTAGTTAATTAGTCGATTGTGAAAATCACAGTAAAATGAAATTGATGGATTTAAGGAAAGCTTAAATAATTTATTTTACCTGTCCAGCACCAGCTTTAATGATAATATCCCCATTTGGTAGCCTTGAGTTAAAGAAATGAACAAGCAAGACAAAAATAAAAAGTAGAGAAGAATATCAGAAAAAAATATACAGAGATAAAAATAAACATAAGTATGAATAAAAACTTACACCCTTTCAGCTGGTAAAAGAACAACCGAAGTTTCAGATTTTGCTGAAGCAGTTAAAATAACTGAACACATTGCAGCATCAGTAATAATCTCAATTGTGACAGCAGGTTTTTGTGGTTTATTGCTTGAAGGATCCACGCTAGGTACATAAACCAGTTTAATTATTACAATAATATCTCAAAAGTATGTCTATACGTGAAAAGAGAATGGCACTCACTTATTCAATAGCTCCATCAAATTTGGAAGTGGCCGCTCTAGTTTGTGACCACCAGCGGTAGCTAACATAGCTGTATGAAGGCGATCAAGCTCCTCTGCTTCCCTTTCCATCCTCCGCAAAGACCTAGCATCAATATCAAGCTGCGATGATAAAGAGCTTGGTTTATCTTTCAAAATTGATTTAGGAAAAGTTTTTCCCTTTGAAGAGCTAACTTGTGGGTGTTGGTGTTGTTGTTGTTGCTCTTTGAGCGGTGGAGTGGGCTGATCGACATCATTGGTGGTTTTTGGCCAGGAGGTAAGAATATTGATCTTGGGTTTGGATTTCAGTTTGTGAATTTGAGAATAAGAGGAAATTAATTGATTAAGTTTGATGGCAAGATCAAGTCCTTCGTGATAAGGACGGCCCTCTGCTATAGTAATTCTCAAATTGGAAATATGCTTGGAGAGAGGTGCAGAAGTGGAAGGAAGCTGGATAACATATTCAACTAATAGATAAAGAAATAAAATCACAGAAAGTTTAATTGAAAAAATGAAGATTATTATTCAACTAATCAAAAGGAGTAACCATCAAAACCTTACTTAAACGGCTTAAAGAGTTGTAAAGAGCAGTAGAAGATCCATGGGTAAAGATATGTAAAGGTGCTCCAGGCAAGGTCTCTTGAAATCTTAAAACGTGGTCGAAAGTACGCTTTGCAATTTCACCTGACACATCTCGGATTCGATTTGCTTCTGATGCTATAGCGTCAACCATTCCTTTTTCAAGCTGAAAAAAAAAAGGAAAAATAAATATTAAAGAAAATAACCAAGTCATAAACAGGGCGTAAGTAAAATGAAAGAATTGATATGAGAAGGAAGGCAAATCTAAGATTTAGGAATATCTTTTACATCTTCCACTGTAGATTGAGCATCTTTAAGAATAGGCCACACTTGCATCATGACTTGCATTAAAGTGTAAGTAATGGAAGATTGGACAAATGGTTTGATCCGGGCTATATGCCAACAAGCAACCTGTTTTTTTTTTTTTTTCCAATAATAATAATAATAAGATAAATACCATTATGAAAAATTTAGGATCAAATTTTCAAGATGACAAGTAAAAAAAAAAAAAAAATAACCAACTTCTGACCAATATGCCCATACACGTTGTTTGAATTCATTTTCTTCATTGCCTTTTGGTTTCAAAGGAGTAATTAGCCGAGGATAGAAACGAAATTGCTGAAAAACATATTGAAAAATATTAATAAAAGATTTTTTTTAAATGAATTTTAGGTCCCACATGTCATAAATGGCAGAAAAAAAATTGACTGGATGAAAAATAAATAAAGCTCACATCACGAGCATAACCAGCTTGAACACAGAAAAGGAGGACTTCAAGAGCTCTGAAAAAAAAATACAGACATTCAAAAAGAAGGGTCAAAATTCCAATGAGTATGACTCTGATCATTAGAAGAAATGAGAGAAAAAATATAGAAGCATGTGAAATACTTGAGTGATATTATATCTGGCCGATTGACTGGACTGAGATCATCTTGAGATACCATTTCATCTAAACCGACACTGAGGGCAACTGGCAAGCAAACCGAGCTGATCAATATTGTGAAAAAAGTCAATGTGTATGAGTGTGGGTGTGGATGAGTCGATAAAGAATAAAAGAAAACAAGCCACTTACGCCATAGCAGTAGCAACAATGTCACTACGACAGACAAGATAAATGGCGCATTCAATACAAACCAAATCAGTAGGTAATTGATCATTTA
This sequence comes from Hemileia vastatrix, assembly GCA_030280995.1. Classification (NCBI taxonomy): domain Eukaryota; kingdom Fungi; phylum Basidiomycota; class Pucciniomycetes; order Pucciniales; family Zaghouaniaceae; genus Hemileia; species Hemileia vastatrix. The sequence continues at coordinate 31,427,088 of JASXTE010000011.1, forward strand.
TAGTCAACATGGATGGGTTGAGACCAACCTCTTTACCGCCCGGTCCATTCGACTATGGATATAAAAATTAAGTGGGCAAAGAAAATAACAAATCAGTATATATACACATATATATATATAGTATTGTGAACAGATAAAGGCAAGAGGGTTACCCAAGCAAAGACCAATAATGTAAATCAAGACCACCTAGCCTGGCTTCAAGGTCACGAAAGGCTTGAGCTTTAGGATCTTCTTTGGAAGTGGATATTCTGAAGTAGGATGAAGAGAAAAGAGTTTGACATGAATATGATGATGGTATATGATGAGATGAAAGTATGAAAGAAAACCTGTATAAGAAAGCCTCGAGGAAGGTACCTTCATCCCATGGAAGGACTTTACTTTTTCGGACAAGACGGATATCATCCTTGGTCTCGAGGAGAGGCAAGGCTTTTGATATTGATCTTAAAGAGATTTGTTCAGAAGAGAGAGAAGATTGAGGAGAGGGAGGGGGTAAAGCGCCGATGAAAATAAAAGCCCAAGGGTTTTTTGAAGGGCTGGAACAAGAGAGGGCAGGGTAAGAGGGTCAGGGTTATTGAAGGAATATTTGAAGGTAGATCAAGGACGATTCACGGTTTTCGGTACCAAGGACATGGGTTTGAGAGATGAAAGGTAGGTTGACGATGGAAGAGCAACTTGTCACTGAGGAATAAAGAAGAGGTCAGTAGGAGAATGATTAAGAGAGAGAGAGAGAGAGAGAGGGAATACCCCTGCCCATAAGGATGTTTTAGATGACCACGAGTGATGAAAGAGACGACAATGGTTGATCCGGGGGAAGTAGGAAGAGAGAATGGAGGGATATCTTGAGGTTGAGATTGAGATTGGGATTGAGATGGAAGTGGAGGTTGAGATTGAGGTTGGAGAGAGTTTTTAGAGATGGGGGTGAGTTTTGGGGGTTTTTTGCTGCGAGAGAGTTTAGTGGGTGGTCTGTTTGAGAGGAGTGGATAGAGGGTGGGGAGCATTGATGAAGAGGAAGGAAGAGGAAGTGGAGGTGGAGGTGGAGGTGGAGGTGGAGGTGGAGGTGGAGGTGGAGGTGGAGGTGGAGGTGGAGGTGGAGAGAGATGCATATGGGCAGATGCATATTCATATGGACAGATGCATATGGACAGATGCATATTCATATGGGCAGATGCATATTCATATGGACAGATGCATATGGACAGATGCATATTCATATGGACAGATGCATATGGGCAGATGCATATTCATATGGACAGATGCATATGGACAGATGCATATGGACAGATGCATATTCATATGGACAGATGCATATGGACAGATGCATATTCATATGGACAGATGCATATGCATATTCTGCCACCCTGCATTTCCCAAGTCCACTCCAACTGAAACCTAACCCAACCAATGTCCTGCCTTCCTTGCTCTTCCCACCACACGCCCCCACCAAAATCTCTTCCCCACTTCACCTCCAATTCTGAGAAAATTTTCCCTTCTCCTCTCCCTCAAATACGCTATCGTACCCTCTTCTGCTTTCCTCTCTTCACTAGTCAAGATGACCCTAATCCTTTCATCTTATCCCTCTTCATCGCTACTTCCATCCCCTCTCTCTTCCTCATCGCTAATGCTCGTTGGATCATCTACTTCTTCTCTTCTCCTGGCCCTCTCATCATCGTCCTATACTCTTATCTAACCCTTCTCATGCGTATGATTTATATTCTTATATATATCTCTCTCTCTCTCTCTCTTTCTCTCTCTCTTCTTCTCTTCATCACTCTCTCACTCCTTTCTCTCAGTCTCTTCAATGCTCAGAACTGCCTCAACCGATCCCGGTGTTATCCCCCTCAATCTAGATCCCTCTCCTCCCCTCAGTACTCACCCACATCCCCCTCCATCCTCCCCCACTTCACCTCCTCAACCTGAACCTATCCTCAAACCCGTCAAACTTTCAAACGACCTTCTCTTACACGCAAAGTGTCCGTCCCCCCTATCCCCCCCCATTTTCACTCTCCCACTCGTTCACTGTCTCACTTCCTCCCTTTATTTCTTTTCTTTTAATTTTTCACGTAGGGTGTCCTACCTGCCGTTCTTATCGTCCGCCACGAACAAGTCATTGTCGTATTTGTGATCATTGCATCGACAAATCAGACCATCACTGTACCTTTCTAAACACCTGTGTCGGTCGAAGAAATTACTTTTCTTTCTTTGTTTTCCTTCTCTCCGCATTCTTCCTCGTCTGCTTCACGATTGCTTTTACCCTCACTAGAACTGTCAAAGATACCCTTCATCCTAAATCATGGCAGGTCATTCTTTCCTGGATCCTTTTCGGCCTCACCGTCCTTTTCGGGACTCCCGTCTGTGGCTTACTTTTTTTTCACATTCGACTTGCTGTTTTGAATGTAACAACTATCGAAACCGTAAATTTATCTTGCCTCTCTTCAATCTTATCTTTTTTTTTTTTCTTCTTTGAAAAAAATGTTGCTCATCTATCTTTTTTTTTTTTTCTTTCTGTTTTCTTCTTTTTTTTTTTTTGGTTAGCTTCGTCCCAAGGGACCTGGTTTTGATGATCAACAAAACCTTTACAACCTCGGAAGTTGGAGAAAAAACTTTGTCGCTGCTATTTGTCGTCCCATTGAAGAATTCAGCTGGCTTGATGTCAATAATGAACTCGAGCGTGACGTCAACAATTCTTGCACTACCAACTCATAAATCCTTATCATCATCATTATGATCTCGCTAGAATCATTTATTAAACTAGACCACATCATTAACGCTACTCACCCTCTTTTTCAAAACTTTACTCTCGTCATCATCATACCTTTTGAATAGATTCAATCTCTGTTTGATTAATTACGACTGGCATGAACCAACACCACCACACATGCGCACATGACAATTAGTAAAGAGATACCAATTAATCGTATTAAATATATATATTTGTGAAACAACCTTTTGATGATGTAATATTCTTTTTTTCTTGTCTTATCTCTTTGATTGATCTATAATGATCTATAGACATGTTGAACAATTAATTAATTGATTATTCGGATTTCTATATTATGTAGTTATCTATCTATCTATTCAACATTTTATGAGTGTATCAATCTATGTATCTGTTTATCCATTGATGTCATGTTGTATCCAGTAGTGAATCACTGTATTTATTTATGGATGTATCAAAGTAATAGCATCACACAGCCATCATGTGCACTTGTATCATTTTATTTCATCTTGATGATAATGTGTTTTTCTTTATTTTTTTTACATTCTCATTAGATAGAGCTGTTTGGGAAAACCTTGCTCATTTTTTGCCCCTCATTCCCCGCCAAAAGTGGCTTAAACTCATGTTTTTGGCAGGGAGTGGAAGGTAAAAACACAGCAAGCTTTTCCCAAACAGCTGTAACTTTTTCCAATTATATAAATATATAAATATATATATATATATTAAAAAAAGTGAAAGAGAGAGGAAAAATGGTTTGCAAAAATATATCTAATCATAATCATAATAATAGGGGGGGGATCAATGTTGACCAATCTGCAATTAAATTAATTGCAGATGAAAATCATTATACTCCAATTATCTTCCACAATTATTTTTGCTAATAATTGGGTTATTAGACCTTTTGTGTGTAAATGTTCAACTCTATCTGACATTTTTATCCTCAATTTTACATAACCATATCTTGGACAACTTTCTGGATGTGCCAGCCTCTCTACCTTGCTGCACACTCCCATCCTGTCTATTCATTCATTCTGTTCAAAACCCCTCCCTATCTCATCTGTTTATTTCTTCTCCTTTTCATCTTCAAATATCTCAACATGCCTCATCATCATAGATCTTCTCAAAGGCAGCCGTCCCCCAGATGTTCTTCAAATCCTATTACTCCCTCTTTCCCCCACTCATCTGAGAAATCAAAGACTGTTCAAGTAAAAAAAGGTGATCATCACATACTTATCAACTGGCTTTAAACTCAAACTAATTATGATTCTTGTTTTGGTACTGAGAATGCAACTAAATTAGGATAGCCCCTGGCATCAAACACCAATGGATATCTTCTAATGGCCAATGAATTATGAAATAAGACAAATTGAAGGATTAATATTTTGCCAAAACAGATGTCTGAATGCTTCAAGCACTATCAAGTCAAATACAAAAGAAAGCATAGACAATTTCATCTTCCACTGGTTTTGGTATTACTGGCCTTGATATCAGTAAGTGCATCAAAACTATAGACAATAAACTTGATTCTTTATGTCCTTACTATAAAGAGATGGATTCCATATTTGGAGAGTGAGCCAATGTTAATCCTGAAAACATGTTGGATGGAGAAGATGATATCTCCAAACATGATTTCAAAAAAAAACTTTGTCCTTCCGCTTCTACTCATGCCTCCCCTCATTTGACTTCCACCAATCAAGACATCTTTTCAATAGATCCTCATGGCAATATAAACCAACCTGACCTCACTCCAGTGAACTTTCATTTCTTGTCTAGTTGTTTTATTTTTTTTTATTTTTACATCTCTCTTTTTTTATTTCTAAAAAGGCTAATGATTGAAATGAGGATCCTCAAGCAAGCAAGTCTGAAGCTTGAATAGGAGAAGAAATTTGAGCTTTCTTTAAAGAGGGATGAGAAAGCACATGACTTGGAGGAGTAGAAATTTGAGATAATAAAAGTGGAGAAGGCTCTTGAGTACAATTTCCTATTGTATTAAATTAAACTCAAGTATCAACTTGAAGATTGTTCAAAAATTAAAGTTTTCTTGATAGAATGTGTTAAAGCTAATTCAATCTGTTGAAGGAAGTTGAATGCTTAATGAAAATGTTTGATGACTAGTTTATTTTTTATTTTTATTTTTGTTCATATTTCATTCCCAACTTTTTTTTTTTTTTTTGAAATTTTTCTTGATAGAATACATTAAAGCTAATTAAATCTGTTGAAGGAAATTGACTGCTTAATGAAAATGTTTGATGACTAGTTTATTTTTTATTTTTATTTTTTGTTCATATTTCATTCCCAATTTTTTTTTTTTTTTTTGAAATTTTTCTTGATAGAATGAATTAAAGCTAATTAAACCTGTTGAAGGAAATTGATTGCTTAATGAAAATGTTTGATGACTAGTTTATTTTTTATTTTTATTTTTTGTTCATATTTCATTCCCAATTTTTTTTTTTTTGAAATTTTTCTTGATAGAATGAATTAAAGCTAATTAAATCTGTTGAAGGAAATTGACTGCTTAATGAAAATGTTTGATGACTAGTTTATTTTTTATTTTTATTTTTTGTTCATATTTCATTCCCAATTTTTTTTTTTGATATTTTTCTTAATAGAATGAATTAAAGCTAATTAAATCTGTTGAAGGAAATTGACTGCTTAATGAAAACGTTTGATGACTAGTTTATTTTTTATTTTTATTTTTTGTTCATATTTCATTCCCAATTTTTTTTTTTTTTTGAAATTTTTCTTGATAGAATGAATTAAAGCTAATTAAACCTGTTGAAGGAAATTGACTGCTTAATGAAAATGTTTGATGACTAGTTTATTTTTTAGTTTTATTTTTCTTCATATTTCATTCCCAATTTTTTTTTTTTTTTTGAAATTTTTCTTAATAGAATGAATTAAAGCTAATTAAATCTGTTGAAGGAAATTGACTGCTTAATGAAAACGTTTGATGACTAGTTTATTTTTTATATTTTATTTTTTGTTCATATTTCATTCCCAATTTTTTTTTTTTTGAAATTTTTCTTGATAGAATGAATTAAAGCTAATTAAATCTGTTGAAGAAAATTGACTGCTTAATGAAAACGTTTGATGACTAGTTTATTTTTTAGTTTTATTTTTCTTCATATTTCATTTGCAATTTTTTTTTTTGAAATTTTTCTTGATAGAATGAATTAAAGCTAATTAAATCTGTTGAAGGAAATTGACTGCTTAATGAAAATGTTTGATGACTAGTTTATTTTTTATTTTTATTTTTTGTTCAAATTTCATTCCCAATTTTTTTTTTTTTTAAATTTTTCTTGATAGAATGAATTAAAGCTAATTAAATCTGTTGAAGAAAATTGACTGCTTAATGAAAATGTTTGATGACTAGTTTATTTTTTAGTTTTATTTTTTGTTCATATTTCATTCCCCATTTTTTTTTTTTTTTTTGATATTTTTCTTGATAGAATACATTAAAGCTAATTAAATCTGTTGAAGAAAATTGACTGCTTAATGAAAATGTTTGATGACTAGTTTATTTTTTATTTTTATTTTTGTTCATATTTCATTCCCAATTTTTTTTTTTTTTTTGAAATTTTTCTTGATAGAATGCATTAAAGCTAATTAAATCTGTTGAAAGAAATTGACTGCTTAATGAAAATGATTGATGACTAGTTTATTTTTTATTTTTATTTTTCTTCATATTTCATTCTCAATTTTTTTTTTTTTTGAAATTTTTCTTGATAGAATGCATTAAAGCTAATTAAACCTGTTGAAGGAAATTTACTGCTTAATGAAAATGTTTGATGACTAGTTTATTTTTTATTTTTTTTGTTCATATTTCACTCCCAATTTTTCTCAAGTCAAAAATTTTACACATCTTATTTGAAAATTTGGCAATACCCCCCCCACTGCAATTTACTCTGGGAGGGGGTAAGGATTACCAAATTTTCATTTTATTTCATAAATAATGAAGTAAATCAATTAAAAAAGATAATAAACCAAGTAAAGGAATCTCAAATACTGTCTGTCAATAATTTCAAGAGTGAATTCAAAGAAAACATATGACAAGAATGGTATTATGAACTCATTCATAAAATATAATTGAATGAACACTTTTATGCAGCATAAGGGCTCAATGTTACAATGCTTAATTTGATTGATTATCTTTAATAACTGATAAATTAAAAATTTAAGAAAAAAAATAAAGAGTTGTAAATCCTTTATTTACCATATTTAGAACCCCTCCCTCATGTTTTACTAGCCATGGACCCTTCACCCCTTACCTTACTTACCTGGTTTATCAAACTTTTATTGATCTGAAAAGAACATCCAAAATAAGTAAACTTTTCACACGATTCCAATCCAGGAGGTGCCTTAGTAGTTTGATGATTATCTCTTAAAGAATTCTGAATTACCTCCATAATCCTTTTTCCTAATCCAAATTCCATGATAAATTTATTCTCCAGAAAGTATAGTCCATGGCCTTTGATTTTAGTGGGTGAAGGGATCAGTCTTCCATTAATAGGATTGATATAACAGAAAAGCCAAAAAGTAAGCATATTAGAATCAGTTTTTTCAACATGGATCTGGCTATGTGATCCCTCATAGTTGATGATAAAATTAGAATAAAAGATATAATCATTACTGAGTTCAACCCATTCTATATTTTTCCAATTGGGAAGTCCAGCTTTCTTGGACAGTTTATGATTAGATTTAAATGCATGAATATATAATTTTTTCAAGAAATTTGTCAAGAAATAATTGAGTGATCCTAAGATTCTGGAGGAAAAATCCTAGATATTAATCAGATAAGAGTTTTTGAAGCCTTATTCTCTAATTATGCAATATAAAAACACAAAATAAATTAAGTGATATTTGGAAAAAGAATCTCAACTTTAAAGGTCAATATCTCAGGAACCACTGAACAAAATTCAAATCTGTTTATGGGAAATGAAAGATATGCTTCTGGAGAGTCTTCAGTTAAAGGAAATGTGATTTAAACAAGCCTAACCCTAATTTTTTACATAACAAAATAAAATAAAAAATTTAAATTGGGAAAAAAGGCTCAACTTTAATGGTCAATATCTCAGCAACCACTGAACCGAATTCAAATCTGTTTGTGAGAAATAAAAGGTTGCATTTGGGAGAATCTTCAGTAAAAAGGACCTTAGATTTGAATAAACCAAACCCTAATTCTGAGTCTGATTTTCAAAATTAAAAAAAAAACTTGAAAAGTGGTAATGGAGATGAGAACAAAAGGAGTTTAATAAGTTCAATGTTATCCAGATAAGAGTCATATATATATTTAGGTATGAAATTTTTATAGAAGGGATGAGATATCATATAGGCATGAAAAAAGGGAGATGAAACTTACCTTGATTGAAAAGTAGGAAAAATAGAGTGAGAAAGATTGATGTTGGAATTATAGTGAAATTGAATATGGAGTAAGTGAAATGCATAAAGAATGAGCAATATATGTGTTTTAATGACATGGAACCAAAAAAAAGTGAAATAGGGGAAAGTGGGGATAATGGCCATGCCAAGGAGGGATGAAGAGTAGGTTGATGAAGCTAAAAAAGATAATAAAGAGGGAGAGAAAAAAAAGTTTTATTTTACCATAAAAATAAAAAATAACTACTTACAAAAAAAACTAGATACAAAAAAGAAAAAAAACCAAAAAAACCATAATTAGCAATCAAAAAATCAAAAAAAGGAATAAAATGAATTACCTGGAGAGATGAGATGAGAAAATAAATAAAACAAAAATGTTTGATGGATGTTGGAGGAGAATAGGAAAAGGATGTGAGGGATGAATGAAAAAAAGAAACAGTAAAAAATTATTCAATTGCCAAAAATATGCGGTTTCATGTTGAGCTGGTGAATGAAAATAAATGAGACATCCAAAAAAGAGACATTCAACATAAATTCAAAATAAAAATGAATATGCAAAAAATAGAAACACCAAACCAAGTGAATAAAGCGCACAAGGTGAAAATCTGGAGAGTATGAAAAAAAAAATTAAAAGGGCTGTGTTTCAAAATGTTGGAGGGTGATTGGAATAATGACAGAGCATATGCGGGTGGAAAATTTTTTTGTGATTCAAGGGAGGGGAGAGCTGGCGCAGTTTTGGGATCCTCTTCTTCATAAAGATCATTGAAAAGACATATAAGCTAAATTGTGTTTTAAACCCAAGTCAGAATCACAGTCAGCAGCTTAAGTTAAAGTGACAGCATTTATAGCTGAGTGAAGTTGCTTCCTAGTAGAGAGATGCTTTATTATTGTTGGTAAAAGCTTTAAGTGATGAGTGGGAAGTGGGAATTCACCACCAAATGAGCAGGTGGGGTGTCTAGATAGAAAAAAATGTTATGTATTTTCCACCAAAATTAAGTAACATAGAGTGAAGAGACACATAAGGATTAGAAAAAATAATATGTGTTTGCCACCAAAAATAAGTAGCATAGAGTGAGGAGACACATAAAGATAGCATCTGAAATTATATGTCATGTGACCTGCTTACAATTCAATCATGGATGTGATGAGTTTGGGATCAGGAATTAGGATCAGAAATTGAGGTATAAGAGGAGGGATAATGCATTATCGTGCAATCCTTATTCACTAGCCCCAGGGCTAGTGGATAAGAGTTATCCACAATTAATAATGTCTGATCCCTGCAAAAAAAATCTTGTTCCCTAATTGTGGATCCCTGAACATTGATGCCCCCTAATAAAAGGGGGCATCAATGTTGACTGATCTGCCATTAAATTAATTCCAGATAAAAATCATTATACCCCAGTTATCTTCTGCAATTATTTTTGCTAATAATTGCGTTATTAGACATTTTACGTGTAAATGTTCACCTCTATCTGACATTTTTATCCTCAATTTTGCATATCCACATTTTGGACAAATTTCTGTATGTGCCAGCCTCTCTACCTAGCTGCACACTCCCATCCTGTCTATTCATTCATTCTGTTCAAAACCCCTCCCAATCTCATCTGTTTATTTCTTCTCCTTTTCATCTTCAAATATCTCAACATGCCTCATCATCATAGATCTTCTCAAAGGCAGCCATCCCCCAGATGTTTTTCAAATCCCATTACTCCCTCTTTCCCTCACTCATCTGAGAAATAAAAGACTGTTCAACTAAAAAAAGGTGATCATCACATACTTCTCAACTTGCTAAAAATAAAAACTAATTATGATTCTAGTTTTGGTACTGTGAATTTGACTAAAGCAGGGTGGCCCCCAAAATCAAAAGTCAATGGCTATCTTCTAATGGCCAATGAATTACAAAATAAGACAAAGGAAAAGATTGATCTTTTTCCTAAACAGATGTCTGAACATTTCAAGCATTACTGAGCTAAATACAAGAAGGCAAAGACTCTTTCATTTTCTACTGGTTTTGGTATTACCGACATTGATATCAGTAAGGGCATAAAATGCATAGAAGATTAACTTGAATCTCTATGTCCATACTTTAAAAAGATGGATGAAATTTTTGGAGAGAAAGCTGATGTTAATCCTGCCAACATGTTGAATGGTGAAGATGCTATCTCCAAAAGTGATTTCAGAATATATCTTTTCTTATCCTCTTTCTCCACTCATGCCTTTCCTGCTCTAAATTCAACAAATTTAGATAGCTTTCCAATATATTCTTATGGTGATATAAACCAAAGTGGTCCCACTCCAGTAATTTTTTCTTTCTTTTCTAGTTGTTTTATTTTTTTTGTTTCTAAAAAGGCTAATGAATGAACCCAGGATCCTCAAGCAAGTGAGTCTGAAGCTAGCATCTATGATGAAGAGAAAAATCTTACCTCCAAAAAAAGAAAAGGCAATCAAATACTTTGAATTTCAACAGTCATAGAAAGCAAAAAAGAGATAGTTTTTCCTAAACCCTTTTTTCTTCCATTGATGATTTTCAGGAGGAATATGAATCTGATACACTGCATGAAAAAACGTGATGAAAAAATGTTTTTGGAGTCTTAGCATTGACAAAAGGGGATACATTTTCCTGCATTCCCAAATGTGGTCATCACCACTGCATGTGTTTGTGGGCTTCCAAAAAACTTGTCAACTGTGGAATAATTCATCAACTGACGAATACATTTCTTTCCTTATAACCATTTCAGCATCAAACAATAGTATTATGTTGCATTTACTACATTAGGAAACTTATACAATGGTCCACATTTTGAAACGTTTTCAGTCAAAAAAGAAGTAAACTGGAAACTAACAGGTGTATAACCCCTTCTTCAATCTAGAACAATAGAAGTAACTAAGTTACCCCTGTGTTCTCTTTTTTAAGAAAGAAACTTGTCTAAAATCCTACCAAAGATTTAAAAAAATAGGAAGATCCATTTTTTTAATTACTGATGAAAATTTCTATGTCAATCTTTTGATAATCATGCTAATATGTTTATTAAGTGAGAATGCAAGTCAATAGCTACTAAAAGGTTGTGACGGTAGTTCCCCTTTTAAAAAAATATAATATTGTTGTAAAGAGTGAGAAGGGATGAACTTGGAACTAATTAATTCAAAAAAAATTGTAATCTAAAACAATAAGTAGAGCCAAGTAAGCAGATGTGGCTACTTTTGTGATAAACAAGAATTTTGTAAGTGTTTATAAAATATCTAAACAACTACTGGCATCAAATTATTAGATTATTGTTGTGAAACCCCTTTCTAATCTTCTAATCATTACATTGATCTTTTTGGCTCATAAAATTTACTATGAATTAGAATCATTGATATACCAACTTACCATAAATTTTTCCTTGTGTATGAAAGGAAGTCATCTAGATACATATCTAATATGTCAGAAAGTAAGAGTACCATTTTTTCATTTTAAACATATAAATATTCCTCTCTGTCACCTGGCTTGAAATTTTTTCCCATCCTATTTTCTTGCTATCTTTCCATCCAAAAATAGCTTTTTAAATTGTATCTATTAATTTTTTATCATGGATGGAAACTACTTTCTCAAAGAAAATATTAGTAACTCATGAGAGCATCAGATGGATAGTATTGTTACCTATCTGTCCACTCCTAATGTATCTGCTAGTCCTAATACACACCTCTCAATTGAATCAAAGACAAAAAATGTTTTAAAACAACAAAACCAACTTCTTGCTGAACTTGAGCTTCATCTTCAGGCTAAGGATGATGCTATTAACCAGCTGCAAGCTAAGTTGACCAAACTGGATTTAAAGTTAAGTAAGAACAAGACAGACAAGTTTCCGGTGTGGTCTTCCAACATTGGCAGGGGCCTTTGTTGTGTGATTTGGCACTGTTTGTGCATGTCTTAATTGACATCTGTTAAGGACTTGGGTATTTTTCTGGTTTTATTCCGTGGATATTGGGTCTGTGGGTATGTGGGTACTATCATTGGATAGCCCTGGTTTTTCTCTATATTTTACGTCCTGTAGAAATTTTTCATATTAGGGGGTGTCAGTTCTGGCAAATCCGCACTTAAATTAAGTGCGGATTTCAAACCAAATCAGCACTTACAAATCAGCACTTAAATTTTGCAAAAAAGTCACTTATTTCAAAAAAGGGTGTCAGTTATGACCTCAAATCAGCACTTTTTTCCCGTTTTTTTTCACAACCACATTTTGGCCACAAAACATCCCTTCCTTTCTTACCCCATCCCTGTCACATGTGACACACTGACCTTCCTCGCTACCTACCCATCAATCCTCGGCACACACCCCTTCCTGACATTTTCAATATTTTGACCAGGCATGTTTACATTCTTTTTTACTTATTTCTTCTACTTTTTAATCTTTTTTCTTGTTATGTGCCAGTTTCATAATGCCTCCCAGACATTCCAAATCTCAAAAGGTAACTCAAAAATCTGCTTCGTCACAAAAGTCCCCTCGTAAAGCAAGCCCTACACCTGAAAAATCAAAGTCAGGTTCAGGTCAGCTTAAAAAGGATGATTATCTCATCATAATCAACTTCCTTAAAATAAAATAAAATTTTGAAGCATGTTTTGGATGTGAAAAGTCCACTCGTATTGGATGTCCACCTTCTTCAAAGGTTAATGGCTACTTATTGATGGCCAATGAAGTAAGGAAGAAAACAAGGGAGAGAATCGATATCAATCCTAAACAAATGAAGGAGAGATTTAAGAGTTACCAATCAAAATATAAAAAGGCTCATCATGCTGCAAATGAAACTGGATTTGGTATTGACAATGATGATTTGGAGATTGGAACTACTACTGTTTCCAAAAAGCTCAATGTCATGTGTCCTTTCTATGAGGAAATGGATAATCTTTTTGGCACCCGAGTTGATGTAAACCCTTGGTTTCTACACGATACTACTAAGCATATACCCTCTGGATCCAAACCTTCCTATAATCCTCCCAACACACCTTTACTTGAAGAAGATCAAGATATAAGTAAGTTTTGTTTACTATATATCTTAATCATTAACTCATTTATTTATTTATTTCAATTTAATTTTCTCAGCGAAATCAACTATTGCAAATAATGCCCTTGACTTTGAGAAGATGAAGTTTGATCATATGCTAAGGAAAGATCAGCAAGCCTTAGATTTGGAAGAAAAAAAATTTGAGGTAGAGCAGATGGAAAGAGTAAATGACCGTCAATTTCAAAGAGAAATGGCTACTTGTGAATTGGAAAAACAAGAGAGTTTTTAAAAAAAAGATTTCATTATGGAATGTGTTAAAAATGGCCAATCTTATGAGGACATTAAAAAATTACTTGACCTTTTCAATTGATAAATTGTTTTTCTAGTTAATTTAATTTTGGTAATATTTTCTTATATGCTGACTTATAAAAGGAAAAGAATATAGTACGTTATTTTTGACAAAAATTTGAATGTATAATAAAAATTTTCTATCTTTACTTTCTAGTCAATAAGTTTGCTTATCTAAATTTTTCTAAGTCATCAATTTCACATGTCAGATTTAAAAAATTGGCAATGCCCTCCCCTGCATTTTATTGGAACAAGGGGTGGGTACCACCAAATTTTTCTAAGTCATCAATTTCACATGTCAGATTTAAAAAATTGGCAATACCCTCCCCTGCATTTTATTGAAACAAGGGGTGGGTACCACCAAATTTTTCTAAGTCATCAATTTCACATGTCAGATTTAAAAAATTGGCAATACCCTCCCCTGCATTTTATTGAAGTAAAGGGTGAAAGTCATCAAAATTTAATATAATTACATAAATTAATTAATATATAAATAAGATATGTCAAGTATACTACTTTTAAAGTAATGACAATTCCTTAAGCCAAAATGCAGATCAAGTCTAGAAACTAGGTTTGGGACTTTCCACAGGTATAGGCTAGAGGAACCCCATGAAACAAATTAATGTTATCATGATTACCATTTATACAACACAAGGTCGTGGGCCCATTACTTTAATTTCATAAATTGAAATATCATATTTATTTATTAAAAATTTATGGAAGAATATTAAATATTTGGTTATTTTTTTGTATATATTACTTGATTGAGTTACTAAGAGGGGCAATAATGCTCTAACAACATGCTCGCTGCATTAGAACTCAATCATGTAATAATACAAAAAATTTTAAAGAATTTTCTTTGATGGAAAAACAATAATTTTACATTTTCAGCTAATATTTTATGGAAGTGAACTCTGTTCTTCGCCCGAAGAACAGAGTTCATCATCCTATTTTCACACTCTGTTTAAAAAGAATAAAATGACTTACCTGGAGAGATGAGTTGAGAAAAAAGAAATATAAGTGAATGGAAGTGAACTCTGTTCTTCGCCCGAAGAACAGAGTTCATCCTCCTATTTTCACACTCTGTTTAAAAAGAATAAAATGACTTACCTGGAGAGATGAGTTGAGAAAAAAGAAATATAAGTGAATGGAAGTGAACTCTGTTCTTCGCCCGAAGAACAGAGTTCATCCTCCTATTTTCACACTCTGTTTAAAAAGAATAAAATGACTTACCTGGAGAGATGAGTTGAGAAAAAAGAAATATAAGTGAATGGAAGTGAACTCTGTTCTTCGCCCGAAGAACAGAGTTCATCCTCCTATTTTCACACTCTGTTTAAAAAGAATAAAATGACTTACCTGGAGAGATGAGTTGAGAAAAAAGAAATATAAGTGAATGGAAGTGAACTCTGTTCTTCGCCCAAAGAACAGAGTTCATCCTCCTATTTTCACACTCTGTTTAAAAAGAATAAAATGACTTACCTGGAGAGATGAGTTGAGAAAAAAGAAATATAAGTGAATGGAAGTGAACTCTGTTCTTCGCCCGAAGAACAGAGTTCATCCTCCTATTTTCACACTCTGTTTAAAAAGAATAAAATGACTTACCTGGAGAGATGAGTTGAGAAAAAAGAAATATAAGTGAAATTGATTGAGTGATGTAGGAAGAGAGGAGAAAACGGATATGAGTGAAGAAAAAAAAGAGAGTGACTGAAAAAATATGCGTTTGCTGAAAATATGCGATTTCATTTTTGTTGGCCAGGTGAGAAGTTGAGATTCCAAGGAGTTGATGGCAGTGATACATCGTTTGGTATAAGTGTTAACTGAACCATACCCTAAATCAAAGACATTTTCTAAACGTTTCAAAGCGGCTCCATTACCATTTGAACCCAAACGACATAGTGTGATGGCCAATTGAATTGAAGGATGTCGTTGTTCTTTTTGAGAATTATTGTGAAATATGGGATGATCCTGAATAAGCTCAAGCAATTTAAGGAAACATTCCTGAGAAGTCCTGAACAGCTGTCTAAAACTGGGTGTAGATAGGTTAAGAAGTGTTTGGATGGTGTACTTGGGGGTATGAAGTACTTGAGGCTTTCTGGGAAGAAGGTAACGTTTCCTGGCCATTTTTGATAAAACGACAAAATCTTCTTCTAGATCAGAATCGGAATCAGAGTCCAAGAGCAGTTCAAGCGCCATGAAAGTCATTGCTTTATGTAATTTATCACGATTTGAAAGTGAGGAAGGCATGACTCTTATATGATATGATATGAAGATGTAAGTGATGTACGATGTTTTGAGTTATGAAGTGTTATTCTGCGGAGTGCTGCGTATGAATGGGATGATGCTGACAAATCAGTGAAATGGGACTTGATGGTGAAATCAGCACTTTTGGTTGAGAAAGTGCGGATTTGAGTGAAATAAGTGACTTATTTCATTTTGAAATCCACCAGTATTGGGGCTAGTGTGTTTTGGAAATCCGCACTTATTTAAGTGCGGATTTGGTCAAATTTAAGTGCGGATTTGTAAGTGCGGATTTGCCAGAACTGACACCCCCTATTCTGAGTTTTAAGGGGTCATTTCCTCATTTTTCATATATAAAAGATTGCTGTTTAATTTTGTTCTTCGTGTTTTAAGGGCTAACCTTAAGTCTTAGGGTTAAGTTCTTAGTACCATTGGATAGAGCTAATTTTTCTCTATATTTCATGTCTCAATGTTGTTATTGTGAAATTCCGTGTTTTAAAGGTTTTAGTAGTTGTAGCTAATTTTTCTAAGTAGATTAGTTGTTTTTATTGGTTTTCTGGCTTCAGGGAGGCCGGTCCGCTTTAGGCGGCACCTCCAACGTTATGGTAAGGTAAACTCTTACAGATGCCTTGCTGTAAGCAGAATCCGGAGGAGATGTGTGGATTTAGCTGAAAACCCCATCCTTCCAATAAAAATAACAAAATGGGAATTCTAAATCATTAAGCTAACCAGTCTACTTGGATCTGATTGATAAAAATAATGAAACTCTAATATGTTTAACGCTTATTGAGATTTTAATAAAAGTGGCTGTTGAGAAAGAAATACTGATAACAACAATTAAGGTGTACCAGTGAAAGATCTGTAAAGATTGACTTTTATGTTTTTATTATAATTTGAGTTTTTATGAGACAGCAATAATCAAGTCCCAGTGGTGAAGACCTTTCTAAAGATACCCTGTATGAAGTGTGATTTAAATTGTTGAGTAGTATTTCTAAAATGTTATATATAAAATATAAAGTTATAAGGGTATTACAAATTTATTTAATTTGTTGAGTAATAAAAAATGAGACTTTCGTGGTTAATGATTAAGCTGTATGATGTATCCCCCCCCTCAATTTCGAGTTTGAGAGGCGCTTAAGTATTCCTAGTCACGTGCCTAAGTTTTCCCCTCCAGAGCTCTTCCAGAGTCAATCCGGAGCCCGTACGGAGTCCGTACGGAGTCGGATCGGACTCAATTAGAACCTTTAAAACTATAATAAAAAATCTAAAAAAATTACACATGATAGAGCCACTTCCCCTTTACATTCCAAACTAGTTTTCGTAGTCTGCGCAGCTCTAATTACCCCGTGAAAATTCATCGAAGTTAAGTAATTTCTGAAAACATAAATATTTCTATAAAACTTTAAAATTCATTTAAAAATATAAGAAAAATAGTAAAAATTCTGGGAAAATTTCCCAAGGTTCTTGAGTGACTCGACTTGATACTTATAAATTTTTCAGACCGTAAAAATAAGTTTTCTCCGTAAAATAAATTGTTTTTTTGTGTAGGCATTCGCTCGTGACCAATTTCTTCATATTTAAAACTCAAATAAATTAAATAAAACCCTTTTATGAAAAAAATAATAACACCAATCTTGCATGCCGTAATAACTCCATTTACGTACTTAGGTGCCATACTAAACTTTAGGCTACCACATCCTCCCTCCAATCGAGAATGTCCCCATTCTTAAAACTTTGCATAAGTGGTCAAACAATTCCAAAAGAATTATCTTTTCTAATAAAATAATTTGATAAATTTGTTTTAGCTGGTCTTCTTTTAATTCTTTATAATAAATATGTTGTTTCTTCTTCTCTGGCTTGATATAACATAAAATAAAATAAAATAAATCTTGTGATGATTCCACTACGAGAGCAAGGTTTGAATCCCTTAAGACTCCCATTAACCAGTCTTCCTTCTTGTCACAGCATTGAGAGAGTGGATCTTCCTATGAGCCGAATACTCCTGATTCCAACCTCATAGGGCCCCCCACTGAGCCGAATTCTATGATTCCAATCTCGCCATAAGGTCCTCCAAGCTTCACACCAAAAAAAATGGCCTAACTATGAGGTACTAAAAAAAATCATTCCCTAAAATCCAACTACCATCCTAACTTCTGATTCCTTCATCACAATTTTCAAACTTTGCTATACAGCAAACCCATAAAATACTTTTGCCAGGCTTCCAATAATAATATTAACTTTAGACCATGTTAAAGCGCCACAAATTTCACCTAATTAACCATTATGCTTTCCTTTGCATCATCACCACCTAAAATTTTAACCTCCTAAAGCTTATCAGCACCCAATTCCAGAAATGATTAAATAACCAGTTTAGAGTCTTAGTGGACAGTGATAAATTAAAAGATTGAATTGAGTTATCCAAACAAGATTGACATTCCAGTTTAAAGTCTTGGTGGACCAAACATATAATCGATTGCCAGTTTATGGTCTTGGTGGACCAAAGATTGTTTAGGTGCATAAATAACTTGATATATTCCTAAATAAGGCCTAGGCTTGACCAAAGATTGAATAAATTTGATAATCCAGTTTAATGTCATAGTGGACCAAACATTTGATTGACAAGTAATCCAGTATAAGGCCATAGTGGTCCAATGAATGTTGAATTATCCTGCAGATATTAATTTTCCAGTTTAAAGTCATAGTGGACTAAACAATGAATGAACTACCAGTTTAAAGTCATGGTGGACCAAACATTTGATCGATAAGAAATCCAGTTTAAGGTCATGGTGGACCCAACAGCTTGATAACAGTCCAGTTTAAGGTCTTGGTGGACCTAACATTTGATAACACTCCAGTTTAAGGTCTTGGTGGACCTAACATTTGATTGATAAAATAAAAAATAAAAAATCCGTCTCCCATAAATATCCATAAAATCTTGAACATTCTTGAAATTCAGTTTAAAGTCTTGAAGGACTAATAGCTCCAATATAAAAACCTTAAAGAATGTCTTGAACAGTAGCCAGTTTAAAGTCTTGGAGGACTAACAGCTCCAAAATTCTTATAAAAACCTTAAGGAAAGTCTTGAGAGTAGCCAGTTTAAAGTCATGGAGGACTAAAAGATCCAAAATACATATAAAAAACCTTAAAGAACGTCTTGAACAGTAGCCAGTTCAAAGTCTTGGAGGACTAACAGCTGTCTTGAAGTAAAATCCCATAGGTATTGAGTTCCCCTAGAACTTGTTTCCTGTCTAAACTAAATGAATAAAACTAAAAAGAATGAAAACTAAAAAAATAAAACTAAGAAATATATTAATAATTTTGATTTAATTGATTAATTTTTTATTTTATTATTTTATTTTTATTTTATTTTTTATTTTTATTTTATAATTTTTTTTTATTTTTTTATTTTTATTTTATTTTATATTTTTTATATTTTATGTTATGTTATTTTATTTTATTTTATTATTTATTTTATTTTATTTATTTTTAATTTTAATTTTAATTTTGTTTTTTTAATTTAAAATAAAAGATTTTAGAAAAGATAGTTTTGAAATAAAAGTTAAAATTTTATTTTTAAAGAAAGATAAACGAACGTGAAAAGAAAGATAAAAAAAGTAATAAAAAAATTTCTAAATAAAATTTTAAAAGATGCCCCCCGGCCATTTGATGAGCCGTACCCTTGACATCATACCCACATCCAAGTGCAACTTGATGTGGTTACACAATTTTGAGAAATTGAAAAGAAAATAAAATAAATGAAAGTTTTTAGAAGATAATTTTTATAATGATGATCACTGGGTGGGCTCCCTCCAATTTATAAAAATGATTAGAGACCACCAGTGAGCATCACCTTTACAATAATTCATAATATATATTAAAGAAAAGAAATCACAATCTAACATAAAAAATCAAAAACAAAATAAAATAAAAGAATCTTGAATCCAGCATTGAGAGCAGTGTCTCTTGATTTGTTCCAGTTTATAGTCTTAGTGGACTTCCTATAATTAAAAGACAAAGCCAGGATTCAACTAGAAACAGGGAAAATTTTGGAAACGAACATTATGGGGTAATTGTGTATAGAGCAGCCAGCCCATCAATTACCCCCACACTTGCCAATATTAAATTAAGAAGGTTCCCCTGTGAACACTTCTTCCAATAAATTTTTAAAATTTTCCAACACTATCTTCACCCATATTTTAAGAATTTTAAATTTCGAAAATTTCAAAGAAGGTTTTCTTGCATTTCATTAAGTTTCATCACAGTTTTGTTGCCCATATACAGTGTAACAATAGTAAAGTATTTTTGATAAAAAAAGATAGTTTATCCTCGTTGCGGAGGTCGATAAGGTTTTTATAAACACATAGTTTATCCTCATTGCGGAGGAATCCATAAAATTTCGTCAATATCATAGTTTATCCTCGTTGCGGAGGTATCCATAAAATTTGATAAATGTTATAGTTTATCCTCATTGCAGAGGATAATAAAATTTTTGTTGATATTATAGTTTATCCTCCTTGCGGAGGTAGACTTCGGCACTCCTGGTGCCTCTAGGATAGAACCGTTTCACTTGATCGGCCGCTACCCTCTTCTTCAATACTACTCCATCCAACTCTTCTAACACATATGAACCGCCGGAAACTTGCTCCTTGATTTTATACGGTCCATTCCACCTATCTGCAAACATCTTTCCCCACTGACTTTCCAAGCTCCTATTATACACCAGGACCATATCACCTGGGTTCAAAGGTTTCCTTAATTGATGTGCCAACCGCTCATCCCAATATCTAACTGATTGATTTCAGATCTTCATCATCCGCGAATATGCCTTTTCTAAATATTCTTCTTTCTTTTCTAGCTGCATCATTCTTGCACGCAATAATTCTTCAGTAGTTTTGACCGTGTCCCAGTCAACTCCAAGATATGATTCAGCTTCTAAATCAACCGGTAAAACTTCTTTCTGTCCAAAAACAAGTTCATAAGGTGAAAATCCGGTCGTCCTTTTGTCAGTGATTTGATCAGCAAATAAAACTAAAGGTAAATAGTGCCTCCACTTTTCGGCACTTGTCCCACACATTTTAACTAAAGCATCCTTAATAACTTGATGCCCTCTTTCAACCATGCCTTCAGCTTCGGGATAATATGGGGTTGCTACCCTAACCTTTGATCCAACTTTCAATACGGCCTCTTTAAACTCTGTCCCAAATTCAGGACCTCCATCTACCGTCACCAATTTCATCACTCCATATCGATACACCCAATTATTTAACAAAAATTCTGCCACATTTTTGGCAGTCAAATTAATAAGAGGCACTGCCTCTACCCAACCAGATAAGTCGTCTCTGGCTACAATTAAATATTTATACTTTCCCTCTTTGATATGAACGGCATCTAAACTAACTCTTCCAAAGAGCCTATATTCACCGGTCGCGCGTCCAGGTTCTTTTGGCCTTAAATAACTTCGTCTTTGACATTCTTCGCATGACTGAACCCACTGTTTAACAGCCATCTTCATGCCAGGCCACCAAAATCGATCAGAAATTCTTCTAAACGTTTCTCCAACGCCTCTATGCCCGAGATCTTCATGCAGTGATTTCAAAACTAATTCTTGCCCCTTCTGTTGAGTTATAACTACTTGAGGATTTGGATACCTTCTCCTCATTAAACGTCGACCAGATAGGTAAAACGTAGATGACTTCCTTTTGATAGCCACCCATTCATCGTCTTCACAATCTTCTGGCCTCTCTAAAGTCAACAAATATTTGACTAACAAAAAATAAAAACCAGTCTGACCCCAGACTTCATCTTGAAAATCGATTAATATAACATCAATAGGGACTTCTCTATCACCAATATCACCTGAACATGAATGAGCCAATAATCGTTGACCCCTAAATAAATCTTTAATCAAGCTATGTCGTCGTTTTTCTTCTGAACCTTTGGATCCTTCGTAAACCGTATTTGAAAATACCTCTTTCTCTTTATCCACCTTTTTATTTAAATTCTCTAATTCTCCAACATATACACCATTCCTTAATTTACTACTATCCCACACTACCAATCCATCTTCCTCTACATACACCACATCTTCTTCTACCTCCTTTCTACCAAATTTATCTACACCTTTTCCAACACCTTTATTAACATAAAAACTATTTTCCAGTTTATCCTCTTGGTGGAGGTCATCATCACCATAATCTAAACACAATAGTCCTGCCAGTTTAACCTCATGGGGGAGGTATGGAAAGTCTTCAGCTCCTTTAGTGCTGGCTTTGATAATAGGTATATCTTCATCGAACTCTTCTGAGTCTGAATCTTCTTCAGTGGGTGGTCTCCTTGATAAACCATCTGGCATAGTAAAAGTCTTGCCAGGCTTATGAACTAAATCAAATAAAAAATGTTGAATAAAAGCTACCCATCTCGTCATGGGTGCGTTCGGTAAACTTGGGGAATTAATCATCTGGATTAACGATTTCGCATCCACTGGCAACTCAAAATGTTGCCCCCACAAAATATGCTGAAGTTTCTTCAGTATTTTTGCCACACCACATAATTCCAATTTTGGTTGAGAATATCTTGATTCAACCTCAGTAAATACTACAGATTCATACCTAACTGGCCTGATGTAACCAGCTTTATCCATCTGAGACAAAACCGCCCCAGCTGCAACCTGACTTGAATCAACTGCTAAATAAATTCTACCAGCATCTTTTCCATAATCCAACTTGTGCAGGACTAAATCCTTCCCCACAACCTCCTTCAACTTCACAAACGCCTTCTCACACTCTTCATCCCACTCCCAGTCTGCATCCTTTCACGTTAACCGTCTCAATGGAGCTGCCAATGAAGAAAAGTCCTTGATAAACATTCTAACATATACACAAACGCCTAAAAACCCTCTAACTTCGGTCATATTCTTGGGTCTTGGCCAGGACTGAATTTTGTTAACTTTCTTCTTGGACATAATCCTACCCTCTCTACATACCACATGGCCTAATATTTCTAAGGCTGGCACACAACATGAAGATTTTGAACCTGAAATAGTTAATCCAGCCTCTTAAATTCAAAACAAGATTCTTTCTAATGTAATTGCAAACTCCCAAATGAATTTGCGTATCCCGGGATTCTCTTCCAACACCTGGTTATCATAGTCGGTTGTTGGTCCCTTAATTCCTCCATCATCTATAAAGATTCCAGCATATTGTGGAATTTTGTCTTGAAGGATCCAAGCCATCTGAGCTTGATAAACTGCAACCAAATTTGTTGCTCCTTGAGGTAATCTTGTTAACTGTAAACGTCCAAGTGGTGTATCAAATGTAGTGAGAGGCCTTGAGTCCGGATATAACTCTCTCTCATCATATCCACCCATAATATCTCCCAAACCATAACACACTCTCCCTGCAAATGCTTCAACAAACTCCTCAGCACTAGGCGGTATCCCAGCATCCTTTATTGTAACCCTATAATTCCCTAAGATCATGAACAACTCTAAGCTTGCCATTCGGTTTCTTGATACAAAATACCGGACTAGAATAACTTGATTTTGATTGCTCATACAGTCCAGTGTGTATCCGTTCTCTGACAACTTCAATATAGGCTTCTTTTAATGCAGCCGGAATAGGAATCGGTTTCTGCTGCCACGGTTCATGACATACCACAGGAATCTTGTAAGGCTCCCCATAGGAATGCTTCAACACACCCCTCTCCTCTTCTACAAAAGCAATGGCCTTCTCTCGCTTGACCATCACATCCAACAACAACTTCTTCTCTTCTCCAGACAAACAACCATCAGGTCCAAAATTAACAACACCCAGTCTCTCAAAAGTGATTCTTGACGTCTCATAAAATTCAGGCGGATTCTTTACCAAGGGACTTTCATAAGGATCTCTTGATAACCTTGGTCTTCTCAAAGGTGGATTTAATTCGGCAGGTAGCGGTTCATTAATAGGTGGAACTTTATTTGCTACCTTCTTATATTTGGCTGCGTCCACATCTAAATAAACTTGAGGTAAAACATTTACTTTTGTATCGCCATTACATATTTCGTCAAATGAATCTTCTTCATTGCCAGAATCGGAATAAGAAAAATTAGAAAAATATTTTATTTCATTTTTAAATTTTACCCTTTTCTCCTTTCCCTCGTCTAATTTATAAACAGATTTTCCAACACCTTTGCTTCCCTTATCCAACAGTAAATCACCCGTTGTGGTAGCCTAAAGTTTAGTACGGCACCTAAATATGTAAATGGAGTTATTACGGCGTGCAAGATTGGCGTTATTATTTTTTATAAAAGGGTTTTATTTAATTTATTGGAGTTTAAAATATGAAGAAATTGGTCACGAGCAAATGCCTACACAAAAACAATTTATTTTACGGAGAAAGCTTATTTTTACGGTCTGAAAAATTTATAAGTATCAAGTCGAGTCACTCAAGAGCCTTGGGAAATTTTCCCAGAATTTTTACTATTTTTCTTATATTTTTAAATGAATTTTAAAGTTTTATAGAAATATTTACGTTTTCAGAAATTACTTAACTTCGATGAATTTTCACGGGGTAATTAGAGCTGCGCAGACTACGAAAATTAGTTTGGTATGTAAAGGGGAAGTAGCTCTATTATGTGTAATTTTTCTAGATTTTTTATTATAGTTTTAAGGTTCTAATTGAGTCCGGAAGTCCGGACGGACTCCGTACGGACTCCGCTTTGACTCCGTACGGACTCCGTTCCGGCTCCGGATTGACTCTGGAAGAGCTCTGGAGGGGAAAACTTAGGCACGTGACTAGGAATACTTAAGCGCTTCTCAAACTCGAAATTGAGGGGGGGACACATCATACAGCTTAATCTTTAACCACCACAGTCTCATTTTTTTTATTACTCAACAAATTAAATAAATTTGTAATACCCTTATAACTTTATATTTTATATATAACATTTTAGAAATACAATTCAACAATTTAAATCCCACTTCATATAGGGTATCTTTAGAAAGGTCTTCATCGCTGGGACTTGATTATTGCTGTCTCATAAAAATTCAAATTATTATAAAAACATAAAAGTCAATCTTTTCAGATCTTTCACTGGTACACCTTAATTGTTGTTATCAGTATTTCTTTCTCAACAGCCACTTTCTTTAAATCTCAATAAGCGTTAATTATTTTAGAGTTTCATTATTTTCATCAACCAGATCCAAGTAGATTGGTTAGCTTAGTGATTTAGAATTCCCATTTTGATATTTTTATTGGAAGGACGGGGTTTTCAGCTAAATCCACATATCTCCTCCGGATTCTGCTTACAGCAAGGCGACTGTAAGAGTTTACCTTACCATAGTTGGCGCCCAACGTGGGGTTTCGATTTCTCTAGCTTTCTTTAAAGACTTACTTGGATCAAGAACGTTCTTAGCCTGCAAGAGGCTTATTTTCTGGAACTCTAATTGGAATTTTTTGTTATTGGCCTGCAAGAGGCTTGTTATTTTAACGGTTGTTAACGCTTTTCTTATGTTTTGGGATGTCTTCTACTAGTGGAACTGCTGTGTTGGCTGCTGGTGTACCCGTTAGGGCATCAGTAAGGATTGTATCTTGGGTTGGGCCCAAGTTTTCTGGAGATGATTTAGAAGGATTTTTACATAGGTATGAAACTGCAGCTGCGATTGATGGTGCTTTACCTTTGGATATGGTGAAGCAGATTAGGTTCTTTATTTTGGACAGAGAGGTTGAAAAGGAGGTTATTTCTATGGATGGTTATAAAGATCAAGATTGGAGAAAGCTCAAGATGGAAATGGAAAAAAAGTGGCCAAAAGTTTATTCATTGGAGGATCTAAAGGATATAGCTAGGAAATGGGAATCAAAAGGTGGTGTAACATCTCTGCATCAATATCATCAGTTTATGGTTGAATTTCAGGTGGTTCTGGATTATTTGTTGGAGTATGAAATTTTATTTCATGATAATGCATCAAAGTATATTTATTGGGGTGCCATAAGGGAAAAGGTTAAGAAAGATGTTTTGATGGTGCTTATTAAAGCAAATTTAATGAAGGATCTTCCAGATGGAGAAACTAGGATTCCTGGTATGGAGGTGCTAAAGAAGGTTATTTTGGAACATCTGGATACTCATAACTCTGTTGATTTGGACTCTGGAGAAGACACTGAGGTCGCTCAAGAGATAGAAGAGGATGGTGTAAAAGAACTAGTTACTGATGAAATTTTGGATTCAGCCATTCCTGAAGATTTTGTCCAGCCTGAAGATATTATTTTTGTTGACTCTTCTGTTTGGAAAGAAGAGGTTTCTGAAGATGAAGATATTATTGTCACTGATGAAGAAAATTTGGATGTTGGGGATAATTTTGTTTTGGATAATTTGGAATTTGATTTAGAGGAATATTTACCTCAGGTTTTTTCTTCAAAAGCGGAGACTGTCTGCAATTCAGATGTGGATATGGTTTATGAATCTGGTATATGTATGGTGGATTTGTTTCAATCTCAGGAAGAGATTTTTATGGAGGATATGGTTTTCCCTGCACTAATAAAGAGTGTAGTGGCATTTGATAATAGAGTGCATAAATCGGATGCACTCATATTTTGGAAAAGGGTTGTTTATTTTTATGTCCAATGGTAGGACAAATTATGAGGGTTTATTTTTGGGTTTTATGGAATTGGTGGATAAGCCCTTGGGGCAAAATTATGGATTATCTCCAGGGGATATCAAGAATTTAATTCCTCCAAAATGAGGATAAACTACCTAAACTC
The DNA here is from genome assembly GCA_030280995.1 of Hemileia vastatrix. Classification (NCBI taxonomy): domain Eukaryota; kingdom Fungi; phylum Basidiomycota; class Pucciniomycetes; order Pucciniales; family Zaghouaniaceae; genus Hemileia; species Hemileia vastatrix. The sequence goes on from JASXTE010000011.1 coordinate 31,453,486, forward strand.
GGCTGAAATTTTTTTTATCGTTATGTCTTCAATTTATTCAGGATTCAAATTATTATGGATGCCCTCATTTTTTGGGGTAGCAGGGGCTGATCACTCTAATGTTGTAATCTCTCCTCAGGATGAGATCCCGGATTGCAATAGGTCAGCTCACTTGGAGATAATTCAAGTGGATTCTCAATTATTTTCTGTTAATATTACTTTGGAGTGCAAATACGTTTTGGACTTTTCTATATGTTTATTGGATTTACCCGGTTTTTCTATTAAATTTAAAAATGGTAAAAAAGGCAAAATGGGCCAAATTAGGTTGAATAAAAATTGGAAGGGTATGTTTTATGGCCTCCAGCAAGAGGTTAAACTGCAATTATCTCCTTCTATCACGGACCTCCAGCAAGAGGGTAAACTGCAAATATCACATCAAAATCTGATTAAAAATCTTGGTATAATTAAAACACAAAAAAATAATTTATGTGAAAATGTTATTCCGGACCTCCAGCAAGAGGGTAAACTGCAATTATCTCATCAAAATCAAATAAAAAATCTCGGTATAATTAAAACACAAAAAAATAATTTTTGTGAAAATTCAATTCCGGTTCTCCAGCAAGAGGTTAAACTGCCAACTTTCTTTACGGGTGATTTACTGTTGGATAAGGGAAGAAAAGGTGTTGGAGAATCTGTTTATAAATTAGACGAGGGAAAGGAGAAAAGGGTAAAATTTAAAAATGAAATAAAATATTTTTCTAATTTTTCTTATTCCAATTCTGACGATGAAGAAGATTCATTTGATGAAAGTTTTAATGGCGATGTTTTACCTCAAGTTTATTTAGATGTGGACGCAGCCAAATATAAGAAGGTAGCAAATAAAGTTCCACCTATTAATGAACTGCTACCTGCCGAATTAAATCCACCTTTGAGAAGACCAAGGTTATCAAGAGATCCTTATGAAAGTCCCTTGGTAAAGAATCCGCCTGAATTTTCTGAGACGTCAAGAATCACTTTTGAGAGACTGGGTGTTGTTAATTTTGGACCTGATGGTTGGTTGTCTGGAGAAGAGAAGAAGTTGTTGTTGGATGTGATGGTCAAGCGAGAGAAGGCCATTGCTTTTGTAGAAGAGGAGAGGGGTGTGTTGAAGCATTCCTATGAGGAGCCTTACAAGATTCCTGTGGTATGTCATGAACCGTGGCAGCAGAAACCGATTCCTATTCCGGCTGCATTAAAAGAAGCCTATATTGAAGTTGTCAGAGAACAGATACACACTGGACTGTATGAGCAATCAACGTCAAGTTATTCTAGTCCGGTATTTTGTATCAAGAAACCGAATGGCAAGCTTAGAGTTGTTCATGATCTTGGGGAATTAAATAGGGTTACAATAAAGGATGCTGGGATACCGCCTAGTGCTGAGGAGTTTGTTGAAGCGTTTGCAGGGAGAGTGTGTTATGGTTTGGGAGATATTATGGGTGGATATGATGAGAGAGAGTTACATCCGGACTCAAGACCTCTCACTACATTCGATACACCACTTGGATGTTTACAGTTAACAAGATTACCTCAAGGAGCAACAAATTCGGTTGCAGTTTATCAAGCTCAGATGGCTTGGATCCTTCAAGATGAAATTCCACAATATGCTGGAATCTTTATAGATGATGGAGGAATTAAGGGACCAACAACCGACTATGATAACCAGGTGTTGGAAGAGAATCCTGGGATACGCAAATTCATTTGGGAGTTTGCAATTACTTTAGAAAGAATCTTGTTTCAAATTGAAGAGGCTGGTTTAACTATTTCAGGTTCAAAATTTTCATGTTGTGTTCCAGCCTTAGAAATATTAGGCCATGTGGTATGTAGAGAGGGTAGGATTATGTCCAAGAAGAAAGTTAACAAAATTCAGTCCTGGCCAAGACCCAAGAATACGACCGAAGTTAGAGGGTTTTTAGGCGTTTGTGTATATGTTAGAATGTTTATCAAGGACTTTTCTTCATTGGCAGCTCCATTGAGACGGTTAACGTGAAAGGATGCAGACTGGGAGTGGGATGAAGAGTGTGAGAAGGCGTTTGTGAAGTTGAAGGAGGTTGTGGGGAAGGATTTAGTCCTGCACAAGTTGGATTATGGAAAAGATGCTGGTAGAATTTATTTAGCAGTTGATTCAAGTCAGGTTGCAGCTGGGGCGGTTTTGTCTCAGATGGATAAAGCTGGTTACATCAGGCCAGTTAGGTATGAATCTGTAGTATTTACTGAGGTTGAATCAAGATATTCTCAACCAAAATTGGAATTATGTGGTGTGGCAAAAATACTGAAGAAACTTCAGCATATTTTGTGGGGGCAACATTTTGAGTTGCCAGTGGATGCGAAATCGTTAATCCAGATGATTAATTCCCCAAGTTTACCGAACGCACCCATGACGAGATGGGTAGCTTTTATTCAACATTTTTTATTTGATTTAGTTCATAAGCCTGGCAAGACTTTTACTATGCCAGATGGTTTATCAAGGAGACCACCCACTGAAGAAGATTCAGACTCAGAAGAGTTCGATGAAGATATACCTATTATCAAAGCCAGCACTAAAGGAGCTGAAGACTTTCCATACCTCCCCCATGAGGTTAAACTGGCAGGACTATTGTGTTTAGATTATGGTGATGATGACCTCCACCAAGAGGATAAACTGGAAAATAGTTTTTATGTTAATAAAGGTGTTGGAAAAGGTGTAGATAAATTTGGTAGAAAGGAGGTAGAAGAAGATGTGGTGTATGTAGAGGAAGATGGATTGGTAGTGTGGGATAGTAGTAAATTAAGGAATGGTGTATATGTTGGAGAATTAGAGAATTTAAATAAAAAGGTGGATAAAGAGAAAGAGGTATTTTCAAATACGGTTTACGAAGGATCCAAAGGTTCAGAAGAAAAACGACGACATAGCTTGATTAAAGATTTATTTAGGGGTCAACGATTATTGGCTCATTCATGTTCAGGTGATATTGGTGATAGAGAAGTCCCTATTGATGTTATATTAATCGATTTTCAAGATGAAGTCTGGGGTCAGACTGGTTTTTATTTTTTGTTAGTCAAATATTTGTTGACTTTAGAGAGGCCAGAAGATTGTGAAGACGATGAATGGGTGGCTATCAAAAGGAAGTCATCTACGTTTTACCTATCTGGTCGACGTTTAATGAGGAGAAGGTATCCAAATCCTCAAGTAGTTATAACTCAACAGAAGGGGCAAGAATTAGTTTTGAAATCACTGCATGAAGATCTCGGGCATAGAGGCGTTGGAGAAACGTTTAGAAGAATTTCTGATCGATTTTGGTGGCCTGGCATGAAGATGGCTGTTAAACAGTGGGTTCAGTCATGCGAAGAATGTCAAAGACGAAGTTATTTAAGGCCAAAAGAACCTGGACGCGCGACCAGTGAATATACGCTCTTTGGGAGAGTTAGTTTAGATGCCGTTCATATAAAAGAGGGACGGTATAGATATTTAATTGTGGCCAGAGATGATTTATTTGGTTGGGTAGAGGCAGCGCCTCTTATTAATTTAACTGCCAAAAATGTGGCAGAATTTTTTTTGAATAATTGGGTATATAGGTATGGGGTGATGAAGTTGGTAACGGTAGATGGAGGTCCTGAATTTGGGACAGAGTTTAAAGAGGCCGTATTGAAAGTTGGATCAAAGGTTAGGGTAGCAACCCCATATTATCCCGAAGCTGAAGGCATGGTTGAAAGAGGGCATCAAGTTATTAAGGATGCTTTAGTTAAAATGTGTGGGACAAGTGCCGAAAAGTGGAGGCACTATTTACCTTTAGTTTTATTTGCTGATCGAATCACTGCCAAAAGGACAACCGGATTTTCACCTTATGAACTTGTTTTTGGACAGAAAGCAGTTTTACCGGTTGATTTAGAAGCTGAATCATATCTTGGAGTTGACTGGGACACAGTCAAAACTACTGAAGAATTATTGTGTGCAAGAATGATGCAGCTAGAAAAGAAAGAAGAATATTTAGAAAAGGCATATTCGCGGATGATGAAGATCCGAAATCAATCAGTCAGATATTGGGATGAGCGGTTGGCACATCGATTAAGGAAACCTTTGAACCCAGGAGATATGGTCCTGGTGTATAATAGGAGTTTGGAAAATCAGTGGGGAAAGATGTTTGCAGATAGGTGGAATGGACCGTATAAAATCAAGGAGCAAGTTTCCGGCGGTTCATATGTGCTAGAAGAGTTGGATGGAGTAGTATTAAAGAAGAGGGTAGCAGCCGATCAAGTGAAACGGTTCTATCCTAGAGGCACCAGGAGTGCCGAAGTATACCTCTGCAATGAGGATAAACTATGACATTTATGAAATTATATGGACGAACTCCGAAATGAGGATAAACTACAATTTTAATGACTTTTATTAAATTTATACCTCCGCAATGAGGATAAACTATGATATCTACGAAATTTTATGGATTCCTCCGCAACGAGTATAAACTATCTTCTTATTTTTATCAAAAATACTTTAATATTGTTACACTGCATATGGGCAACGAAACTGTGATGAAACATAACGAAATACGAGAAAACCTTCATTGAAAATTTTCAAAATTTAAAATTCTTAAAATATGGGTGAAGATAGTGTTGGAAAATTTTAAAAATTTATTGGAAGAAGTGTTCACAGGGGAACCTTCTTAATTTAATATTGGCAAGTGTGGGGGTAATTGATGGGCTGGCTGCTCTATACACAATTACCCCATAATGTTCGTTTCCAAAATTTTCCCTGTTTCTTGTTGAATCCTGGCTTTGTCTTTTAATTATAGGAAGTCCACTAAGACTATAAACTGGAACAAATCAAGAGACATCGCTCTCAACTCCGGATTCAAGATTCTTTTATTTTATTTTGTTTTTGATTTTTTATGTTAGATTGTGATTTCTTTTCTTTAATATATATTATGAATTATTGTAAAGGTGATGCTCACTGGTGGTCTCTAATCATTTTTATAAATTGGAGGGAGCCCACCCAGTGATCATCATTATAAAAATTATCTTCTAAAAAAAACTTTCATTTATTTTCTTTTCTTTTCAATTTCTCAAAATTGTGTAACCACATCAAGTTGCACTTGGATGTGGGTATAATGTCGAGGGTACGGCTCATCAAATGGCCGGGGGGCATCTTTTAAAAAAATTTTATTTTGAAATTTTTATTATTATTACTTTTTTATCTTTCTTTAAAAATTAAATTTTAACTTTTATTTCAAAAACTATCTTTTCTAAAATCTTTTATTTTAAATTAAAAACAAAATTAAAATTAAATAAAAATAAAATAAAAAAAAAATAAAATAAAAAATAAAAAAAAATAAAAAATAAAAATAAAAAAAATAATAATAATAAAATAAAAATAAAATAAATAAATAAAAATAAAATAATAATAAAAAAAAATATTAAAATAAAAAAAATTAATTAATTAAATAAAAATTATTATATTTCTCAGTTTTATTTTTTTAGTTTTATTCATTTAGTTTAGACAGGAAACAGGGTCTAGGGGAACTCAATACCTATGGGATTTTACTTCAAGACAGCTGTTAGTCCTCCAAGACTTTAAACTGGCTACTGTTCAAGACGTTCTTTAAGGTTTTTTTTATATGTATTTTGGATCTGTTAGTCCTCCAAGACTTTAAACTGGCTACTGTTCAAGAAGTTCTTTAAGGTTTTTTTTATATGTATTTTGGATCTGTTAGTCCTCCAAGACTTTAAACTGGCTACTGTTCAAGACGTTCTTTAAGGTTTTTTTTATATGTATTTTGGATCTGTTAGTCCTCCAAGACTTTAAACTGGCTACTGTTCAAGACGTTCTTTAAGGTTTTTTTTATATGTATTTTGGATCTGTTAGTCCTCCAAGAATTTAAACTGGCTGCTGTGCAAGACGTTCTTTAAGTTTTTTTATACATATTTTGGATCTGTTAGTCCTCCAAGACTTTAAACTGGCTAATTTTCAAGACTTTCATTAAAGATGTTATATTGGAGCTGTTAGTCCTCCAAGACTCTAAACTGGCTAATTTTCAAGACTATTGTTAAAATTTTTTTATTGGATTTGTTAGTCCTCCAAGACTTTAAACTGGCTAATTTTCAAGACTGTCGTTAAAATTTTTTTTTTGGATTTATAAGGTCCACCAAGACCTTAAACTGGACTGTTATCAAGCTGTTGGGTCCACCATGACTTTAAACTGGTAGTTCATTCATTGTTTAGTCCACTATGACTTTAAACTGGAAAATTAATATCTGCAGGATAATTCAACATTCATTGGTCCACTATGACATTAAACTGGATTATCAAATTTATTCAATCTTTGATCAAGCCTAGGCCTTACTTAGGAATATATCAAGATATTTATGCACTTAAACGATCTTTGGTCCACCAAGACCATAAACTGGCAATCGATTATATGTTTGGTCCACCAAGACTTTAAATTGGAATGTCAATCTTGTTTGGATAACTCAATTCAATCTTTTAATTTATCACTGTCCACTAAGACTCTAAACTGGTTATTCAATTATTTCTGGAATTGGGTGCTGATAGCTTTAGGAGGTTAAAATTTTAGGTGGTGATGATGCTAAAGAAAGCATAATGGTTAATTAGGTAAAATTTGTGGCGCTTTAACATGGTCTAAAGTTAATATTATTATTGGAAGCCTGGCAAAAGTATTTTACGGGTTTGCTGTATAGCAAAGTTTGAAAATTGTGATGAAGGAATAAGAAGTTAGGATGGTAGTTGGATTTTAGGGAATGATTTTTTTTAGTGCCTCATAGTTAGGCCATTTTTTTTTGGTGTGAATCTTGGAGGACCTTATGGCCAGATTGGAATCATAGAATTCGGCTCAGTGGGGGGCCCTATGAGGTTGGAATCAGGAGTATTCGGCTCATAGGAAGATCCACTCTCTCAATGCTGTGACAAGAAGGAAGACTGGTATATGGGAGTCTGAAGGGATTCAAACCTTTCTCTCAGTAGTGGAATCATCACAAGATTTATATTATTTTATTTTATGTTATATCAAGCCAGAGAAGAAGAAACAACGTTTTTATTATAAAGAATTAAAAGAAGACCAGCTAAAACAAATTTATCAAATTATTTTATTAGAAAAGATAATTCTTTTGGAATTGCTCAACCACTTATGCAAAGTTATAAGAATGGGGACATTCTCAATTGGAGGGAGGATGTGGTAGCCTAAAGTTTAGTACGGCACCTAAATATGTAAATGGAGTTATTACGGCGTGCAAGATTGGTGTTATTATTTTTTATAAAAGGGTTTTATTTTATTTATTGGAGTTTAAAATATGAAGAAATTGGTCACGAGCAAATGCCTACACAAAAACAATTTATTTTACGGAGAAAGCTTATTTTTACGGTCTGAAAAATTTATAAGTATCAAGTCGAGTCACTCAAGAACCTTGAGAAATTTTCCCAGAATTTTTACTATTTTTCTTATATTTTTAAATGAATTTTAAAGTTTTATAGAAATATTTATGTTTTCAGAAATTACTTAACTTCGATGAATTTTCACGGGGTAATTAGAGCTGCGCAGACTACGAAAATTGGTTTGGAATGTAAAGGGGAAGTGGCTCTATCATGTGTAATTTTTCTAGATTTTTATTATAGTTTTAAGGTTGTAATTGAGTCCGGAAGTCCAGACGGACTCCGTACGGACTCCGTTCCGGCTCCATACGGACTCCGTACGGGCTCCGGATTGACTCTGGAAGAGCTCTGGAGGGGAAAACTTAGGCACGTGACTAGGAATACTTAAGCGCTTCTCAAACTCGAAATTGAGGGGGGGACACATCATACAGCTTAATCTTTAACCACCACAGTCTCATTTTTTTTATTACTCAACAAATTAAATAAATTTGTAATACCCTTATAACTTTATATTTTATATATAACATTTTAGAAATACAATTCAACAATTTAAATCACACTTCATATAGGGTATCCTTAGAAAGGTCTTCATCGCTGGGACTTGATTATTGCTGTCTCATAAAAATTCAAATTATTATAAAAACATAAAAGTCAATCTTTTCAGATATTTCACTGGTACACCTTAATTGTTGTTATCAGTATTTCTTTCTCAACAGCCACTTTCTTTAAATCTCAATAAGCGTTAATTATTTTAGAGTTTCATTATTTTCATCAACCAGATCCAAGTAGATTGGTTAGCTTAGTGATTTAGAATTCCCATTTTGATATTTTTATTGGAAGGACGGGGTTTTCAGCTAAATCCACATATCTCCTCCGGATTCTGCTTACAGCAAGGCGACTGTAAGAGTTTACCTTACCATACCGTAAAGAAAGTTGGTAGTTTAACCTCTTGCTGGAGGACCAGAATTGAATTTTCACAAAAATTATTTTTTTGAGTTTTAATTATACCAAGATTTTTTATTGGATTTTGATTAGACTTTTGCAGTTTACCCTCTTGCTGGAGGTCCGGAATAACATTTTCACAAAAATTATTTTTTTGTGTTTTAATTATACTAAGATTTTTAATCGGGTTTTGATAAGATTTTCGCAGTTTACCCTCTTGCTGGAGGTCCATAATAGAAGGAGATACTTGCAGTTTAACCTCTTGCTGGAGGTCATAAAACATACCCTTCCAATTTTTATCCAACCTAATTTGGCCCATTTTGCCTTTTTCACCGTTTTTAAATTTAATAGAAAAACTGGGTAAATCCAATAAACATATAGAAAAGTCCAAAACGTATTTGCACTCCAAAGTAATATTAACTGAAAATAATTGAGAATCCACTTGAATTATCTCCAAGTGAGCTGACCTATTGCAATCCGGGATCTCATCCTGAGGAGAGATTACAACATTAGATTGATCAGCCCCTGCTACCCCAAAAAATGAGGGCATCCATAATAATTTGAATCCTGAATAAATTGAAGGCATAATGATAAACAAAAAATACAGCCCAGTTTAGGTAGTTTATCCTCATTACGGAGGAATTAAATTCTTGATATCCCCTGGAGATAATCCATAATTTTGCCCCAAGGGCTTATCCACCGATTCCATAAAACCCAAAAATAAACCCCCATAATTTGTCCTACCATTGGACATAAAAAATAAACAACCCTTTTCCAAAACATGAGTGCATCCAATTTATGCACTCTATTATCAAATGCCACTACACTCTTTATTAGTGCAGGGAAAACCATATCCTCCTTAACAATCTCTCCCTGAGATTGTAACAAATCCACCATATCCATATCTTTATTGCAGACAGTCTCTGCTTCTAAAGACAAAACCTGAGGCAAGAAATCCTCTAAATCCGATTTCAAATCATTCGACACAAAATTATCCCCATCATCCAAAATTTTGTCATTAATGACAACAATATCTTCATCTTCAAAAATCTCTTCTTTCCCAACAGAATTGTTAACAAAAATAATATCTTCAGTCTGGACAAAATCTTCAGGAATGGCTGATTCCAAAAATTCAACAGAAGCTAATTCTTCTAAACCGCCCTCTTCTATCTCTTGAGCAAGAAAAACCTCTTTTCCAGAGTCCAAATCAACAGAATTATGAGTATCCAGATGTTCTAAAATAGCCTTCTTTAGCACCTCCATACCAGGAATCCTAGTTTCTCCATCTGGGAGATCCTTCATTAAATTCCCATTAATAAGCACCATCAAAACATCTTTCTTAACCTTTTCCCCCATAGCATCCCAAAAAACATACTTTGATGCATTATCATGAAATAAAATTTCATACTCCAACAAATAATCCAGAACCACCTGAAATTCAACCATAAACTGATGATACTGATGCAGAGATGTTACACCACCTTTTGATTCCCATTTCCTAGCTATATCCTTTAGATCCTCCAATGAATTAACTTTTGGCCACCTTTTTCCCATTTACATCTTGAGCTTTCTCCAATCTTGATCTTTATAACCATCCATAGAAATAACCTCCTTTTCCACCTCTCTGTCCAAAATAAAGAACCTAATCTGCTTCACCATATCCAAAGGTAAAGCACCATCAATTGCAGATGCAGTTTCATACCTATGTAAAAATCCTTCTTAATCATCTCCAGAAAACTTGGGCCCAACCCAAGATACAATCCTTACTGATGCCCTAACAGGTACACCAGCAGCCAACACAGCAGTTCCACTAGTAGAAGACATCCCAAAACATAAGAAAAGTGTTAACAACCATTAAAATAACAAGCCTCTTGCAAGCCAATAACAAAATCCAATTAGAGTTCCAGAGAATAAGCCTCTTGCAGGCTAAGAAAGTCCTAGATCCAAGTAAGTCCTAGAAAAAGCTAGAGATTTCGAACCCCACGTTGGGCGCCAACTATGGTAAGGTAAACTCTTACAGTCGCCTTGCTGTAAGCAGAATCCGGAGGAGATGTGTGGATTTAGCTGAAAACCCCGTCCTTCCAATAAAAATAACAAAATGGGAATTCTAAATCACTAAGCTAACCAGTCTACTTGGATCTGATTGATAAAAATAATGAAACTCTAATATGTTTAACGCTTATTGAGATTTTAATAAAAGTGGCTGTTGAGAAAGAAATACTGATAACAACAATTAAGGTGTACCAGTTAAAGATCTGTAAAGATTGATTTTTATGTTTTTATTATAATTTGAGTTTTTATGAGACAGCAATAATCAAGTCCCAGTGGTGAAGACCTTTCTAAAGATACCCTGTATGAAGTGTGATTTAAATTGTTGAGTAGTATTTCTAAAATGTTATATATAAAATATAAAGTTATAAGGGTATTACAAATTTATTTAATTTGTTGAGTAATAAAAAATGAGACTGTGGTGGTTAATGATTAAGCTGTATGATGTATCCCCCCCCTCAATTTCGAGTTTGAGAGGCGCTTAAGTATTCCTAGTCACGTGCCTAAGTTTTCCCCTCCAAAGCTCTTCCAGAGTCAATCCGGAGCCCGTACGGAGTCAAAGCGGAGTCCGTACGGAGTCCAAACAGAGTCCGTACAGAGTCCAAACAGAGTCCGAACGGAGTCCGTACGGAGTTGGATAGGACTCAATTAGAACCTTTAAAACTATAATAAATAATCTAGAAAAATTACACATGATAGAGCCCCTTCCTTTTTACATTCCAAACTAATTTTCGTAGTCTGCGCAGCTCTAATTACCCCGTGAGAATTCATCGAAGTTAAGTAATTTCTGAAAACATAAATATTTCTATAAAACTTTAAAATTCATTTAAAAATATAAGAAAAATAGTAAAAATTCTGGGAAATTTCCCAAGGTTCTTGAGTGACTCGACTTGATACTTATAAATTTTTCAGACCGTAAAAATAAGTTTTCTCCATAAAATAAATTGTTTTTTTGTGTAGGCATTCGCTCATGACCAATTTCTTCATATTTAAAACTCAAATAAATTAAATAAAACCCTTTTATAAAAAAATAATAACACCAATCTTGCATGCCGTAATAACTCCATTTATGTACTTAGGTGCCATACTAAACTTTAGGCTACCACAACGTTGGGTGGCCCACCTGCCTCTGTTTTGGAAGGTTGGGGAGCGCTTCAGGAGGGTTTTTTATTCAATTTGGTGGGTACAGGCACCAGATTGGTGGGTGCGCATGGGCTCTTAGTTAGTGGTCTGTGTGTACATAGTGAATAAGACAGTTTGGGGCAACCTTAATCATCATACAACCATCCGGGGGTAATATAATTGTTCCTCACTCAGTTTTCACTGTTTTCTGGCCACAATTGGCTGTGTTTGTTGCAAGTAAGTTTGTCAGCCTGTATATCTCCAGGACTGAGTAAAAAGTGCTTATTATGGTAGCAGTGTCAGCCCTTCGTCCGGAGTGAACCTTAATTTTCCATTACTCACCTATGGTAGCAGTGTCAGTGCTTTGTCTGGAGTGAACCGGAGTTAGACGCGTCGGCTGCACCATAGATTTTATACCAGACAAACTAGGTACATAACACATAATCACTAAGTATATTAAGTTCCATACATAACACCCCCCCTCTTAGTGATTTCCCGACTACCATGTAATGAAAAAAAAAGAGAAAGAAAAATAACAGACCCTAAGACAACGAAAGGAAAAAATAAAAATAAAAGAAAGAAAATCGATAGAAAAGAAATGCTGTAAAATATGTATATCGTCAATTTTTTTTTTTTTTTTTTTTTTTTTTTTTTTTTTTTTTTTTTTTTTTTTTTTTTTTTTTAATATATACCAAGTAGATGTCTCTTATCTTTCCACACATTTGGACCAAGATTTTTTGTCAAGAGGTCCGCCAGTTGATTGTTTGACGAGACCCATTCAATTTTAATTTCCCGTCTGTGCACTTGCTCGTTAACAAAATAAAAATCCCTGTCAACGTGTCTGCAGCGCTTGTCAGACGGGTCGTCAGTGGCCGCTACTATTGCCCCCTTATTTTCGCAATACAAGTTAGTCGGTCCATGACATAGATCCACCTCCCTCAGCAGGTTCCTCATCCATAAAGCTTGACGTGTTGCATTTGACATCGCCATTAATTCTGAGTGCAGTGATGCCGTAGCCACACGTGTTTGACGTTTGGATTGCCATAGAATGAGGCATCCATTGACTTGTAAGATGTGACCCCCTGTTGCTCTTGCAAATTCTCCACCCCATGTTGCATCGCAGTACACTTCAGTTGATGGCATATGGTTTAAAGTTGGGAATAGATGAAATTTTAAATCTTTGGTGAACTGTAAATATTTAAGCAAATGATTCAGCGCGTCCCATTCAACTTTACCTGGTCTTGATGCATGTCTTGCCAGGAAGTTTACAGGAAACGCTAGATCAGGCCTAGAACCAGCTACCAGATATGATAACGAGCCAATTATAGATAAGAATTTCAATGGTTGAAGAGCAGCATGAGTTTTTTCTTTGAGGGACTTGAGGGAAAGGCCACTGGGAAGGGGGGAAGTGGATGTCAAATGTGCCGGATTGTGTTCATTGAGGATCTTGTTTACAAGTGCGGGTTGATAAATCGTGAAACCTTTATCGCATCTGGAAATAGCCAGACCCACAATTGAAGAGATACCGTCATTCCATTTTACTTTTAAAACCTTACCCATATCATCTTCCAACTCCTTCAATATACCACCATCACTCCCCACTACCACACCGTCATCAACATGTATCCAAAGCATACCTTTTTTACCCTGTTTAGATAAAACATATACACTTGAGTCTTGGTTGCTGGAGACGTAACCTAACTTTGCAAGAATACCGTTCAGGTGCTTCCACCAGCATCTGGCCGCTTGTTTGGTGCCATACAGTGCTTTTTTGAGTCTGCAGACAAGCGTTGGATTGGACGTGTTGGACCCCTCAGGCTGGCGAATGTAGATTTCTTCGTCTATGTCACTGTGAAGATATGCTGCAGTGACATCAAAAGTTTTAATTGGCCAATTATATGTAGCAGCTAAGGTGAGGATTAAACGTAGGGAGGCGAAAGTGGCAGTTGGCGCAAAAGTTTCGTGGAAGTCAACACCGGCTATCTGTTTGAAACCTTGCGCAACATAGCGCGCCTTATGTTTGACAATCTTGCCGAATTCATCTCTCTTGAGGGCAAATACCCATCTTGCTCCTGTGACTGTTTTCCCTTCAGGAAGGGGTACAAGATCCCAAACGTTCATGTTAGACATATTGGATAGTTCTTGGTCACAGGCTGCCTTCCATAAATCAGCATCAGGTCTCTTCATTGCTTGATTATACGTTTGTGGAAGGCGGTCTGACAAATCATTGGAGTTTCGTTCAATATAATCAACCAAAGCGTCTTGAGTGGCAATCGTTTCTTCAGCAGTAAAGTCGCCAAATTTTAGAGAATTGAGGATAAAAGACAGATCACCTTTGGCAGTAGGTCTACTTGTATATTTGGTAGAGAGGATTTTATTCTCAGATTTGTCCCCCTCAGGAATGAAAGTGGCCATGGCTGATTGGACAAAAGTGTTAGTTTCTGGATGCCAAAAAATCCATCCCTTCCCGCCATTAAAAAAACCAACGACGCAGCATCTCATGGCTCTTACCTCCATTTTAGTCCTTTTTTCAGAAGGGATATGGACGTATGCCCATTGCCCAAATATTTTAATGGGGGACAAATCTGCCATGCGTCCAAAAATTACTTGGTAAGGAGTAGAATCAGCAACACGGACGTTCGGGAGTCTATTGTGGACGTATGATGCCCAACAGTATGCCATGGTCCAAAAGGTAGGTGGTAAGTTCGAAGCAAGCAGTATAGTTCTTGCTATTTCCCCTATAGTTTCATTGAACCGTTCTGCTAATCCATTTTGTTCATGGTGGTAGGGCATTGAATGTTCGTGAAGAATTCCATTGTTAGATAGAAACGTATTGAATTTATTGTTCATATACTCCTTTCCATTATCAGTGCGCAGGATTTTCATGCGACAGTTGGTGACATTTTCCATCCTATTCTTAAAGTTAATAAAAGCGTCAAAAACGTCAGATTTCTTTTTCAATATGAATACTTCTCCATAGGATGAGAAAGATTCTCTGAAGGTTGCCACATAAATTTCGCCATCACTTGTGATGTCCACCATGGGCCCCACTAAATCAGAGACTATTAGGTCCATCAGACCATGATCTCGATTATTAGCAATGCGGGTGGTGCGGTGTTTGCTCTTGGACACAGCACAAATGTCACAATGCAGTTTACACCATGGTACATTTGAAGGCGCATTGGTGCATAACCCTAATTTGGCAATACGTTGCAAAACCCTAATACTTGTATGGCCCAGTCTACGGTGCCAGTCCATTATCGAGTTAGGCACGGCCTTGGGGTAAGGAATGTGAGGAATTGTCGATGGAGGAACAAAAGGGGCTGGTAGGGTGGCAGACGATAAAGAATTAAAGTAATTAATTGCAAAGGATGTTAAGTCTAGCGTACAAGGATAGACTAGGGTTACAGTCCATTTGCGTTCATTTGAGGACAGTGGAGCAGTAAATAAAACATCAGAATCTTTAGAGATTATAAAATCATGAGAATCATTCAAAGTTAAAGAAACGTTATGGCGTAACAGATCAAAAGGGGAGATAAGCGTTGATTTAGCTTTGTCACAATAAAAAACATTTTTAACATTAATTAAACGTTCTTCGTTTCCTTTAATTATCATATCGCCGTATCCCGTAATAAAAGCAGCAGCTGAATCAGTTTCCGTTTTGACTGAAATTGGTGTTTTTAACTTCTGGAAGTTAGAGAGAAGACGTACATCTCCAGTGACATGATGAGTGGCACCAGTGTCAAAAATACCTTTAGTTCCATCTGCATCCAGGACATTCAACCACTCTTCACTACCAAGGTCGAGTTCGTTCAGAGAAGTTGTCAGGATGTCAAGGGCCGAGGAATCGATTTCATTCAGTCGTACTTTGGAAGACGATTGTTTCCCCTTTTTGTCAGTGAGGTTGCGTCGAATTTGATTAACCGCGGACCGAGCTTGTTGAAGGCGGGCTTCGCATTGCGCCCAAACTTCAGAATTGAAAGCTGAGCCATTGCCATTGTAAGGACAATTGCGTAAAAGGTGTTCTGTAGAATGGCATAGATCGCAGGTGAGTCGACGGTCGGCTGGACGATAACTGTCCATCTTCCCACGTCTAAAAGCTAGGGAAGAGACCTCACCTTCCACTGCAGTTGACATAGCGGTGGAAGTGATGGAAGAAGATTCCGGAGAGTTTTTAAACGCATTTTGAAGCGCCGTCAGCATATCCTCATATGATGGCTGGGCAATGTCCTTTCGCAATTCAAAATGCCTGCTGAGTTCCGTAGAAAGATTTGCTACCGATGGAGGCAACAATAATTGAAGAAGCATGGCTCCTAGCTCATCGTAACCAAGACGGAAACCCGAGCGCTTTAACGAATCCAAAATTCTTTTAATGTTATCGGCATGAGACATGGGATCGGCGAAAGGTGACATTTTTATTTTGAAGAGTTCGTTAAAGAGGGCTATACGGGAGGTGTGAGTTGTAGTCTCAAACTTAGAGGAAAGAACATTGTACGCATGAAAAAACGTCGTTCCAACGTCAATAAAACCTTGCAATTTTTCCTCGATTGTGAAGTATATGATATGCCAACACATCTCGTCCTCAAAAGCACCAGTCGCATCTGTTATGGTGTTGACATCAGTAGTGTATTTTGTCGACCTGACACAGCTTTGCATAAACAGGGTAACGCTTTTAAACCAGGTTTGCCAATTTGAGCCATCAGCCTTGAGTTTCGGCGTATGTTTCACTTGCGCCAGGATATCGTCAATAACTTCGCCGCAATCCTTGCCTTTGTATACGGAGATTGGCACTTCTGGTTGTGGTCTCGTGGTCGAGGACATTACCGAGGATGGTATGATACGAGGATGAGGTGGAGATGAGGAATGTAGAGGTTGTTGTTTAAATGGGGAAGAAGGGTTGGAGTTTATTTTGTGCGGAAATGGAGAAGGGTCGAAAAACGGTTTAGCAGTGTCGCCACTGGAAGAAGATATCAGCGAAGCGGTGCCGGAGAATGAACGGGAACATCGTCTGTCGCGTTTGGTGATGTTTGGAGGAGTCGACAGGTGAGGAGGTAAGTCGAGGTTTTTAAGTTCCCGGGTAAGGGCAGGTCGGTCGCGTTGTAGTTTTGGTTTAGATTGGAATGGATCAGATATGCTGGGGTTTAGAGGCATGAATTAAATGCCAGGCAGTAAAGAATTGTCGGAGATGAGTCGGACGCCAAGAATTAATTGAGCGAATCGATAGGTGGGTGTTAAGAATTAATTGAACACTCCAATAAACGTAGGCACTTTTAAAGAGGGACAAACTCGGGGTACACAATCTGTTCCGGGAATTTACAAGATTAAGAATACTGCTAGTTTCTAATCAGGGACAGCCCATAACCTATGGTAGCAGTGTCAGCGCTTCGTCCGGAGTGAACCGGAGTTAGATGCGTCGGCTGCACCATAGATTTTATACCAGACAAACTAGGTACATAACACATAATCACTAAGTATATTAAGTTCCATACATAACACTTATAAGTTATGTTAAACACATGAACTATACATGGGAACAATAAATAAGAGTACACAAATAGTATACATAAGTAAAATTATGATAATACACAAAAAATGCCATTATAACACCTTATATACACGCATATATCCACCTTTTATAGGTCTTATGTACTTAATATTAAGTTGGAATATGTTAGGGTAATCTTAAGAACCTTAAGTATAAGGCTACATAATTTTTAAGTACACTTAAAGCTGTTATATTCATTGTTTTATGCAAAAAACAAGAAATGCGCTTTATTTCACTTAAAAGTTGACTATATGCGCTATAAAATTGAGAATATCAAAATTGCGCTTTGACAGATCAATTGGGCTCAATTAGAACTATTGATTTGGCTATTTAAATGCATAAAAATAACACTTTTCAAATTTGGTGTTTTTTATGCCAGAAATGGCTTCTGTGTACTGGCCACATACTGCCTGCTTTTTTCCCGTGTGAATAGCTTCATTTTTAGCAAAGTTAGCTTTTTCAAACTATAATTACCCCACATTCTACGCCCACTGTGGGGAAACACACTAAAATAGGCGACAGGCGCTTATTTAGTGTCCTAGCTTAATTAATAATGCATTGACCTTGTTTATATGCACTAATTTCATTAATAACCTCACTATTGGCACTTTATTTCATCACCACGCTTAAATTCCCCTAATTTTAGTCAAGGATTTACCCGTGCAAACGCCTGCCAAGAACTGCATGTAGTTACCCCACATCTCACGCTCTTTTTTAAGTTTTTGGGTGGTTTCTCAGTCAATTTTGGTTATTTTTGGATGGGAATTTCACATAGTATAATGTCAGGATTAGCCCCATTATTTCTACAGTAAATCCCCCTTATTATTAAGATATTATTAACCTTAAAAAGTCCCTTTTAGTCTTTTATATCATTGTTTTATACGCATATACTCTCTTTTTGTCTTTTTCTTTAATTTTGATGGATCTCCCTTATTATTACAGTATTTTGGCGGTTGTTACTTGTCTAATTATGTCATGGGTCACTAGGGATGTTGATGGGAAGGTCTATTAGTTGTTTTGAGGCGTCATTAACCGTGTATTGGATGGTATATCAAGTGATTTATTGGGGAACTCAGTGTGTATAAAAGGAGGAGGTTTTTGGGTCTTGTTTCTACATTCTTTATCATTACAATTTAACCAATATAACCAAATAAATTACAATACATATCAATTAGTACTTTTATAAGACTTTTGAATAGTATCTGAATTATATAATCTATATTTCTACCAACTACAAAGATTGTAAGCCATATATAAGAATAGTGAGAATTATATTACTGAGACCTTTATATTTGATTATATTTTACAACTTAGTGGATTAATACTACAGTATTCATATAGGACTATTAAAATCTTCTAGACAACTGACCATTCAAGCTAGTTCACGTCATTGTACTTGACCTTAGCCTAACAATTGGGGACCTTTCCTCAAGAATTCTGTTATAATCCTGTAAGTGAAATTTTCAAAAGAAGGTGCACATAAATAATATCCCTATAGAAATATTTGGATAATTACAACAGGTTGGGGTCACTTATATAATGATTTCAGACAAAGAAGCCCTGCTATATAATAAAATTTTGATATTGAATCAACAATTTTACCACTAATTTAACATATAATTGTTATTAGTGGGTCTGTCAATAGACCAATTAAATTTGTGATCTTTGCAGATAAAATTTTTACCACTAATTTAACATAAAATTGTTCTTAGTGGGAGTCTGTCAATAGACCAATTAAATTTGTGATCTTTGCAGATGATAACCAATTAAACTGATTAATTGTTTTCTTTTTACAGGACTCTTAATCTCTTTTCTATTGGTTTGTAAAATTCATTTATATTTAAAAAAGAATCTTGCTGACAGTTGTTTTTCTTTTTTAATATAAAAACATGGCTACATATTGTAGACCAGTTAAATTAAGTGACCACATAAAAAGCATATTTGACTTTTGGCACTTAAAGATTCACTTCATACCAATAAGTAAGCAATAAAATTGTCTTCAGTGGTATTGATAAATACTTATAAAACTCCTTTTTGAAGTTTTTATATCTAAATTCTCAAATTTTTTAAAATTCCACGTGAAAATGTGTGACAACAATGACATTGTAAGTAATAAGGCAGAACCTTATAACTTAAGACCTAGAGCTGAAAGACCTATTACAGGACATTCAAATGGAGGGCCAGGACTCTCCCATAATCAACAACACTCCACCAATGTCTCTGGAGGAAAGGGAAAAGCTTCTAAAGCAGGTTTCAATAAAGAATTCAAAAAATACATTACAAGAACAAGTTCGCTCTCTATCCACCCTAATGAACACCTTGACAATAAGAGTCAACAACATAGTGGACCAGATCAACAATCTGGAAAAGAGAGCAGCTCAAGGTTTCATAGAAGTCAACCAAGCTCTAGTGGACATAAAGACTCAACCACCAACAGTGGCATCCAACAATTCCATAGCAACACCTCCAGCCCAAGAGGAGGACCAAAAAATTACAGTAAGCAAATGGAAATGGGATTGGGACGCCCAAAATTACAACAATCCTCCTCAACAAGGATCCAGCAGTCACCCTTACAGGGGAAAGCCAAGGAGAGGCAGGGGAAATGGAGTAAGACCTTGGTGAGTCATCCAACTTCTTATGATCAATTACATCAACCTAACAATGAATTACTTATAGGTAATGAGATTGATAAGGAAATATTGGATATAATTGATAATGATTTAAAGGATTATTCATTTGGAAAAAATATGTTAAACTTGTCTTTGCACAAAGACAATGTAGATAGTTTTATTGATCACCAGGATAATGCTATTAATATTAAAATGGAATCAAATGATGAGTCTTCTGAGTTGGACACAGAAAAAATAGAATATTTTTTAAAAGAAAATCCAATGGAATCAAAGATAATAAGTAAATTATTATTGAGAATTGAAAAATTGGAAGAGTTCTCAAAAGAGTCAAACAATAATACAGAAAAGGTATTATTACAGCTAACACAATCATTGAGTGCAACGGCCAATAGATTAAAAATTATTGAAAATTCAAATAATGAATTAGTCAATGAGAATAAGGGCTTGAAATCTGAGATTAGAGATTTAGAAAATAAATTAGAACACTCTCAGAATATTATGGCTACCATTGAGGGACATGTTAAATTATCTTTTTCAAATGTAAATGACACCCTAACTCATGTACCAGTAATACAGGATAGGTTACAAAGAGTGGAAATAGAAGTAGCAAAAATGTTGAAAAATACTGAAAGAATAAAAGATAACACTTCTTATGTAGCAAGAGTACCTGTTTTCATGAAACATGCAAATGAAACACCAATGATGGAACATGAACATAGTATCATGGGCTCTGAGAATAATAAATCAGTAAAAGATGAAATAAATGATCATCTTTCTAAAGTAAGTGAATTACTCAATATTCCTCAGGTTAGGGAAGCAAAAACTAGCCAAAAGAACTGGCCTAAGTTAGATCAGTACCCTTCTTTTGACGGGGATTCAAAATCTGATTGGCAACAATTCATACAAAGAATTGATAACTTAAAATTTTCATACAAACTACCTGATGAAGAAATTACTTCAAAGTTAATATCTTTATTTACAGATGTGGCCTTATTATGGTTTGAATCTGTATTGAGTGAGGGAATTAATTACTCCTGGAATGAATGGAAGGCACTAATTGAAAGGCAATTTGGTGGCCCAAAATTTAGAATCACTCAACAAAGATTGTATGAAAAGGCCAGATATAATCCAAATGATGGAGAGAAACCTATGGTATTTTTAATGAATTTAATAAAAATCATGAAAGCCATGGATCCAAAAATGGATTATGAAGAGTGGAAAGAAAAGATAATATACAAGTTACCTATATCAGTTAGAGACATTATTGTAGCTAGAACTGAAACCATCAGAGATACCTCTGGGTTCATTTATATATGTAATGAAATATTATTAAACCACAAATATGAAACCAAGTATAGTAATTACAGACAAAGTGTTGACGTGGTAAAACCTACTACAAGTAAGTTACCAGTGGAGAAGAAAAAACCTTCAGCTCCCCTTGTCCCTAAGAGACAAGAAAATAACACTTGTTAGAAATGCAATGAACCTTGGGTTAAGGGTCACACGTGTAAGAAGGGAATAAATGTTATTGAAACCTCACAGAATTCTGAACCTAGTAATCATGAAGATGAGAATGTGGAATCTAGTGAGGATTGCAAAAGTAACATATCTTACAGTGATGATGAAAATGAGATATTTGTATTAGAACAGGATATAATGTTCCTGAATGATGCTATACCTCATACAGGCACATCTTTAACTTCCATAGAGGAAGCTGAAATAATTAAAGATGTATCTCATGATACTTACAAAATAGCACCTATCAGAGCACCTATTATCATATGTGGAAAAGAAATGAATGCCATTCTTGACACTGGGGCTGCAGGTAGTGTAGTTTCAATTAATACATTAATGAAACTTGATAGTAAGTACCAGGAAAAACTAGAATCTGTTCAGACAAAGAACTGGAGAGGTTTTGGTTCAGTATTAAATCCAATTGGCAAATATAAAACTGCTGTATTCTTTAAATATAATAATGGATATGTTAGAGCAGTTTGTGAATTTTTAGTAATGGATAATAATAATTGTAGTGATTGGTTTATTATTGGCAATGATTTATTGACAAAATTTGGCATTAAACTAGATCCTGCAAACAGTTGTTTCACCATAGGCGTGAATGGTAAAAGAAAATTCAAAATATGTTCTGAAAATTCAGTATATACCATTTCTCCTAGAGAAGAACAACTGCAAGGTGGAAGAACCACCAATGAAGTGGTTGAATTGGAAAATGAAATCCAAAAGGCCTCTTTCAGTCCTCAACTCTCAAAAATTGAAGAAGAAGATATTTTGAGATTGATTAAAGCATATCCTATGGCATTTGCTCATGGTTCAAATGAACTAGGATTGGTCAAAGACCATGAGATGAAAATCTCTCTAATATGTGATTTGGATAATATTCCTGGCAGTCTAAAAAATAAACCTTACCATGCAAATGATCCTGACTTATTTCCAAAAAGAAGGGGAAGGCCTAAAAAGCAACCTGAAGAAATTGTGGAAAAAGCAGAGATTGAAAAAATACCCAAGAAAAGAATCCTTACTAAATAAAAAGGAACTGAGTATTTACTGAGATTTAAAGGGAAATCAAATGAATTTGATAAATGGATACCTGAAAAAGAAATTTCTAATTTATCCACCCTTCTTAAAAAATTTAAACAGAAATAAATTTCTGTTCAACAAGCTGAGGGGTTAAAAAACCAGTACTCATAATATTTTATTATTTTTTATTTCTTTAAAGTATAATCTTTAATGCTACAGAATTAATCTGAATACCTGAAAATTACAAATTAATAAATAAAATGTATAACTTATCATTTTTTTTGTTGTTTTTTTTGGGTGGGCAAGTGTCAGCCTGTATATCTCCAGGACTGAGTAAAAAGTTCTTATAAGTTATGTTAAACACATGAACTATACATGGGAACAATAAATAAGAGTACACAAATAGTATACATAAGTAAAATTATGATAATACACAAAAAATGCCATTATAACACCTTATATACACACATATATCCACCTTTTATAGGTCTTATGTACTTAATATTAAGTTGGAATATGTTAGGGTAATCTTAAGAACCTTAAGTATAAGGCTACATAATTTTTAAGTACACTTAAAGCTGTTATATTCATTGTTTTATGCAAAAAACAAGAAATGCGCTTTATTTCATTTAAAAGTTGACTATATGCGCTATAAAATTGAGAATATCAAAATTGCGCTTTGACAGATAAATTGGGCTCATTTAGAACTATTGATTTGGCTATTTAAATGCATAAAAATAACACTTTTCAAATTTGGTGTTTTTTATGCCAGAAATGGCTTCTGTGTACTGGCCACATACTGCCTGCTTTTTTCCCGTGTGAATAGCTTCATTTTTAGCAAAGTTAGCTTTTTCAAACTATAATTACCCCACATTCTACGCCCACTGTGGGGAAACACACTAAAATAGGCGACAGGCGCTTATTTAGTGTCCTAGCTTAATTAATAATGCATTGACCTTGTTTATATGCACTAATTTCATTAATAACCTCACTCTTGGCACTTTATTTCATCACCACGCTTAAATTCGCCTAATTTTAGTCAATGATTTACCCGTGCAAAAGCCTGCCAAGAACTGCATGTAGTTACCCCACATCTCACGCTCTTTTTTAAGTTTTTGGGTGGTTTCTCAGTCAATTTTGGTCATTTTTGGATGGGAATTTCACATAGTATAATGTCAGGATTAGCCCCATTATTTCTACAGTAAATCCCCCTTATTATTAAGCTATTATTAACCTTAAAAAGTCCCCTTTAGTCTTTTATATCATTGTTTTATACGCATATACTCTATTTTTGTCTTTTTCTTTAATTTTGATGGATCTCCCTTATTATTACAGTATTTTGGCGGTTGTTACTTGTCTAATTATGTCATGGATCACTAGGGATGTTGATGGGAAGTTCTATTAGTTGTTTTGAGGCGTCATTAACCGTGTATTGGATGGTATATCAAGGGATTTATTGGGGAACTCAGTGTGTATAAAAGGAGGAGGTTTTTGGGTCTTGTTTCTACATTCTTTATCATTACAATTTAACCAATATAACCAAATAAATTACAAGACATATCAATTAGTACTTTTATAAGACTTTTGAATAGTATCTGAATTATATAATCTATATTTCTACCAACTACAAAGATTGTAAGCCATATATAAGAATAGTGAGAATTATATTACTGAGACCTTTATATTTGATTATATTTTACAACTTAGTGGATTAATACTACATTATTCATATAGGACTATTAAAATCTTCTAGACAACTGACCATTCAAGCTAGTTCACGTCATTGTACTTGACCTTAGCCTGACAAAGTTCTTCATTTAACTTAACTTTGGCAACTGTTTTCTCTGTTATAGTCTTGCAAGCTATAGCAAGTATTATTGCTGTCTCTGGTGTGGATTTGCAGCCTACATCAAGTATCTTTGCTGTCTCTGGTGTGGACATTGTTCTACATTTCAGTTCTTTGGTCTGGCAGTCTATCTGGGGACTACTTTCTTGGCTCATCAAGCAGTCAAGTGTGTTAAAAAGGAGCTTTAGCAAAACAGGAACCAACTTACTTTAGCAAGTAAATCTCACTCTATTTTTCTAAAGGAACAGGGGATTTTCTCTCTGGTTTTTCTCCAACTCCCTTGGTCAAGGCCTATAGCTAGTACTATAGGATTGTCTTCATTTCTGGCGCCCAAAGTGGGGTAGAACTTGCTAGTTCTTTGGAATCTCTGTTTTCTTTGGTTGGCTCTTTTTGGTGTTTTGGTCTGGAGGAATGGCTTCTGGTTCCTCTATTCCTGTGGTGACTGTCAGTGGGGGGGACGGTCCTCCTTCTGATATGGTTAGGGTGTGTGTGAGGATTAAAGCTTGGGATGGTACCAAGTTTAATGGGGAGGATGTCAAGTGGTTTCTAGAGAAGTATGAAACTGCTGCTGGAGTGGATGGTGCTTCCTACCTGGACATGGTGAAGCAGATTTTCTTCTTCATTGGTGATAAGTCAGTAGAGAAGGAGATTGTGGCCATGTCTGGCTACAAGAAGAGGGATTGGAAATTGTTGTGTAGGGAGATGGTGGATAGATGGGGTGTCAGGTTCACTATGGTGGATCTGAACAAGGTTGTCAGTGAATGGCAATCTTATGGTGGTTTTGGTAACTTACATAGTTACAAGAAGTTTCTGCTACAGTTTGATCCTGTGGTGGAATATTTGGTGGAAGTGGAGGAGCTGGCACATGAAAATGCTGCTAAGGATGTTTTTTGGTCTGCCCTGGCTAGAGATGTCAGGATGGATGTGTTGAAGGAGTTGTCAAGAAAGGAATTGATGAAGACTCTTTCTAATGGGGACCAGAAGTTGCCTGCCTTGGATAAGGTGAAGGAGGCTGTTGAGGCCCATTTGAAGTTATTGGCTGTGGACACCTATCAGGAGGGGTGTGCCAAGTATGTCAGCAAAGTAAGTGAGGCTTTGGCTGAAGAGGGAGTTAGGGAGAAGAAGGAGGAGAAGAATTTGGTGCAGGTTCCCAAACAGGAGAGGGACCCAATGGTGGAGCAGTTGGCTGATCTTACAAAGCAGCTGCATATTTTTGTTCAGGAGACTAAGAAGTTCAATAAGGCACCTTCTCAGCCTAGAGATTTTGATAGGAGGGCTGGTAGGACTGATCCTTGGGTCTGCTCTTATTGCAGCAGGAGGGGGCACAGTTCCAATGATCGTTGGGCATTGAACAGGGTGCACAGACCACTCTGACCTATTCCCCACCCAAAATCCAGCTTTCCCAGCCTTTTTCATGCATAAAAGTGCATTTTGGTGCCTCTCCAGCGCCCAGGCGGGATGCTTCTTAGAGGCGGGTGGGCCGCTTCTAGGCCCTAAAACACCCATACAACCCATAAAACCCCTAAAAACCCTAAAAACCCATAACTTCACTAATAAACAAGATAAACACATAAGAAATACCAAAATGAAAAGAAAATAAAGGAAAATAAGCTGAGAAATAATAAGTGACCCTAGCTTAAGCCTACATAAGCACCATTAAAAAATAAACTTCTGATAAATACCAATAACAACACCATAACTACCCTATAAAACAAGGTAACCACCCATAAGGGATACCAAAATGAAGAGAAAAGAAAGGACATTAAGCTGAGACATAATAAGTGACCCTAGCTTAAGCCTCCATAAACACTACTAACTATCACCTAAAGATGAAAAATTCACTAATAACACCCTACATACCAAATACCCCCAAATATGCACTTCAAAGGCCTACCCAGGTTTGGATCACCACACCGTGAGTATTTAAATATTTTTCCCACCATAAAGTCCCAAAACAATTAATTAATGTAATAAGTAGCTAAGTGAGTATGAAACATGAGAACTGTGAGAAAAAATTCTAAACAGGTATTACAGTAAGATATAAAGGGTTTAATTTAAACAAATAAAATTATGTTCACACCAAAATTTATGTAATCAATTTAACCCAGTATAAAGAAAAATTAATTAATTGTTTTAACTTATTTCAGTAATTTAATAAATATTTTAATTGAAACAAATAATTAATTTAATGATATTACTAATTTAAATTGAGAATTTTAATATCATTTTATTAAATAAGTGTTTTAATTTATTTAATAATTTGACTGACACAATTAAGGGTCAAAAAAGCGCCCAATATTTATGGATAATAGTTTATGACAAGTTTTATTTAATATATACATTTTATTTATTAAATTGTAATTACATTATAAGTTAAATTTATTATCACACTTATAATATATTTTTATAAATAATTAATTATTAATTTATAAATATTAAATACATAAAAATGTGCCATGATTTTATAGAATATAATATATTTTGATGTAATAAATATTTTACTTAATAATAAAATTAATATAGTAATTATTTTACTTATTTATAAAATATTTATATAATTTTATTATTCAATAAAATATTTTATTGTAAATACATAAAATACATAATGTTATTCCCTTATATGATTCCAATAAATTATTATAAAAATTTACTGGGCTCCTGAGATATCCTGGCTGACAAGTACCATGTTGTACTGGTCCTTCAGGTTTGACGCATATGCCTTGCATAGAGGCTCCCTTCCATCACATCAGAATCTACACAAAACCTTCTCTTTTACTTCTCCTCCCCCACTTGGGGATCCTTCAAAAATAATTTGATGTCTAGGGTGGTCCAAATTTTTGTTTTTTCTTTTTATTTCTCTTTAAAAATTTGTTAGAAATAAAATAATCTGTGGCCCCAAAGTCTATTATGGCTTGTACATTTGTTGTGGTTTCAAGTTTCATTAAAGGCAAGTTCAGTATAATAAAGTTATCATTTACTTCAAGCAACTTACATGCTAATAATTCTTCTATTAAATTCCCTTTATTCTTTCCCTTTAATCTGCTCAAGGAGGGCACAACCTTCACTACTGAGAATTGTCTTTCACCTGCTCCTTACCTGCACTATCTTCTACCTCACTAACCCTAATTTTCCCCCTGCACTCCCTTACTATATAGCCAACACTCCCACATAAGAGGGGAAGCCCTCTAATCATAGGCCTCTGGTACTCCTCCTCAGACAACCTTCTTCTTACACTAGCACTGTGTGCATTTACTGCATCAATATTCATGGCATTTGGGTCCCTGGTGCTGGCCCTGCTTGATGAGTCATAGTTGTGCCACTGAAAAGCACCACTCCAACCATCTATTCACTGATTCATAAACTTGTTATAAATTTGGATCTCCAGCTTTATTAGTGCTTGGAGGGAAGTTGGGAAAGGGTGTATGATTGGGGCATTTCTTACTTTTGATGAGAGCCCATTCCTGAAGTGAGAAATGAGTGCCCCTTCTCCCCATTTTGTGACATAGATGGTGTGGCCCTGGAATTCTAACACATACTTGGCAACTGAATGTTTTAGGCATAGTTGATTTATCCCATGTCAGGGCCACCAAAAGATAACTCAAATGCCACCATGAACTGGTGGAACATTGTTTCTGACTGAGCATTTTCAAGGAGCTACTTGGTGTACAGATTTCCCCAGCGTGCCACCTCATCTGTTAGTTACAATATTGTGAACCCAATCTTTTCTCACTTGTCTGAGAACTGATTCCCATTGAGAAGGACATAGATTTTTACCTGCAAGGCATACTGATCTGCCTGGGGATCTTATTTTCAATTGAAGATTGCTGGGACCGCAATCTTTGGGCCTTTAACAAGTGGCACTGGTCCTATAGGTGGTGCCTGTTCCTCAGCTTCAGTAGGCCCTACTATGAGGGCCTTTTCTGGGATAGACATTCCATGAGTCTGGAGTTTTTTTTTGCTACCATTTGTTCTTGCATTTCAGCAAGGGTTGCTGAATCAGGTTGACCTGAGGGACTCATTGTTCTTCAGTAGTTGGCTAATTAAGATTGGACAAAATGTTAGGACCTAAGAAGGCAGACTAATACTAGTGCTTACACTAGCCTGGGCTGGGACTGACTATGCTTCTAAGCAGTGAGACTAACTAGACTGAATATGTTGGGGTTAATAACAGTAAGGCAGGACTGACTATGCTGATTCAGCAGTGATACTAAGAAGAAACTGGATAACCATATAAGTTGTCTGATGAAGAGCATTCACCAGCGCTTGCCCCATAAAACCCCCTTATGCAACATCCCTTCTTCTGCTTCTCACAATTCCCAGTGCCCATAGCACTTCTCCTCCTCACATCTAAACCAAATCCTAACATAAAGGAAAACAAAGAGACTTGAATTAATGAGACTATAACAAAAAATTCAAATTCAAAGTCAATATGCAAATAAAAATTACCATTCTAAGGAAATATTTCTGAGAAGTCCTGAAAAAATGTCTAAAGCTGGGTTCAGATAGATTAGGAAGTTTTTGGGTGGTGTGATTGGGGGTATAAAGTACTTGAGACTTTCTTGGAAAATGGTAATGTTTCCTGGACACACAGGGGAAAAACCCCCTGAACTAGAAGTCAAGTTCAGTTTTTGGTCACAGGGAGCACTTCTGGGTCTGTTTTATGGAATAGCCCTGTTTTGAAAAATTCAAAGTAACCCTGGTTTTTCTCAGATTTTTTTAATGGTTTTGGCATCCCTCCTCCTGGCACCTTTTCCCCCACTTCTCTTATCCACAATAGGGGGTATCAAAGTTAGAAATCTTCAATTTCAAAATACCTCTTTTTTCCACCAAATCAACCATGACAATTTTTTAAAATATGACATATTGTGCCCCCAAAACACCTTTTTATTGAGAGTTAATGTTAAGTTTGTGGCTTTCTTATTGTGTTGTGAAATGCCTTTTAAATAATTAAAAATTTCTAACTTAGATACCCCCTAATAAATTTTTTACCTCATATCTGGAGCTCCTCCCCTTCTCACTCTACTTCTCACACCCTCTTATACACTACTCATTTACTTTTTCTTGCTTGCTCCCACCCCTGCTTTCTATATAAATTCTGGCTTCCCTCTCTACATCCCTCACTGGCCCACTTTTGACTCTCCATCACCCTTTTATGTATGGTTTCTAGAAAGTATTCTTCTTGATGGTAATTAGCAAGAAGCATGGATGATTCATGTTGCCTCTATTACCTTCATTCTATATGAAAGCTATGTAACCTATACATTCTTATTATCTCCTTCATCTCTCCCTTCTAACCTCCATTTCCTCTCTCTCATATCCACCACCACCACCTTCACCTTCACCTTCACCTTCACCATCTCTTGGCACCACTACAACCACCTCCACCTTCACCTCCTCTCGCAAGCACCTCCACCTTCACCATCTCTCGCCACTACTACCACTACCTCCACCTTCACCATCCCTCCCCACCACTACCACCATCTCCACTTTCACCTCCTTTTGCCACCACCACCACCACCTTCACCTTCACCATGTCTCACCACCACTATCACCACCTCCACCTTCCCCTCCTTTTGCCACCACCACCACCACCTTCACCTTCACCATCTGTTTCCACCACTACAACTACCTCCAACTTCATCATATCTTTCCACCACTACCACCCCACCACCTTCGCCCCCTCTCTCCCCCACTACCACCACCTCCACCTTCAGCTCCTCTTGCCACCACAACAACTACCACCACCACCAAATTCACCTCCTCTTTCCACCACTACTACCACCTCCACTTTCACCCCCTCTTCCCACCACTAAATGCACCTCTGCCTCCACCCCCTCTTGCCACCACTACCACTATCTCCACCACCACCACCACCACCATCACCATCACCATCTCTTGCCAGCACTACCATCACCTCTACCATCACCTCCTCTCACTGCCACCACCTCTATATTCACCATCTCTTTCCACCACTTCCACCACCTCCACCCTCTCCACATTCACCTTTTTCTTGCCACCACTAATAACATCTCCACCTTCACCCCCTCTCACCAATATATATATATATTAAATAGTAGAGGTATTATTATATAAAATACACACCACGCAATATGGGGGGCGGACTTGCTAGCAAGTCCGCAACCTTGGACCCAAACTCACCATAGATTGAACACACATTGAGCTATTGATAAAGGAACCATTCAATCAGGGATGAACACCACTCAGCAGAACAGTTTTAGGTGGGTGTTCAAGTAGAGTTCAGTATGGGTTCAGTATGAGTTCAGTCTGAGTTCCATCTGAGTTCCATCTGAGTTCAGGTTGAGGACTTGCTAGCAAGTCCACCCCCTATATTGCGTAGTGACATAAATTCTTTTCATCAAAAAATTTATTAGGAAGATATATCTTCTTTTTTCAAATCTCTATATTTAAAGTGATTATTTTACTATCGTTGAATTTTCATCCTTATAATCCTAGTTATACAGCACTACATATATATTCTTCTTAATGGGTATATATACAAATATATACCCTGGAACATTTATTAAGTAATTTTTGGATATAAAAAAACATTATTTTTATTTATATAAATTTATTTTTGCTATTTCTGAAACTTAATAATTGCTAGCTAACTAAATCCTCAATTGTGAACTGAGGGAGCTGTAAAAAACAAATATGAAGAGTGTTAGGCAGAGACAAATAGCATGAGAGAGAAGGTAATATGAGAAATAAAAACAGGAAAATAAAATTTGGTATATCACAGTACGAAATTTATCTAATTAAGAGGGGGAAAACAAGTATTCATGATAAAATTGAAAAAAATGAATGAATCACTCATGAAGATTGAGGAGAAGAAAATAAATGAACAAGAGGCAAAAGAAGCAACAAAGGGGGATTTTATCATAAGATAAAAAAAGAATCAAGGGCTCTAAAATTTTTATTTCTAGAGTCACACCCTTGGCCCAAAAAAGTGACATTCCATGTTTTGTCACAGAAATGCACCCATAAATGGAATAGGGTTCCAAAACTGAACTTTATGTCTAGCTCATGATCTTCCCCCCTGTTCCACTTTTGATAAAAAATAAAATCTTTTTCAAGATCAGAATCAGAATAGCAATCATAGTCCAAGAGGATATCAAGAGCTGTGAAAGTCATTGCTTTATGTAGCTTATCATGATTTGAGAGCCAGGAAGGCATGGCTCTTATATGATATATAAATGTAAATTATGTAAAAAATTTTGAGTAATAAAGTGTTACTCTGCAGAGCTCTGTTTATGAATGAGATGATGCTGAAAAATCAGTGAAATGAGACATTATGGTGAAATCAGCACTTTTGGTTGAGAAAGTGCAGATTTGAGTGAAGTAAGTGACTTATTTCATTTTGAAATGCACCAGTTTGGGGGCTAGTGTATTATGGAAATCTGCACTTAAATAAGTGCAGATTTTCCAGAACTGACACCCCCCAATATAATTCACTCATTATAATTCTATAGGCATCTATTCTTTACTCAAAAATTTATCTAAAGTTGAAATAGACAATTATTTTCAAAAATGGGAATCTTTACCTTCCTTTAATTCTTTTCTTGCTCTTTTCCTTAAAAAACTCTGTAGTAAAGCCTTTCAAAAAAATCACAAACTTGAAACTAAAGTAGGAATACCAAATTGGTGTGACTCTAAATGGGAAGAAATTAGAAGTGAATATCTATTGTTTTTGAATGTTACAATAACTCATTCAGTATATATAACAAGATTTTTACCAATTTAAATGATTCCAGTTATCTTACTATGGGGATCTTCTCTTATATCAATACTATTACTGGAAAACCTATTCCTTTACCTGCTAAAATCAAAAGAAATGGTTTATATTTCCAGGATCATAGGTGTATAATCACTTTTGGATTAAGAAATGGAATCATTGAATATGTTTGGAACTGTTCTCATGATAATCCCTAGAAAACAAAAGCTCCTCCAGGTTTGGAATCTTGTCACCTCTTTACTCATTTTGGCTGCTTGTTCCAAATAAGTCAAAAGGTAATCCTAAAATAAACAAGGTAAAAAAAAGAAGGTAAAAGCAATAAATTTAATAAAACTTTAGGTAGATGAAAACATATGGGGATTTGTAAAGTCATCAAATATTTTTTTTCTTTCATAGATTTTTAATAAATAGATCTGATATTTTAGTTTACTAAAATAATATAATGGCTCAACACCCTTGTGTTGTATAAATGTTAATCATGACAAAATTAATTTTTTAATGGGGTTCCTCTAGCCTATACCTGTGGAGAGTCCCAAACTTAGTTTCTAGACTTGATCTGCATTTTGGCTTGTGGAATCATCATTACTTTAAAACTAGTGAATTTTATTTACCTTTTTTTTTATTTACTAGTTCATGTCATTATAATAAATTTTAATAATTTTCATCCCTTACTTCAATAAAATTCATGGGAGGGTATTGCCAAATTTTCAAATATGGCATGGAAAATTGATGACTTAGAAAAATTTGGTGATACCCACCCCTTGCTTCAAAAAAATTCAGGGGAGGTTATTGCCAAATTTTTCAAACAGATATAGAATTTTTTTGACTTGGCTATATTTAGAAATTCAAATTGGTGGTGAGGTAATAAAAGTATGTTGATGAGGATCTTTGCAGAGGTGTCATTATTATTTTACAATCTGAAATTCCAAAAGTGCAATATTTTAGAGTCCAGTAAGGACAAAAGGTGGTATCATAATATCATGGTATATGTTGTATTTTTGATAATATTAAACACTATGCAATATAGGGGGTGGACTCGCTAGAAATTCCTTAACCTGAACTCAGATGGAACTCAGATGGAACTCAGACTGAACTCATATTAAACCCATACTGAAATCTACTTGAAAACCTACCTAAAACTGTTCTTCTGAGTGGTGTTCATCCCTGATTGTTTGGTTCCTTTGTCAATAGCTCAATGTGTGTTCAATCTGTGGTGAGTTTGGGTCCAAGGTTTCAGACTTGCTAGCAAGTCCGTCCCCCATATTGTGTGGTGAAAAGTAACTATTAAATTCATTCCCCAACCATTAAGCAGAAAAATAGTTAATCAATTAATAAATTCAAGTAAATTTTTAATGTCCTCATAAGATTGGCCATTTTTTACACATTCCATTATAAATTCTTTTTTTTAATTTTCTTACTTTTCCAAATTAGGACTTTCCATTTCTCTTTGAAAATCATGGGCTTTTTTTTTCTGTGAGCAAAGATGAACTCTTTCCATCTCCTCTGCATTGAATCTGGCCTTTTTCAAAATTTTATTGAAGCAAAAAAAAATTTCCTCCAAATCTAAGGCCCGTTTTTCTTTTATCAGAATATGATCAAGCTTCATCTTCTCAAAGTCAATAGAATTTTTTGCAATAGTAATTTTTTTTTGAGAAAAATGAGTAGAAAAAATAAATAAATATGTTATTGAAGAAGATATATAGTGACAAAAACCTACTTATATCTTTTTCTCAAAATAATTGTCAGGGGAGGACAAAGAGCTGGTTGAATGATTACCACATTTTAAAAGATGGTTAAAGTTCATTGAAGTTGAGGCTTTATGCTTATTCTTGGAGCTTGAGCTAGAGGGTTCAGGAAGCTCATCTAAAGCAGCTTCCAAAGCAGGATTTGTCATTTCCAGAATTGTTAATATTTTTAGAAATTTGAGTTTGAGTAAGAGGAGACTAGAAAAGAAATAATGAGAAATTTAGAGAAGAATTTATGAAAAAAGAAAAAGTAAACATACATTATAAGATTGGGGCTCTGAGGACTCAGATTCTCTTCAAAATAATTGTTCTTCTTGATAGTCAGTATCATCTTCATTTGAACTATAGTTAGAAGCTGGAAGGGATTTATGTTGTTGAAAAACAGGTGTGTTAGTAAAATTATTTGATGGTTGAGAGCCAGAGGATATATCTTTTTAGTATTGTGTATAATACAAAGATTGAAATAAACTCAGGAACCAAAAAGATTTTCCATTTTCTCATAGAAAGTACACATGACATTGAGCTTTTTCCAAACAGTAGTAATTCCAATTACCACATCATCATCATTAATACCAAAGCTAGTTGAAGTGTAAGAGAAATGAGCCTTTTTATATTTTTATTGATAAATTTTGAAACTCTTCTTCATTTTTTTAGGATTGATTTCAATTCTCCCTTTTATTTTATTTTTTACTTCATTTGTCATCAACAAGAAGCCATTGACCTTTGATGAAGGTGGACTTCTCTCATCCAAAACATGCATCATAATCTGATTTAATTTTGAGGAAGTTGATGATTATGAGATAATCTTATTTTTTTAGCTGTGCAGAATTTCATTTCTCAGGCAAAGGATTTGCATTATGGGAAGAACTTTGTGATGTAGAATTTTTTGAGTTGCCTTTTGAGTGTTGGATTTTATTGAAGGAATTATGAAACTTTCATGTTACAAGAAAAGATATTAAGAGTTTGAAAACATAAAAAAAGAAGGAAAAAACATGCCTTGTTTAAATGTCACAATAAAATGTTTCAAATCTCAGTGAGGAGTGTGTACCAAGGATTGATGAGGGGATGGATTTCTGGGTGTCACATGTGACAGGGAAGGGGTGGGAAAGGAAGGGATGATGTGGCCAACATGTGGTTGTGAAAAAAAAATTGGGAAAAAATGCTGGTTGAGGTCATAACTGACACCCATTTTTGAAATAAGTGACTTTTTTGCAAAATTTAAGTGCTGATTTGTAAGTTCCAATTTGCCTGAACTGACACCCCCTAATAAAGCCTGGTCTCCAACCAAAACCAACCATGATACCAACCAACATATTTTTTTTTGAATTGGTAAGCAAACCAATTCCATCTAATAAAATTTTGTGATTAGATTGGATTATTTATTAAAAGATTAACCTTCTATACCATCAAAATAAAAATTTTGTAAATAAATTGAGGCTTCAAAGAATTACAAATAACTTGAAAACTTGATCTTTTCCTAACTCTGTTAGATATTCAATATCTTCTGGTAACTTCTTTGTATAATTATTTTTTGTCCTCTTTAGATTTATAGTACTCAATTCTTGATATATAGCCAAATGAACTATCCAAGTCAATTTTATTTTTTAAATTTCTTTTAATTTGATAAGATCAAACATCTTTATTTTTTTAAAATATTTAGTTGATGATTGAAATGATGTAGATATTGAAGAACATGATAAAGCTGATAAAGATGAAGATAGAGGTGTAAGGATTTAATCAGAAGAAACAAATATATATTTTTCTAAAAAATATTTTTACTAGTCAAAAAAAATACAAAAAAAGTATTTAAAAATTAAAGGAAACTCACATCATTTAAAAAAATTGCTCCAAAAAACTGGGGAAATAACTTATAGCTTCAATTAAAAGTGCAGAATTTTTTTCTAAATTTCAAAAAAAAAACAAAAATTTCAAAAAAAAAAATTATTAAATCAATTTCTTCTTTTTTAGTAGGTGGTACATATGTGGAGGTGGCAGGGTAAATCTGTTATTTTTAATTTTTTTTTGTAGTGGGAGGGTGGGGCTTATAATTTTAATTAAATATCCAACAAGCAAATGAACCTGGCTGGCTTGTTGCTTAAGGTGAAGGGGAGTAGGTGGTGGTGGGTGGAGTGGGTTTGTTCATTTTTTAGCAAACAAAGGGAGGGGGGGTCCTTTAAAAAAATTAGAAGGAGGTGAGTGGATAGCTAATAATCAAGGGATAAGAGGGGTGTTCCAGGGTAAGGCTAGTAAGACAAGGTAGAAAAGGGGTAAGGGTAATGACCAGGGAAAGGAGGGGGGGAGGGGGGAAATACCAGGCCAAGGGGAAAGGGGGAAATGACCATACCAAGGAGGGATAAAGTGTAGGATGATTGAGAGTAAACATAAAAAGAAAAGAGGGGGAGAAAAAAAAGGTTCATTTTACCTTCAAACCCAAAAAAAAACACTTACAAAAAAATAGAGACAAAAAAGAAAAGAAAAAAAACAGAAAAAATAATAATAATTAGCAATAATAAAAGTAAAAATGAATAAAATGACTTACCTGGAGAGATGAGTTGAGAAAAAAATATACTTCAAATAATATGAGAGATTCAAGAGGAGAGGAGGAAATGGATATGAGTGATGAAAAAAAAAAGAATGAATAAAAAATTATGTGATGGTATAAAATATGTGATTTCATGTTGAGTTGATGAAGGAAAACAAAGAGCCTTTAACAGAAAAATTCAAAATCAAAGTCAAAATGCAAAAAAAAAACAAAAAAAAACATTTCAAGTGAATGAAATACACAACTTGATCATTTGAAGAGTATGAAGAAAAAATTAAAAACCAAAAGGGTTGTGTTAAGATATTTTGGAGTGTTATTGGCATAATGATGGAGTGTATCCCAGTGAAAATTATCTTTTGTGAATCAAAGAAGGGGGGAAATATGGTGCATGTTCAGGATCATATTCTTCATAAAGATCATACAACTGAACCTTTAAATAAGCCAGGAAATTATGGAATATAATGCAAGTCATTATCCAATGATTTGCTGTTTTGATGTCCTGTTTTTTTTGAAATTGGATTCTAACCTCCCCGAGACTAGAAAATCTTTGCTTCAAAATCACAACAGCAAGTCCAATTTGTACTCTTTATTGTGCAAGGTGATAATTAATGGTTTATTTTTCGTTCATTTTCTAAAATAGAACTTTGTAAAGCAGGTATAATGTACTTTACACTTTCATATGTTGAATATGCAAGGAGGTACTGGCATTTTTCAAAGTATGAGTCAGGATTTGGATAAAGCATCATTCTTTGGAACACAGAAGAGTCATGAAATGAGGAAGGGCAGCCACTATCACTACAATAAATATTCATTTTGTCTTGGGGCGCAACAATGGCACAACAATTACACAACAGTTATGTAACAATTATTTTTAGCACTTATTGGTCTTAGCTGGGTCTTAAGTGTAAAAAACATTTGTTTCGTAACTTTTGCACAACTGCTGTTTAACTGTTGCACCCCATAGCAAAAAAAATATGTGCTTTAGTGTATGAAAATCAACAAAAATCTTATTGACACCACACACAGTTTGAATGGCAATAAAGTATCTAGAAAAAAGATAAAAATTTAGTTTATGAAGCATGAGAAACTGAAGGACATCTTGATAAAAACTTTTTTTACAATCAAAATAATGATTGCCATAATGATCTGGCTTATGACTCAATGGTATAGTTGTACCATCAACAAATCCAACACATCCAGGGAAACCTTCATCTTGCATTACTTAAGCGGGTTCAAGTCACTGTTGTGGAGTTGGCCAAGAAAGTGTTTGAGACTTAAAGGAAAATATGGAAATCATACAGCACTTTGTGTATGATATCACAGTACCATATCCTATGGCAAAGAGATTCTCCAAACTTGTGGTCTTCCAACTTTGGAAAGAGCCCATGTTGTGTTGATTGGTGCTGCTTGTGGATGTCTTAATTGGCATTCCATTATGAATTTAGTTTTTCTGATTTTATGGGCTGAATATTTGTACTATTGATATGTGGCTACTACCATTGAATAGCCCTGATTTTTCTATACATTTCATATTCTGATGACATTTTTCATATTCTAAGTTTTAAAGGTTCTTTTTCTCATTTTTTCATTTTTTACTATAACTGTTTAATTTTGTTTTTTGTATTTTTTGGGATAGCCTTAATTCTTATGGTTAAGTGCTTAGTAGCATTTTTTAGACCCAATTTTGCTTTATAATTCATGTCATAATGTTATTTTTACTTAATTTTGTGTTGTAAAGGTTTTTGTTAGTGTACTGTGTTTTTTAAAGGTAAATTGGGGTATTTTGGCTCAGAAGCAGGCACCTGTATAAAATGGAGCTGTGTGTGGGTCTGTTTATGCATTTTGGAATGTGGGGGAAGCACTTGGACATGGTTTTTACGCTTTTCTAGAGGTGGTAAAGAAGGAATTAGGAAGATTAGAGGTGGTCAGTGTCTACATACTGAATAAGACAGATTGGGGCTACTCTATTTATCTTAAAACCATCTGATAATTAGATTACTGTTTCTCACTCAGTTTTCACTGTTTTTTTGCCATAATTGGCTGTGCTTGTTGCAAGTTTAATTATTTATTTAACTCAACTTAGGAACCTGGTTTCTCTGGTGTATCTTTGCAAGCTGCATCAAGTATTTTTGCTGTTTTCTGTACAACACGTGCACTGTGTCTCTGGTTTCTGGTGTGGATTTTCTTTGAATTTCAGGGCTTGGTTCATTGGTTTTCTGTTGTCTTCTATTTTCTACTGTCTTGACTTGTTAATTAGTCAAGAAGTTGTTAGAAGGGGTATTTTAAAAGTCTCTAATTTGCTGTAGCAAATTAATATTGCCTGGTATTTAACAAAGGGACAGGGGTTTTTTTCTCTATTTTCTCTCTAAATCCCTTTTTCAAGGCCTATAGCTTGTACTATAGGATTTTCTACAAAGTCTTATGGCAGCACCCTTTCCATTTGATCTAAATCAACTTAGTGCAACAGCAAGTTGAATGGCAGGATCATGCTGTTTATTACAAGAATTTTTATGAAAGATGGAATGATCTGAGATTAGTTGATAAAGTTTGATGAAGGAATTGAGAGAAGTTTGAAATAGTTCTGTGAAGGTTAAAGGGAGAATTTTGAGAATTGAGTGGAGACTGTATCTGGAATCATGAACAAACTTTGGCCACCTTAGGTTGATGTAATTTTTTTTAGAAATAATAGATATATAAGCTAAAGTGCTTCCCAAATTAGATTCAGAATCAGAGTCAGCAATTAAATATTAAGTAATAAAATTCATAGTTGACACAAGTTGTTTCTTAGTAGAGAGGTGCTTCATTTTTGTTTGTTGAAGGTTTAGGTAATGAGGTAAGTGGAATTTTACCACCAAATGAGCAGGGGGGTGTGTAGATAGAAAATAAACTTAAGTTTTTGCCACAAAAATTAAGTAGCCTAGAGTGAAGATAGACATTAAGATCACATCCACAACTGTATGTCATGTGACTTAATTGTAAATCAATCATGGATGTGATGAGTTGGGGATCAGAAATTAGGAATGAAAATTGGGGTATAAGAGTTTGAGAGATTTGATTTGAGAACACAAAGAAGTAAAAAATAGTGTGTCAAATTTTTTTCACTAGAACCAATTATAAATGAATTTGCTACATTTCTTCATATGTTATTCAAATGATGATGGATAGAGTAATGAAATATGCAAGATATTATGAAATACTT
Organism: Hemileia vastatrix; assembly: GCA_030280995.1. NCBI lineage: Eukaryota > Fungi > Basidiomycota > Pucciniomycetes > Pucciniales > Zaghouaniaceae > Hemileia > Hemileia vastatrix. Next base: position 31,492,769 of record JASXTE010000011.1, read on the forward strand.
TCATGTACATAAAATTAAAAACAATTGAAATGGGAAAGAAAAAAAAACTACTAATAAATCAAAAAAAAAGAAATTATCAACTAGATACAAGAAAACAACTCACTGGAGTTAGATTGGGTTGGTTTATTTCACCATAGGGATCTATAGAAAAGATATCTTGATTATTTGAATTAAGAAGAGGGTAGGCTTGAGTAGAGGAAGAGGATTCAAAATTATCTCTCTCAATATTATGTTCAGAGATAGCATCTTCTCCTTCCCACATGATTTCAGGATTAAAATCAGCTTTCTCTCCAAATATAGAATCCATCTCTTTATAGTAAGGACATAAAGAATCAAGTTTATCATCTATAGATTTGATGCCCTTCCTGATATCAATGTCAGTGATGCAAAAACCAGTGGAATATGAAAGAGTCTTAGCCTTCTTGTATTTGGATTGATAGTGCTTGAAGCATTCAGACATCTGTTTTGGGAAAAGATCAATTCTTCCCTTGGCCTTATTTCTTAATTCATTGGCCATTAGAAGATAGCCATTGAATTTTGATATGGCGGGGGTGTCCTACTTTAGTTGCATTCTCAGTACCAAAACAAGAATCATAATTAGTTTTAGTTTTCAGCCAGCTGATAAGTATGAGATGATCATCTTTTTTTAGTTGAACGCTCTTTGATTTCTTAGCTGAGTGGGGGAAAGAGGAAGTAGTTAGACTTGAGGAACAAGTGGGGGAAGGCTGCCTTTAAGAATATATGTGACAAGAAGTCATTCTAAGATATGTGATGATGAAAAGGAGCAGAAATGAGCAGATGAGATGGGGAGGAATCTGAATGGATGGAAGTAATAGACAGGATGGGGGTTTCCAGAAAGGTAAGGAAACTTGCACATCCAGAAAGTTGTCCAAGATGTGGTTATGAAGAATTGAGAATGAAAATGTCAGATAAAAGGTGAACATTGACACATAAAATGTCTAATTACCCAATTATTTTCAAAAATGATTGCGGAAAATAACTGGGGTATAAGGATTTTTATCTGCAATTAATTTAATTGCAGATCCGCTAATGTTGATACCCCCTAATAATGTCTGATCCAGGGAAAAAGAATTCTTGATCCCTAATTGCAGATCCTTTAATGTTGATACCCCTTAATAGGGGGTATCAAAGTTAGAAAGTTGTAATTATTTAAAAAGGTATTTCACAACACAAAAAGAAAGCCATAAACATGACATTAATTCTCAGTAAAAAGGTGTTTGTGGGGAACAATATGCCATATTTTAAAAAAATAATCATGGTTGATTTGGTGGAAAAAAGAGGTATTTTGAAATGGAAGACTTCTAACTTTGATACCCTCGTCAATAAAAATATGAAAATTAAAAATCAAATTAAATTAAAAGATTGATAAATTCATTTTTAGAATGCTCAATTGATTTTTCCAATGGTAAAAGTACTGGAAGTAACTTACTAGAGATGATATGAGTGAGGAGGTTAGTTAAAATACAAGAGCAGGCTCATCAATGTACCAGAAGGAAACTAAGACTAATAACTTCATGAGCATTCATTTCATCATTTTAAAAACCCATTTGTCATACAGTCAAGTTCATTGCCAGTTTTCTTAAAAAAATTAAAATTAATCACCTGTTAAAAAACTGAAGCAAACCACACAGTAAAAAAGAACACTACTGTCCAGTTAGGCGGTGCCCGTTATTTTCTTTTTTCTTTGCTTTGTGATCAGAATATTTGCTTTTCGTTATGATTGTATATTTAGCTCTAATTGAAAAAGCTTACTAAATGTTTGTTTTGACAAATTATGAAATTTTTGAAGCATCAAGTTTTAAAGACTTTTGCGGTATTTTATTTGATTACATTTTGTGAAATAAAAGCGAAAAGAGGGTTTCTAAAATCAACAAGAAAGTTACAAACCCGCAGAACACAAGTAAGAAAAATGAGGAAGAAGTGTTTTTTATTTATATTTTAATAGCTCAAGTGGTGTCTTTGAAGATCATTTAAGGGTGGACAGACATCCTTCACAGTGTTAGCAAGGCAAATGAAGCGGCGTCCAGCATATTTAGATGAGGAAATATGAATGAAGGGGCTCGGTCGGTTTGGATGATAGTTTCTTTCCCAGCCTTCGCTTTTCACTCTCCACGCTGTCTTCCTCTCCCTTTGGCTAAACGATTGTCGTCGTCTTTGTCTTCTCATCTACCAATGGCTGCCGCTGTGTCTTCTCCACATACAAACACTCAACACCTTCAAAACTCACAAAACATCGCCAATCTCTCGTTATCTCCCCCGTTTTTCGACCATCGCATCAATCTTTGGGCCAAGCTCAAAGTTCAGTTCGACTCATTTCTTGCTCAACAGCCCCGTAATGCTATCTCTGTCAGTCTTAGATTCTCAAACAGCCCACAAACCTTTGATCATGAGGCTGTCAGCTGGGAAACGACCCCAATGGCGCTTGCTATCAAATCTGCTCAAGATAAAAAAATACTCGATGGTTTGCTTGTGGCGGAGGTCAGCACACTTTCTCTGGTGGTCTTCTCCACTTCTATTCTTTCTAATCCTTTTTTATCTATTACTTTTTTTTTCTTTGTATAGGTCACTCCACTGACCTCTGATAAATCTGTGATGTGGGATCTTGATCGTCCTTTGGAAGAGCCCTGCTCAGTCATTGTCCACGATTTCGATTCTCCCCCAGGTCGACGCACCTTTTGGCATTCATCAGCTCATGTTCTTGGAGAAGCTGCTGAAAAACTTTACGGCTGCCATCTTTGTATAGGACCTCCCACTGAAGAAGGCTTTTTCTATGAAATGGGAATGGGATTGACTCAAGATCGGTATGTTTCTTCTCTTCCCTTCCCTCTTTTTTTTCACCTTACTTGGTCAATTTCTTTGAATGTTCAATTTATATATATATTTTTTTTATGATTCATCTCAAGAGTCGTGCAGAGTACTGACTATTCAGCTTTGGAAAAAATGGCGGAAGGAGCTATCAAAGAAAAGCAACGGTTTGAAAGATTAGTATTAAAAAAAGAAGATTTACTTGAGATGTTTTCGGTTTGTTCCCATTTTACCCTTTGTAATATTCTCTTACAAGTTGAGTCATACTCACCTTTTTTTTTTTTTTTTTTTTTTTGCGTCTCATTGACCCATTTAGTATAATAAGTATAAGACACATTTAATTAGTTCAAAAATTCCTGATGGGACATCCACCACTGTGTATCGTTGTGGCCCCATGATTGATCTTTGCGTTGGACCACACATTCCCCATACTGGCCGTATTAAAGCTTTTTCAGTACTCAAGGTAAAGTTAATAAAAGGCTTTCTTTATCCGTTCTTTGTTGAAAAATGTTTAAACAACAAATATTTACACTTTTTATGTCGTTTTAGAATTCTGCCTCTTACTTTCTTGGAAATTCTGCCAATGATTCACTTCAAAGAATATACGGTATATCCTTCCCCAACAAGAAAGACATGGTGGAGTACAAACAATTTTTGGCCGAAGCGGCCAAGCGGGATCACCGGAAAATTGGCAAGGTTTGTTAAACTAACTCAATTCATTTTTCTACTTCATTCACACCCTCAATATATTATTAATATTTGTGTAAGCTTAACTTTTGCTTCATTTTTTCTCAAATTCGTTTTACTTGGTTTTCTTAGGATCAAGAGCTTTTCTTTTTTCATGAGTTAAGTCCCGGTAGCTGCTTTTGGCTTCCTCATGGAACCCGAATTTATAATACTTTGGTCGAATTTTTCAAAGTAATTAATCCCTTGTTCAAAATACATTATTATAATCATTCGTGACTTATTTTTGAACTCTGAGCAGGCTGAATACCGGAAACGTGGATACTCCGAAGTCATTACTCCGAATATGTATAACTCTAAACTTTGGCAAACTTCTGGTCACTGGGAAAATTGTAAGCATCTTTATCTTTTTGATTTCTAGTGATAAATTCGCAAAAAATTTAGTATGTTGTTGTGTCACTCTTTTAGACTCTGATAGTATGTTTAAATTGGAAATCGAAAAAGAGAATTTCGCCCTTAAGCCTATGAATTGTCCTGGACATTGTTTGATTTTCGGGTCTAGAGATCGTTCTTATCGTGAATTGCCCTTAAGGATGGCAGATTTCGGCGTCGTTCATCGCAATGAAGCAAGTGGAGCTTTGACTGGGTTAACACGAGTGCGAAGGTTTTGTCAAGACGATGCTCACCATTTTTGTACTGTAGAGCAGGTTGGTTGTCACCTTTTTGTTTTTATCGCAAATGTTTTCCCTTGGTTTTCGATATTAAGTTATTATTATTCATTTCATCTGTCCTACAGATTGATACAGAAGTAGCTAGTATATTTGATTTTCTCAAGCACGTGTATGGCATGCTAGGCTTTACTTACAAGATGAAGCTTTCTACAAGACCTGATAATTATATCGGTGACTTGGAAGTCTGGAATGAAGCAGAAAGGGTAAATAATTGGAACTATAAACGATTTGGAAATTGTAATGATGATGACTTTATTGAATGTTTTTGCACTTTAATTTTGTATTTGTATGATAGCGACTGGGAAACGCTCTTGACCTTTTCTTAGGTAAGGGTCTGTGGGAAGTGGATCCAGGTGACGGTGCCTTCTACGGTCCTAAAGTGAGAATATTCTTATGCACTCAAGCAAGATCAGTCTATGTATACATTTTTGATTATTTGATTTCTAATAATTCAAGATTGACATAACAATTTCGGACGCACTTAGACGGAGTCATCAATGTGCTACCATACAATTGGATTTTCAACTCCCTGAACGGTTTAAGTTGGTCTATAGAACCGACGCGGGGACAGGTCTAACTGCAGGAGAAGAACGAAAACGGCCAGTAATGATCCATCGGGCAATCATGGGAAGTGTCGAACGCTTCACGGCTATATTAACAGAACATTTTGGTGGAAAATGGTAAGCTATTCTTATTTTGGATCACTTTACGCTATTCCGCCTGATTTAGACTTTTCTTTTGTTAATGATTGGCAGGCCATTTTGGCTTTCACCGCGTCAAGTTTTGGTCATTCCAGTAGCAGCAGCTCATAAGGATTATGCACAAGAAGTAGCTAAAAAATTATGGGACGCGGGGCTTTATGCTGATGCTGATATGAGTGACGCCACGTTACCTAAAAAGATCCGAAATGGAGAAATTGCACCATATAATTTCATACTTGGTATGTTTTGCTCTCTCACTTTCTCTGTAATATGGGACTAGCTCTAAATTTGATTGCTAACCGTATATATATATATATATATATATATATATATATATATATGTGTGTGTGTGTGTGTGTGTGTGTGTGTGTGAATATTTGCAGTGGTTGGAAGTGAAGAGATGGATAGTAGAACTGTCAATTTACGAAGTGCGGATGATGTTGGTCAAAAAGGTAAAGCAAAAGCGCTACCACTTGAAGAAACAGTTGAAAAAATGGTTCAACTAAAGGAGGAGCGGCGGCTAGAAAACAGATTATGATTTTGGGTTACTGTAGCAGAGAACTAGGCAAGTGTTGTTCTGGGTTAGTTGAAAAAGTCCATATATCAAATTGAAGGTTTTAATTTAGTCGGGGAGAGAAACAAAATAATACTTAATAATGGGCAGTATTTCAGCAGCTTAGTTTATCTTTGTGTAACCTAATTTTTAATGTGGGAAAAAGATGTGTTGGCTTTTTTTTATTTTTTATTTTTTTCGCATGCTGAAAAGAATTAAGCTGGCTTTTTGAATTTTGCTTTACATGTTTTTAAAAATTAAAAAAAGTCAAACTTTTCCTTGTTGAGGTTAAGAAATCATTTTGATAGATGTTATTAAATTGGGTCGACACAAACCTCCAAAACACAAACATTGAGCTGTAGTGAGTGAAAGAAACCGACGAAAGAGAGTGAATATTAAATTGCTTGGAGCTGATTGTCTGGTGAGTATGATGATGATAAGATGATGATATGGGCAGGGGCAAGTAGGAAAGTTTATATTGTAAATTGTATAAAGGGTTACAGAAGGAATGTAAAAAGACTTAAGACGTCTCTTCTATTTCAATCATGGGCTCCGTCTGCAGGTTGGCTCAGAATGGATCAAGCAGCCAACGATTTGCAGTCTGCTATCACTGCTTATCTTGCTCAATCAATTTCTTCATTTCCTCCCATTTATCCACCTAAATCATCACCATTATCTTTTAATTCACTATCACCATTACTAACCCTCTCAACTTCAACTTCAACTTCAACTCCGAATTCCGATACTTTTGCTATCGCCCATCACATCGCTACTGGTATTGTCAAGTCTTCTTATTCCCTACTCGACTTAATCAAAGCTGCTGGTGAACCGTTTACTGCAGAAGACCCCATTGTTCGATCAAAAGCAACCAGACTTCTGTCCGATGTCCTCTTTCATCTCATTACCCTTCATCCTTCTCTCCTTCAGACAAACGATGGTTTGTTTTTAAGTTTATCTTTTTTTTTCTTTTATTTTGTCTTGATTTTCACATTTAAATTTAGCTAATCATTATATCCATCTTTTTGCTCTACAAGTTGACACCTTGGTTACGTTTTGTCTCTCAAACCTCTCTGATGCTGAAATTGCTCTTGAAGCAGTCTACGCCTTGACAGTTCTTTCAAATTCATCATCTTTCTCTCAGAATATTTCGATTCAAGTTTCACAAGCGTCAGACTTGATTTTAATTTTAATTTTGACTTTTTTTTTTTTTTTTTTTTTTTTTTTTTTTGACTGGCCTACTGATTGTTTTTTTTTTCTTCTTTTTTTCTTTTTAATTCTTTATTTTGAGCAGTTTGTTTGAGAATGTTCATACTGACAAGTTGAATCAGCCTCAAAGATTAAGAGTTCTTGTTCTTATCGATCAGCTTATGACCCACCATCGATCAGGTGTGTTTATATAAATTTTTCGACCACCAGTTTTTACCGCCTTGCTAATACCTCTCTGTATAAAGCCTTAAAATCTATGAATGAAGAATTTATCAAGGGCTATTGTATGCTTGTATCTGGCGAAAAAGATCCAAGAAACTTGATGGTCATTTTTCGCCTGACTAAAGTCATTCTCATAGAATTTGATGTATCATCCACAATCGAAGTCGGTCACAAGCCTACCACTCACTTAATAATTTTGAACTAGATCTGATCGGTGGTTGGTTTATGGCAGGATCTCTTTGACGTCACATTTTGTTATTTTCCCATCACTTTTCGTCCACCACCTGGAGATCCTGAAGCGTATGGCGGAGTGACTACTGAAGAACTTGAGGCTAGGTTGATTGAATGTATTTCAGCTAGTCCAAGATTTGGCCTCCTGGCTCTACCTCTTTTTATTGATAAATTTCAATTGTCGATTAATGCCAAGGTAAATTTTTTCAGTAACTCATGTTTTTTTAAAAAAAAAAAGTTTTTCCTTTTGTTCACTATTTTGCTTGTATAAAATTATAGCGACAGACTTCTCGAGCGTTGCAAGCTTGCTTTCCAATTTACGGCACTGAGCTTGTTCGGCAATTCGCCTTACTATTTTGGGAATGTTTTGCTGTGGAGGTAAGCTATATAGATCAAAAATTGTCTTATCAATTCTTATTTAGTTAAAACACCTTAACATGATTTTATTGTTAATTTTTGCCTTTCATTTTTTTTGTATAGTTCTTTCAGGCTTCAGCGGATAATACTGACTGGATGCAATCTCTTAACCAAGCGTTCCAGTCTCTTCTTCGCACTGTATATCCTCCTAGTCTAAAACATTTAACTTCAATTTCCGCTGAAGAAGATCTTATTGATAAAATGCTCTCCGTCACTTTTAAAGAGCTTGAAGAGCCGGATAAGTCTCGCTCAAAACCTTCTACCAAAATTTTGTGTTTGGCAATATGCAGTCAAGCAAGCATGGAGCTTGTTATCAAGCCCACTTTCCAAAAATCAGTTGCTCTTTTAATACAATTATGGAAACGCTCTGATATGGCTAGTAAAAAGAGCAGTATACTCGCACATCTTACTTCCATTTTCAAAGCTTTACTTGAGCTTATTAAAGAGAGTAAATCTCGAGATGAGGCGATGGAGCCTACGATGAACGCTCAGTCTCTTTTAGGCTACACTAAAGATGAAATTTTAGGAATTCTCATAGTCTCCGGACTGAATGAATCTCCTGCAGCAATTTGTGCAGCATTAAATTGCTTGAGCTCATTGGTGTTAATCCCCGATTTGTTGCAACCTTCTGAAATTGAATCAACAATCCAGGCGATTACTCAGGTTCTAACCCAAGTTGCTGATCCAGTTTCTAGGTATATGAGTCACTTCACACATTTCTAATTGCTCCTTTATTGATGCATTCCATTATCCAAGTGACTGTGCTTTAGGTTGTCTAGTTTCGATCGCAGCAGTTGAAACGAATTACATCATGTCAATCGTTTTCCCCAAGTTACTGGTTTTTTTGCCAGATTCTCAATTCTCTGCTGCAGAAGCACAAACCGTCACTTATTATGATGCCTTAGAATATTTAGTGACCATAGCAATTGCTCATCATGATTTACTTCAACCCCTTATTATTCAGCTTATACAACGCTTGGAGCGCTTTCAACAGGATCCCCTTTATGCTCACCATATGTTGCTTGCGCTCTACGCAGTTCTTGAACAGCATGCTTTCCGGGGCTCCCTCAATGTGTTGGCTGCCCAGTTTGATCTCATCGGGCCCCCTCTCTTTAATATTTTCTTGAAAATGGAAAGTACCCCACCAACACACTTGAAATTATTGATTGATGCGGGCAAAATCATCAACCTCTTGGTCCAGCATTTAGACTTACAGTAAGTTGAGTTAATTTCAGTCACATTGTTGATTTAATGCAGAAGTTTTTACTTGAAAGTTCTCTCATTTATTTATTCTGATTTACTTTCATTTAATTTAAGTCAGCAGCAAAAGTTTGCCGGCGCTCTGCATGAAGCTTTTCATTTAAGAAAAATGGGCAATTTATCTGTCGAAAGCGACATTCCACAACCCAGTGTCTCGACAGGAGTTATTGTTTGCCATTTGGTTTCCTTTCAGTTTGAGCACAATTTACTTAATGAATGTAGCCTTTCTTTTCTTTTCTGCATCATGGCTAATTTAGGCAGATGTAATCATTCAAAATCCTTGTATGTTGTTATTATACTCGGATTCAGTGGTCGCGTTGAGGCCTCAGGTAGGTTTTATTCCCTTGATACAGTGCTTAGTGTCATTTATTCATTGACTCTTGGACATGTCTTCATGCTATAGGTCGAGGTTCCTGGAGAAACGTTATCTACCGAAAATATGCTACCCTTTTTATGGTGTACAGATGATGAAAAGTTCCATTGTCGTTTACCTCAAATAGTTGTAACGGCTGCATTAAGACTCTTGTGTTCTATTGTAAACCGAAGGGCATCTGGTACTGTGATTGGATCTATGCTTTATATACTAGAATGATGCATTAATTTCTTTTTTCATCCTTTCTTAGATTTTTCGGAGTTTTTTACTCAGCAATTACCTTTGTTTTGGTCTACTTATATTGAGCCTTCTGATCAAGTTACGCCTAGCCAGAGGTATCTTGCTTTACAAATCTGGGTATGGATCGTCAAGGCTTTATTAGTCAGATCGGAGAAGACAGGATACGAATATCTAGAAAAGTTAATGCTATTCATGCAAACTGATGCTGACGGTAGAAAGATCGCTAAATTGTTAGGTATCATTTGTGATGAAACAGATCAAGTCCTTAGCTCCAAAAACTTTGCCGTTGTCAAGGTTGACTATATTTTTTAACCATGGTCTCGTTCTTCAAAATGTTGACTTGCTTATTACTATATATATGGTAGATTTTATGGAAACAAAGATTTTTTAGTTTTATTATACCCAAGCTCATAAATGGCTATGGTGACAGCACTGGTAAGACCATAATTTCCTTTCATCTTGGAATCTAATTCTTTCGAAAGTTACATTACTTATTATCATTATTTGATTTTGAGAGTCGTAGATGAAGGCAAGCGGTTGGTTTATTTGACAGCCCTCGCCAGTTTGGTTCAGCAAGCTCCTAGTCAATTCTTTGGTAGTGAATTAAATCAGGTGGGTTAAGAGCCATTTTTCCCAATTTTTTTTATTATATATTCTACTATTTTTTTACCCATGTTTCTTTTTCTTATCATCTTTTTTTTTTTTTTTTTTTTTTTTTTCCTGGGGGATGATAATGGCTTACTTGTTCTTCGTCGATCTGAATGACAAATTCCTCGTTTAGCTAATGCCATTGCTATTAAGAGCAACCACACTCTCTGATTTCGAATTGCGACTTAATGTTTTAAGTACACTCGAAAGTTTGATCAACAGCCCAAAAGCGTGGCCAGTGATTGAAGAATTTTTTGAGGTGATGATATCTAGATTACTTGAGAATTGTGTGGGAATAAGTCGACTAGATGGAGGTTGTTTACCTGATCGGTATGAATTGGATGGAAACCTTGAAACTGATGCTGAAAAACGGCGGTTGAGAAATCTTCCCCCTGCAGTAGGTTGAAGTTTTTTCTATATTTTTGACTGGGAATATATAAGAATGAAATACTAGCCCAATATGTCCTAGAGGCAATTTAAGCTGATTTTCAGGTTTTTTGTTTTTTGTTTTTTTGTTATCACGTCCATAGTCTATTAGAATAAGTGCCCTGAAGATTCTTAGTATCATCCCTCATGCTGGGCCTGAAACATCGGTATCCTCACCACCAGCTACCACCACGACCACTGCTCCAATCGCTCAAAATCGCCTCACACTTACCGTATGCAGTCAGAAGAACTTGATACTCAAATGTTTAGAGCTTGCTATAGATGATAAGAAGAAAGATGTTCGGAAAGTGGCTGTTGATTGTAGGGCAAAGTGGTTTGAAGTGGGCCAGAAATGAAGGAGATCTTTGGGTTTTTAGATTATCTCTATATTAAGAGATATATTCTAGGGATGTATTAACAAGGCTGGCAAGGGGAAGACTAGAGTAGATGCAAGACAGCAGGGGAAGATATAAAAAAAAGCTAGTACCTGTTAATAGATGCCAGCCTTTTTTTTTTCTAGTGAGACTTGAAGAGATGGAGTCATATTTCCTTAGTTTTAGTGGTAATACAGATAAAAAGTGTTTTCATTGTTCACGTTTGGAGAAGTTTATGTTGAGTGGCAGTAGAGATTATTTTATTATATATATATATATATATATATATATATATAGTCACTTTGTCTTATATTGCTTCTATCTAGTGGGTCTTTTACTTTTTTTGTAGATTTGAAGGGTGAAAGTTGATTTGCTTTGTTCTAGTGGGTGCATAAATTAGTGAGATGATGAGTTCCATGATTAATCAGTTTTTCAAAAAAGAGAGAGTTACAATGAGATCCATTAAGAAAAGAAGAGTTATTTGTACTGTAGTTAGGTGATTAGAAGGTTGAGAGGGTTGGGGGGTTGAAGGTTGAGGGTTGAGGGTTGAGGGTTGAGGGCTGAGAGGGGATCATTGGTATATGGTTTTGGGATGGAGAATGTCACACGCCATGTGACACTTGAAGCAAAGGCCAATCTTTTAATCCATATATCAGTACACAAATCCATACTCAAAGTGCAGAAAGCAACATCTACCTAGTAACGGCTTTTCCCCTTTGTTATCTTGATTCAAATGTGTTAGCAACTGCTCTATCTAAACCTTAAATCTAAATTAGTCAATCATCTACTTATACTTTTCAGCTTTAAGCAAATGCGCGGTGTATTAGTGCTTGGATCAATAATATGGTTTCAATGTTGGGTTATTGTGTGTTTTAGGGTAATTAAAGGTCTGTGAGTAGGAATAGGAGTAAGATTAAAGGATCTGTGGGTTATATTGGAGGGTCAGTAATAAATTAAGGGTGGTTTATTAAAGGGGTCAATGCAAGATGGAGTTGTCTATATAAGTGGGGGGATTTGGTTTGACATCCCTTAGAATTAAATTATAATACTGCTGTGATAGTAGTTAAAATTTTTATAAAAGCTATTATTGTTTCCTAACTTTCTTAATAATTAATTTCTGTTCAAACTTCTAAAACTCCTAAATTCCTTTTGATTATTAAGTTGCAACCCTTTGTGAGATTCCTTGAATTTTAGTGTTACTCTATCATACATTAGTCTTCACCTCAAACTTACCTCAAATCAAGTAATTTATCTTTGACTTATCTTTGAATCACTTCCTTGAAGTTATTCCTCAATCACCTTTGCCAATCTCACTTACCCAGGCACACCCTTGACCTTGTGCATAGGCTGTCTGGTGACAAAGAATAAGGATGAGTTGAATTTGTGAGATAAGAGAGAGAGAGAGAGAGTGCCAGCCTGGATATCCCCAGGACTGAGTAAAATATGCATAAAAAATATGCTAGACATATAGGGGCAATAAGTGAAAGTATGCAATATGTATACATAAGTGAAATAAGTCAGTTAGCTCAATATATGCTATTATAATACTTTAAATACATGCATATATCCACCTTTTATAGGTCTTGGGAACTTTATATTAGGTTGGAATATGTTAAGGTAATCTTAAGAACCTTAGAAATAAGGCTACATAGTTTTCAAGTGGAATTAAAGCTGGTATTATCATTATTATAGTGAAATAATGAATAAATGCACTTTAAATCACTTAAAAATTGAATATATGTGCTATAAATTTTATAATATTAAAATTTCACTTTGACATATCAATTTGTCTTATTTAGAACTATTGATTTGGCTACTTAAATGTATAAAAATAAAAATTTTCAAAATTGATGTTTTTTATGCTTGAAATGGCTTCTGTGTACTGGCCTCATGATGCCTGTGTTTATCTTATGTGCATAGCTTCATTATTAATAAAATTAGTAATTTCACACTATAATTACCCCACATTGTATGCTCCATATGTGTAAACACTCTAAAATAAGCAGGAGGCATTTATTTAGTGTCCTGATTTCATTATTAGTGCATTGACCTCATTATATGCACTAATTTCATTAATAACCTCAAGATTGGAGCCCAGAATTCATTACCATGCTTAAACTTGCCTATTTAGTCAAGAATTTACCTGTGCAAGTGCCTGCCAAGAGTCTGCATTCAGCCACCCCACATTTCACATCTTATTTTGGGTTTCTCAATGGTTTCTCAGACTATATTAAACATTTTTAGATAAGGATTTCATGAATAAATTATTAAAAATTAAGACCTTCATTTCTACTGTCAATCCTCCTTAATTAGACATTATATATTTAGGTCTTTTTTTTTCTTTACTTAGTCTTTGATTTTAAGCATTACAAACATATACTCTCTTTTTGGGGTTAACTCTATTTTGATGGATTAACACCTGTTATTTTGTATTTTTTGCATGTGATATGACTCTTCTTCTGTTATTGGTTGATCCTTGGGTTGATGGGCATGTGCAACTGATAGTTTGGGGAATCATTAGCTGTGTAAATGATTGGTCAATCAAGGGGAAACATTGGGGAAGTTCTGGATATACAAGGAGGAGGTATTGAGCTTATCTTCCACATTCTTTTACATCACCATAAAAATATATAACAAAAACAATACAATACATATTCATTAGTACTTTTTAAGTCTTATAAATATTATTTTAAATCATTAGCTCTATTTCTCTACCAACTGTAGGCTATATACACTACCAACACCATTTGTTATGTCACAAGGCATAACAAATGCGTAAAAGTTGTGTAACAGTTGCATAATAAACACATAACAATCTTTATGTCCGCTACCAATCAATAATAATTGTTATGTACTTTTTACACAACCATTACGCATGTCACGCGCCACGTGACACTCGAGGCAAAAGTAGCTCATTAAATCAATACTAAAGGGTTCAAATCCATACTCGAAGCGCAGAAAGCAACTCTCCATAGCAACTGTGACTTTCCTTTGTGTACTCGCTATTCAATCGCGCTAGCCTAAAACTCTAAATCTAAATTAGTCAATCTCTGAATAGTGTGTCTTAGTTTTTTCCCAATAAGCGACGCACAGCGCAATAGTTAATATAATAGTACATTAAAAAGTTTATGAAATATCTGTGGATTATTAAGGGGTAGTGAGCATGGACGGAACGGTTAGTGAAGGATTAAGGGGTTAACGGATGTTAGTGAGGAGGGTCCAGGTGTAACAGATATATTTTAAATGGTTTGTGGTGTGCGGAATAGTGAATGAGTATGAGGTCAATGCGAGGAGTAGAGGATATAAAAGGGGCTGGGTTTTTGGTTCGATATTCCTTAGAATTAAATTATAAAACATATTTATAGTTAATAGTGATAAAACTCTAAGTGAAAATCATTATTATTGTATCTTTCTTTATTTTCTCAATAATCATATCTAAAATCCTAAATCTTTGATTGTTGAGTTTTCCAACCCTTTGTGAGATTTTAAGAATTTTAATATTACCGTTCAATTATATTAGAATCCTTTTCGAACATAACTTGAAGTAGTAGTTCTTCCTTCGAGACATCTTCGAACCACTTCCTCGAACTATCCCTCTGTGCTTTGAAGAAGTATCTGAACCTTTTATCTCACTTGCAGGAACATCCTCAACCTTGTGCATAGGTCGTCCGGTGACAGTATAATTTAATTCTCCGTAGTTCTCATTCTTTGCACTACTAGGTCCCTTTTCAGGTGTTTTCTCTAAATTCTTAAAATAGCACCTGTTCAACGCACTCCTCCTACAGGCGCTACTACTAGAGCTCGCGCCAGAGGCAGGCCAACAGCCACTAGGTCTGTTTCCCACACTCACTCCTTGGAGCCACTCGACCTTAGGGAACGGCAACATTCAGTCCAATCGGTAGAAGACATCCCACAAGACTTTGATGATTCTAGTGATGATGAAGAAGGAGAGGATACGATGCACGAGGCACCATCCGCCCCTGCTAACCACCCTTCTGGTCAACCTTCAGAACCTGGACCACCCAATTCTCTTGAAGAATTCATGAGACTTTTCATGAAGAACCTTTCAAATTCAACGTCTTCAGAGGGATCTAAATTCAAAACTCCTTCTATGAAATCTCCTGATAAATTTGATGGAGAACATCCAGACAGATTGCGACCCTTCTTGCAAACCTGCAAGCTCCTGTTCCATAATGACCCTCGAACCTTCAATAACGACCGATCAAAATTTGTTTATGCTTCTTCATTCCTGGCCGTAAAAGCAGCAAGATGGTTTGAACCTTATCTTCTCATGCTCTCTTCAACCGAAACCCACTTACTTATTAATAACTGGGAAAAGTTTGAAGACCAACTCTTCACCTTGTTTGGTGACCCTAATGAAACTGACAATGCAGAAATTGAACTTGATTTCCTTCGCATGAGTGATAATGGGAAAGCCTCTGAATATATCTCGAACTTCAGAGCACTTCAAACTCGAGTAGGTTGGAATGATGCTGCCTTTAAGTATCATTTCAAAAAAGGACTTCCTTTGAGGAACCTGGATCAGTTAAATCTTCACGGTCAGAAGATGACTACTTTAAAAGATTTAATGGATCAAACCCTTGAACTTGACGGCGTTTACCAAGGGCGACTTCAACATTGTCAATATGCCAACAAATCTTAAGGCTTAAATTTCAAATCGGGACCTTCTTCCCACCCACAAACAACTCAATCCAAACCTATTAAGGGAAAGGACAAACCTCAGCCAAAAAGCTCGACCCCAGGCGATATCAGTAAAGTACTGGATCCTAAAGGGGAACTTAAGGAAGCTGAGAGGAAGAGGCAAACAGATAATGGGTTATGTATGTATTGTGTGGGTAAGCACAAGCTGGAAGATTGTGTAAATTTGAAGGAAAGAGAAGGTACTAGTTCGAAGCCAAAAAACTAGTAGATAGTTTACTTGTGTGCAAAGCAAACTATCTTATATCTCCCAGTGCACAGAACCTCCATGTCTTAAGGACTGGATTTGCCTTAAACCGCTTGAGATTCATTCTTTTTAAGGAGGATATCCCCTTCAGTTGTCTTATAGACTCTGGAGCTTCAATTTCTTTTGTCAGTTTATCTTTTTCCAAGAAGTTACAGCTGACATTTACAGATATTGATCGAACTCCAATTTATTTGGTCGAATCAGAGGAACCCAAATATTGGGTCAGTAAGAAAGTTTTATGGGTTTTCAACTTTCCAAATTTTCCCCCCTTTGAGTGGGAACTTACAGTCTTGGACGCCCCAAGGATGGACGATACCATTCTTGGCCATGACTTTTTAATGCATTGGAATCCTGAAATTGACTGGAAACGGGGATTGATCACCCCACAGACTAAGTATATTTCTAATTCTTCAATGCATGTCAATAGGGAGTTAAACAACCCGCCTGACAATGTCCTGCTAGAGGACAAATCTCTGCCAGATGACTTGCAAGCATCTGATCTTTCTTTAAATGAGCAATTGGCTAACCCTTCTTGCTCAATGACATCACTCAAAGAGGATTTAAATTGCCTCAAAGTAATCGAATTATGCTCTCTCAATTCTGGTCTTCCCTCAACAGATTCTCTCGAAGATGATGAGGACGACCAAATCAACATTGAAGCCATTAAATTGACTCTAACAGAAATCTATCATGATTTCCTCAATGTTTTTTCAATCCGCAAGGTCGATAAGTTACCACCTCATCAACCCTACAACCATCAGATAGAGTTAATAGGTCCAGTACCTCCGGCAGGTCCTGTCTATTCTTTGTTGAAGGACGAATCTCAAGTTCTTCGAGACTACATTGCAGAGAATGTAGCCAAAGGTTTCATCAAATCCAGTAAATCTCCAACCGGGTCCCCTGTCCTCTTTGTAAAAAAGAAGGATGGTAGTCTTAGGTTGTGTGTTGACTATAGAAAGCTCGACAGAGTCACTAAGAAGAATGCATATCCTGTTCCTCCTATGTCATTGCTTCTTACCCTTTTCAATGGTGCTAATTTCTTTTCTAAAATTGATCTTAGAGGCGCTTACAATCTTATTCACATTGCAGAAGGTCATGAACCACTGACTGCAATGCGCACTAGATTTGGTAGTTTTGAATATTTAGTTATGCCTTTTGGATTGTGTAACGCACCATCTACTTTTCAAACTTTTCTCAATGACATCTTTCAAGATGTTGTCAAACAATTTGTTGTTGTCTATTTAGATGATATTTTAATTTTCTCAAAGACACTGGATGAACATATTCATCATGTTTGACAGGTTTTAAATTGACTGTGAGATCATGGACTCTACGCCAAGCATAATAAATGCGAATTCCATCTTAAATCTATTGATTTTTTGGGTTTTACATTATCCACTGATGGCTTAGTCATGGACAACAAAAAAGTTCAAAAGGTCCTGGAATGGCCTGAGCCCAAATCCATTAAATCCCTCCAAGGATTTTTGGGTTTTGCAAATTTCTATAGAAGATTTATTAAAGATTACTCTAAAACTATTTACAATCTTACTTCTCTTCTTAGAAAAGATATTCCTTTTGTTTTTACTTCTACAGCACAAAAGGAATTCAAAGCATTGAAGACGGCGTTCACCACAGCTACAATTCTTCGACACTTTGATCCTACTGTTTTGACAATAGTTGAGACAGATGCGAGCGATTATGCTATCGCAGGGGTCATCTCTCAATTGAATCCAGAAACAAAACTGTTTTATCCTGTTGCTTTTGAGTCACGCAAACCCATTGCAGCAGAGTTAAATTATGAAATTCATGACAAAGAGCTTTTAGCTATTATTCACTGTCTTAAAAAATGGCGCTCTTTTCTTCTCAGCCTAGATAGTCCTTTTCAGATTTTAACAGACCATAATGCTTTGAAATACTTTATTTCTTCCAAAGTGTTAACCAGGCGTCAAGCCAGGTGGGCTGAATTTCGGTCTGAATTCCCCTTTTCTATTTCCCATCGCCCAGGTAAAAACTGCATTGTCCCAGATATCTTGTCACGTCGGGACGACGTTTACCCACAGCGGGGGGACACATTTGCTGACAAAAATCCAGCAAATGTGAAATCAATCTTCAAAGAATCAATGTTAACGACTCATCAACTTAATTCGATGAAAATTCAATCGTTTCAAAATCCACTATCCAACATCCTCAAAGCTCAGTCGAAGGACGATTATTGTTTAGGGTTAAAAGACAAAATACTCTTGAAGCAAGGGGCCAAAAGATTTAGTATTGAATCAGGTCTATTAGTCTTCGAAGGTAGAGTAGTCATACCCGACAACAATGAGATAAAATTATGGATTTTCAACAGTCGACATGATTCTCCATTAGCTGGTCATTTTGGTGTTGATAAAACCTACCAGTTAATAGCGAGGGACTTTTTCTGGCCAGGTATGACCAGGAAAATCAAGGCCTATATAAAAGCTTGTTACGAATGTAATAGGAATAAGGCTCCCCGTCACCGGAAGTATGGGTTGCTTCAACCACTTCCTATTCCCTCTAAACCTTGGGAATCTTTAATGATGGATTTTATTTCTCAACTTCCTCTTTCTAATCATTTTGATGCTATATTAGTAATAGTAGATAGATTCTCAAAAATGTCTATTTTCATTAAAACCACTACTACTGCTACCCCAGAAGATCTGTCAAAATTGTTTCTAGAATATGTATTTTCCAAACACGGCTTACCTAATGATATTATTTCAGATAGAGGCTCATTGTTTGTATCCACATTCTGGACTCAACTGTGTCGACAACTCAATATCACGAGGAACCTCTCTACAGCCTATCATCCTGAAACCGATGGGCAAACAGAAAGGATCAACCAAATCCTCGAACAATACCTTTGAATGTATGTCAGTTACCAACAAGACGATTGGACCACATGGCTACCATTGGCCGAATTTGCTTATAATAACTTGACTCATTCTTTGACACAACAATCTCCTTTTGAAACTGTTTATGGAAGACATCCTCAATTCAATTCAATCCATGTAGGAACTAATAATCCTGCGGAACATTACCTTCGAACCATATCACGACTCTAAGAGGAACTTAAATCAAATCTAGAATTAGCGGTTCTAAGGTACAAGGAACAGGCTGACAAAGATCGACAAACTGCTCCTCCTTTTAAACCAGGTGACAAAGTATGGCTCGATGCACGGAACATTCGAACGACTTGACCATCAAATAAACTAGCTGAAAAACGCTTGGGGCCATTCGAAATCGACTCTGAAGTCTCTAAAATTGCATTTCGACTCAAGCTACCTCCTAAATGGCGGGCTATTCACCCTGTTTTTCACGTATCTCTCCTGGAACTGGCTTGAGAAACATACCCGGGCAAGAACCAACCTCCTCCGGAACTGGTCGAAGTAGAAGACCATCTAGAGTGGGAAGTAAGCTGTATCCTTGATTCAAGAATGCGCAAGGGGAAACTTCAATACCTCGTGGAATGGGAAGGCTTCCTCGATGACTCAGACAAAACATCCTGGGAACCAGCCATCAATGTTTCTAATGCCCCTGAACTCCTAAAATCTTTCCATCTTAAATACCCTTTAAAACCAAAACCTTAAAACTCTCTTTTTCTTTTCTCTGTTTTTTTTCTTCTTTCTTTTAAAATCTAAAACATTTTTATTTCTAAAAAAAAATTCTTTTGTTTTCTTCTTTATTCTTTCTCTTTTCAAAATGTTTAAATCTTCTTTTAAAATAAAATAAAATAAAATAAAATTAAATTAAATTAAAATAAAAAATAAAATAAAATAAAATAAAAAAAAAAAAATTGTTTCTCAATTTTCTAT
Source organism: Hemileia vastatrix (assembly GCA_030280995.1). Lineage (NCBI taxonomy): Eukaryota > Fungi > Basidiomycota > Pucciniomycetes > Pucciniales > Zaghouaniaceae > Hemileia > Hemileia vastatrix. Next base: position 31,512,460 of record JASXTE010000011.1, read on the forward strand.
ATACATTTTTTCTTTAAAATTTTATTTTCCTCGAACTATCAAAATTCTTCACGAACATTACATAACCATCTTTTTTGAAATTCACTTTAACTTCTAAAATCACCTTTTTAAATTCTTCAAAACAAATTACTTCTTTCATTCAAAATTCTCTTAGAAATTTTATTTTGTCTCTTCTTTTCTTTCTTTCTTTTTCTTTTTTTTTTCAAATTACTAAAATCCCTCAAATCTTCAATTAACAAACTTAAATAACAATTTTTTTCCTAAATTATCTCAATCAATTATTTCTTTCTTATTTCTTTCTTCTTACTTAATTCTTTTCTTTTTTAAAACTAAAACTCCTTCAATCAAATATTCTTTTTTTTTCTTTCTCTCATTTAAACTTCTTCTTTTAAAATCTTAAAACAAATTTAAATCTTTTTTTCTGTCTTTTCCTTCTTTCTCTCAAAATCTCATATAAAAAAATAAATAAAATGAAATAAAATTCTAAATAAAATAAAAAAGTAAAATAATTAAATACAAATTGTTTTTACATTCTTTTTCTTCTTTTTTCTATTTATTTTAAATTTTCTCTTTTATCTTCTTCCGAACCAATCCCTTCATCTTCTCCAAAATCTCCCTTATCTCCTTTCTACATTTCTCAAATTCTCCCCCTCTCCTACCGGAATCAACTCCTCGGCTACGTCGAAGGAAGCCGCATCAATAATGTTATCAATCTCACTGCTGAATTCTTCAATACATTTCGCTTGTCGAATCTGACAAGGTTTCTTCGACCAAACTTGATCGAGGGTTTCTTCGTTTTCCTCCCTCGAGGTAACAGTTGGTAATCTATCCTCCACTGCCACTTCCACCGCAATGGGTCCCACAAGGGTTGCTTCCACATTTGAAGCTTCTGTGGTAGGGGCCTCAATGATGACGTCTGAATTCTAAAAAAACAGAATCATCAGTAATTAAATTTATAAATTATAAAAGAGTGAACTTACTTCAAAGATTGGGTCTGGCTCCAAAACTAATCTAGGAGTGACCTTCTCTGCCACCTCCCTTTCCTCTTCGTCATCTTTGATGACCACCCGTCGTCTTTTGGGGGATTTCCTCCTCCTCTTCGACCAATTCATCAACTTCCTCCTCGACAACCCCCCTCTTGTTCTCAGCCCTAGCCACCCAGATGTTCACATCATCTTCGACTTCTTCCTCATTCTCTCCCACCGATTGATCTTCCCCAATGGACACATCCCAGATGTCCTTGACTACTTCCTTCGTTTTAGGGATCACCCGATACTTCGTCTTAGTAAACCGACTTTCAATGTCGGCATTCTTCGCTAAGGCATCACACGCCACTCTTCTCCATCGGCAAAACTCGCACTTCTGGCAAGGCCCTCGTGTCGCCGTGCTCTCCATGCAGAAATACTCCATCGACTCGCAAGCCGTGCAAGTCTTCGAAAATTGCCGTGTGACAACACCCCCATCCACTTTAGGGTGTGGAGGCGTGGGAGTCGGTGTAGGAAAGTGCGTCATAATGAATTAAAGTGATGAAATAATAATTAAGTAAACAGAAAGGGAAATTAGTGTGAAAAATATGTTTTACGCTCAACGGAGCTCGCGTTCTTATACCCGGGCATCTGTCACGCGCCACGTGACACTCAAGGCAAAAGTAGCTCATTAAATCAATACTAAAGGGTTCAAATCCATACTCGAAGCGCAGAAAGCAACTCTCCATAGCAACTGCGACTTTCCTTTGTGTACTCGCTATTCAATCGCGCTAGCCTAAAGCTCTAAATCTAAATTAGTCAATCTCTGAATAGTGTGTCTTAGTTTTTTCCCAATAAGCGACGCACAGCGCAATAGTTAATATAATAGTACATTAAAAAGTTTATGAAATATCTGTGGATTATTAAGGGGTAGTGAGCATGGACCGAACGGTTAGTGAAGGATTAAGGGGTTAACGGATGTTAGTGAGGAGGGTCCAGGTGTAACAGATATATTTTAAATGGTTTGTGGTGTGCGGAATAGTGAATGAGTATGAGGTCAATGCAAGGAGGAGTAGAGGATATAAAAGGGGCTGGGTTTTTGGTTCAATATTCCTTAGAATTAAATTATAAAACGTATTTATAGTTAATAGTGATAAAACTCTAAGTGAAAATCATTATTATTGTATCTTTCTTTATTTTCTCAATAATCATATCTAAAATCCTAAATCTTTGATTGTTGAGTTTTCCAACCCTTTGTGAGATCTTAAGAATTCTAATATTACCGTTCAATTATATTAAAATCCTTTTCAAACATAACTCGAAGTAGTAGTTCTTCCTTCGAGACATCTTCAAACCACTTCCTCGAACTATCCCTCTGTGCTTCAAAGAAGTATCTGAACCTTTTATCTCACTTGCAGGAACATCCTCAACCTTGTGCGTAGGCTGTCCGGTGACAACGCAACTGTTACACCATGTGATGTAACAGACAAATTTGGTAGTTATACCATTTATTATTAGTGAGATTAAATTACTAAGACCATTACACTGAATTATATTCTATTACTTAATTGGATTTAGCCAACACTATTCATACTGGACCATTAAAATCTTCTAGAAAGATGACTAATCAAGCTATTCATGCCGCTGTACTTGAACTAAGCCTGACAGCATCCCAGACCATTGTAGAAGTTTGACCACTTTTTGATGTGAGTTGAAGGCAATCTTCAAGACATTTAGCTCTTTTTATGCCAAATTAGAATATCTTATGACTTTTAGTGCATATAATGAGGTCAATGCACTTATAATGAAATTGGGACACTAAATAAGCACCTCTTGCTTATTTTAGTGTGTTTACACATATGGAGCATACAATCACCAAAAAAAACACCTGGAACCTTCTAGCAGGTGCCAATCCCTCAATCCATTTGTGACACAAGAATAACTCAGATTTGATGCCATGTGAGCTAGCATGCTCAGTGTTCAGTGTGTGGTCTTACCAGAAGAATTACAGCTAAGCTAGAGCTGAATAAAATTAAAGATAGGGATTGGAACCTGCAATCAGGCACCCACATTTTTTTCTGGTGAATGTGGGGTAATTTTAGTGTGAAATTACTAACTTTTTTAATAATTAAGCTATACACATGGGATAAATTCAGGCAGCATAAGGCCAGTACACATAAGCCATTTCTAGCATAAAAAACATCAGTTTTTTATAAGTGTTATTTTTAGACATTTAAATAGCCAAATCAATTGTACTAAAAATGAAAATTGATTGGTCAAAGTGCAATTTGGAAATTATTAAATTTATAATGCATATATCCAACTTTAAGTGATTTAAATCACATTTATCTATTATTTCTCTATTATAATGAAAAAACAGTTTTAAGAACACTTAAAAATTATGTAACCATATGTATAGGGCTCTTAAGATTACCCTAAATTATTCCAACCTAATATTAAGTTCATACGACCTATAAAATCTGGATATATGTGTTTATTTAAAGTATTCTAATGGAATATATTGTATCAAATGACTTACTTCACTTATGTATACATATTGTATACCTTCACTCATTGTTCCCATGTGTAATACATGTGTTTAGCATATTTTATCTTCTTTTTATACTCAGTCCTGAGAATATCCAGGCTGAAAGATGAAATATTTAAAACAAATAATATTCCATTTATATTTCTGCCTCTTAATAAAAGGAAAGCTGTCAATTTAATTAAAAATGTTTATAAAAAGCCTCCCATATATTTTATGAATTAAAATGGCCTTCAATGCAAGTTAGCTATAATGGAGTAAAATGCACCTGTTCATAAAGATGATGTAACCAATAAGTTTCAAGCTGAACATCATATCATAGAGATTTAAAGCTGGAAATCTCAATTCCCTGACCTTAATTCAATAGAAAATGTTGCAAGAAAATAATAAGCATCAAAATTTTAGAGAGATGCACAAAGACTTTTTTCAGTATTGTGAAGAATATCTAGCCTTTGAGTAAGAAACATTGATTGTCTTAATGTTTTATAGGATGACAGTTTTTATTTAAAAACATGGGAACAATATGTTGGCGACTTGTAATAAGGGGGAGGGTCATGGAGCAGAAATTTTCATCTAATTTTTTAATATTTTATATAATCTCTTTTCAGATCTTACTCTATATTGTATGAGATATCCAACAGTATGTATTTCATCTTCATATGGTATTTTTCTCAGGTAGCTAAAAAAATTGATTTTTGTATTTTTTTATATGTTATTGAAGTTTTGTTGTATAATTTACTTGTTATCACTCTTTCAAACATCCATTTACATTATCATTCAAAACAAGAGTTAGATAGACCAGAAAAAAAAGGGGGCACCTGATAGCAGGTTCCAATCCCTATTTTAAATTTAAATCAGTTTCAGCTCAACTGTAGTTAATCTGGAAAGACCACACACTGAACAATGAGCATGCTAGCTTGTGCAGAATCAAATCTGAGTTACTCTTGAATCAAAGATGAATTGAAGGATTGGCACCTGCTAACAGGTGCCAGGTAATTTTATGTGGTGATATGAGTGGTATTGAGTAAGTAACACAAAAAATGCTGTTCACAGACTTTTTGGAGGGCATGGTACACTGGCCTGCCAAGTTTTCTGGCCAGTTCTTAAATCAGCATATCTCAAAATTTTGTGATACAGCTACTATGTAAAAAAAAAAATTCTTGCTCTTTAAAATATTTTGACTTCATTCATTTCACCAAACTTTATATTTTTCAAATGTTATTTTGAAAATTTACTTTACAAAAAATACCTCATTTTAAATTTTAAAGCCAAATATTTAATCATATTTTCATGTATTCTGCCTAAAAGCCATACTTTAATCAGGATGAATCCTGTAAAAAAAAGTGATTTTTTTTTTTAAAAAAAAAATAATTCTCATGGCTTGTCCAGAAGGTGAATGGTTGAGGTGGAAATCTTAATGGTGAGACTTTATGCCATTATTTTTTGATGTATCTCTATGTTCTTCTGAAAAAATTTAGCTAATTTTCCCATTTTCTCTATGTGAGTTTTTTTGTGGCTCAACATATTTTAGTAGGATTTCCAGTCTACCATCCTCTGAGTAGTTTAGGATGATGGAGAAGACCATAATTTGAGGAGCTTCAAAATATTTTATGATTGGCTTGAAGTGTTACAATAGAGCTTCAGTCATGCAATAAAGTCCCTCTTTCTGGCTTTCAGTTGCTTCTTGGGGAGATGGAAGGTCATAATATGACACTAAATGATGAAAAAACAGCAAATTTTTCAATCAAAAAATAAGTATTAAAAATAAAGAGAGAGAAGTTAGAAGCATTTTTAATAGAATTCCTAGAGGCGAAAATCCAAGTAAACAAAACTTGATATGTTTATTGGAAATTATGGTGTTAAAAAAGAAAGATGAAGTAAGAGAAAAAACATAATTATGCATTAAAAGTGGCCAGGACACTTGGTATGCCACTGCACATCCAAGCACATTTCGGTGAGTGATAGGGGCATTTTTATTTAAATAAAAAACTAAAAGGGTTTTGAAGTTTTCAACATGTGTAAGATTTTGAGAAAATAAAAAAAACCTTAAATATGTGCTACATTTTCAAAATATCTCAATTTTGAAATAAACTACTAATTTTATGGAAAGAGCTTTTACTTAACAAGAAATTCTGGTTCTATCATCTTTAAAATATAAGATTTATTTTAAAAAACAGAGGTTGAGTCTTAATGGTTGGGTTGGGTTGAGACCAGCATTTAGCATAATTTCTGATTTACTTAATTTGACACTCCCTATTAAATCTTTGTTCCTAAAATTCAATATTTTTCCATCCAGATTCTGCACCTCAAATTTTAATACTCAAATATTTTCTGAATCTACAGTCTTTTTTATTTTATTTCTTTTTGACCTTCACTATAAAGATGGTTACTCAATCAGTCTATTTCCTTATCCATTTTTCCATCTTATTCACATATGTTTCTTAGCTTCATTTTCCAATGTGTATAGTATTATAGTACTAGCAATAAGACTTGAAAAAGGAAGTTAGATAAAAACTATAGAGAATTCCTCACATACCCTTTAAAGTTAAATTTAAGTTAATTTTTTGTAGCAAATTTTTGTCCTTTCAACTATCATAATCTAAACAAAAACTCTTGACTACTTAGAAAGTCAAGAAAGTAGCTACTTGAAAGATTATTCAAATTAAAAATCTGAAATATAATAGTAGAATTTGCACCATAAATCAAAAATGCATCACAAATGCTCTTGATTTCACTTAAAACAGAAATGATACTTGGTTTAGGTTTCAAGGCTAAACCAGAGACAAAAAATACAATTTTAAAGATAAATGAAAAATGAAAATTTTAGAAATAACTGTTAAAATGTGGCTAAACACATCACAGATACATAAATTGAGGAGTGAAAAATTTGACTGATCAGATGATGATTTAAGCTACCCCAAATTTTCCCTCTATTTTTTTTTCCCTCTTACAATCTCACCCAACAAGTGGCATGAAGGATTTGTAGACAATATAAGTAAATACATGAAGATAGGAAAAGGAGAAAATTGCTAAACCATGCAATAAAAGTAAACTAATGTGGTGGGTAAATACAATTTGTGCTTAGCCCAATAGAGGGAGGTTTTTCAAAAATCTCCCCAAGTAAACAAGAAAAGAGGCAACATCTGAGATGATTTTAGAAGGAGAGAGGAGGGGAGAGATATTAAAAGGGACTTTTTGAGATTTGGAGGTTAGGATGAGGGACAACCATAGGTCAGAATGAGCAGGGTAAAAGAGTAAGAGATGTTCTGGAGTATTGTTGCAATGGTTGGCACATTTTTCACAGAAAGGAGAGGGTGACACTTTGAATCTATAAAGGTAGTGATTGAGAGGGCAGTGTCTAGAACATGCTTGTGAGAAGGCTGTAGTGTGGGATCTTGGGAGGTTAGCTAGTTGGTATGTTTCCCTCTATATCTCCATGCACATAACATACATGCATACATCTAATTCAAAAAAATGTGTAGTTTTTTTAAGTAAACAAAAAAATAGTCACTCTTCCCACCAGGTAAAAAGTTAGACGACTTGCAGTCAAGTGGTTTTTCAGGTATCTTAAATTAACATAAGAAGTAACCTTTGAAGGAAATTTTTTGCCTACAGTAGTTACAAGCCAAACCAAAACTGTGAATGTCACTGTACCAAAAAAAAAAAAAATTAGAAAAATTATATCTCAATGCTTATTGTTGAAGCTGTCTATCTGATTTGAACTTGAGTAATTTTCAAATATTTTGCATTAGTTCTATACTAGCTTCATTTTCCAGGCAAGAAGTCCTTCATACTAAGTTCCTTTACAACATTTATTTCAGGCCATGCAATACCTTTTCATAATTTTCTTTCTGCAGGCTGGAAATAAAGACTTTACCAGGACAAAATTCAATGAAAGAACATATAAAATTCTCATACCCTGTTTTTGTGAAGGAAGTGTGGGTTTAATTTAATCATTGAAAATTTTACTACATGAAATAATATAATATTATTAATTTTACCATATTTTCAAAATGAATTCTAGAAAATAACGTGAAATTTTTTAAATTACTTGATGAATTTTTTATGGTATAAGAGTTAGAATCTCAATTTAAAAATAGACTTATACTTGAAATTTTATAAATATATATATATATAAAAGAATGCACTCATTCAGATTAATCTGAAACCTGTAATTTTTAAAATTTAATCATAGTTTTAGGAATATACTTCACCATAATCTAAAAAAAATAGATGAGTTGATCATTTGATGTTTTACCCTATAGTGATAAACAAAAGGTTTTGAAAAAAAAATATGAAAGAGCAGATAAAAATATAAATAGGCAAGAAAAAAGTGTACTTTCACCAAACATAACTAGCTAATCAGGCACCTTATAATACTCAATCTGATTTTATTTAATTTTTTTAATAATTATATTAGTTAAAGGGTAATTTTAGAAACTTAGGTAGGGGAAATTTAAAGTATTTAAACAGATTACATGTATGCTGTATGCTATGATAAAAAATAAGGATTAAAACTAGAATTCTTTTTTGTTAAAAAAAGTACAGCTGCAGTTAGTATAAATAAATGAGACAATTTATCATTCTGTAAAAACTCAAGCTGTTCTGCCTTCAAACTAGCTTGACTTTTACAATCGTAAAGTTCTATAAAAGTTGATAAATCTTCCAAAATGACCTTTTTCTCAGTATCAAAAATGAACTACTCTGTCACAGACAAATTATAATTGTGTGTTTCTTCTAGAAAGACTTCTGGAAGTTTCCCAGTAAGATATTCTTCAACAATATCATACATAGGGAAACTCCTGGGCCCTGAAAAAGGCTGAACACCTTCCATTCCTGGGGGTTTAGGGACCTTCAATTTTTGATCAACCTTTTTGTCAAGGTACGCTTTTAGTCTAGAAGTTTTGGTACGAAGTTCTACGAGGATTTAAAAGGTTTAAATGGATTCTCAACAAATTTGTACGTATTCCTTAATTCAAAAATGATTGTTTTACTCAATAAAAAGAGGTAGAATTAAAATATTAATATAATTTATAAATTAGAATTACGTTATTGTAAATACTAATGATATAGAATATAAGAATAAGTTTTTATTGGTTATTGTTGTAATAAAATGGTTTAGTAAGATAGAATGAATAAAAGACAACAAAAAGAGAGGCCTTTTATAGGCAAAGGAGAGACAAAGCACGGAAATCAAATTCTAAAAACAGTAGGAAAAAAAGAGAGAAAAAGAACATTCCAGAAAGAGTATTTCAAATAATAAAGTTATTCCAAAAAGAAGGTGTCAAAAAGATGTATTTACAGAGTATGTCAGAAATACATCAATATTTTTAATATTTACTGTAAATGTCAATTCCAAATAAGAAATTTGATTTATTTGTATATATTTAATATTATTTGAATATTTAAATCTTATTTTATCTTTGTATTTTATTTTTTTAAATATAAAGTTTTATTTTTCCCAACCTGTCAATTGAGCACGGTGTTAGAGAAAATATAAGGGACAAAATTATAATTATAATTTTACTTATTTATTTAATTAATTAATTTAATTTTAACATTCTGTAACTAGTTAATTTATAACTAATGTTAATGTAACTAAATGATAATTAAATAATAATTAAAGATGATAAGGTGCGGCTTCATCCAGTAAATAATTCCTTATTTCACTGGGTAAGTCTAGTAGCCTGGCTGACACTTTTCCTGATAGCTTACTTATATGTTTGAGATTGAAAACTTAAAAGAAATTTAGACATCCACCCTTTTTTAAGTTTATTTAAACGTCAAGTAAAACAAGCACTCCTCCATAGTATTGGAGTTATGACACTACTCCCATCCTGTCTTTCATCAGTATCAGAGTGAATACAGATATCTTTAAAAAATCCAGTAATTTCAGGAACAAAAAAATATGAATAAGTTTTGATTATTCCATCACACAACTTAAAAAATGTGATGATAATTTATAATAACTATTTTAGAGCTATATAAACAATACTATTAATTCTCTTCTTTTAGAAAGTTTAAATTCAATTTTTTCAGATTCACCTTTTCTATCTTTTAAGAATAGGTTTATTTATCATTAGCTATATAAGAAAATTTTTTAGCCTCTAATGTGCTGCACCTCTGAAGAGATTTGAAAACTGCCTCATCTATAATACTTTCATCTAAAATTGAAAAGTTCACCAAACCCTTCCCATAATAGCATTTCATCCATCCAATCACAACATAATTTACTATACAAGATATGTAAAACATGAGGCAACATGCTGCTACATGTTCTCCTACATATGCTAACCAATATGTTTCAATCCAACATAGTACCTTAATGATATGTTGGCACACTTTTGTACATACAAAATATATACCATGTCCTCATGACATAATGCAGCGCATTTATTCATATCGCCAGGGCATGGTAAATTTGCCTAAAGAAGAGGTGGCATGTTGCATCATCTTTTACTTTCTGGAAAATAGTGAAGGTAGTTGGTAGTGTAGTTGCTTTCTCACATTGTAAAAATAAAATTATACAAAATAAAATTGAATAGTGTAATTGCATACATGAGGCGACATGTCGCCTCATGTATGCAATAACAGCAGCTCAGAAAAAAAAACAGGCAAAATATGAGGCACCATTTTGCCTCATCTTTTGCTTGTTGGTCAAAGAAAGATGCCACATACACTAGGCCATATTTGCATGAAGATGAGGTGGAATGTTGTGTCATCTTTTGCTTTCTGAAAAATAGTGAAGGTAATGGGTAGGGTAGTTGTTTACATGCATACATGAGGCGACATGTCGCCTCATGTATGCAATTATAATATTATGTTTTTTTTTTGTATTTTTTTTTAAATGTGAGAAAGCAAGTTGCCCCCATACATACATGAAGAAACATGTTGCCTCATTTATGCATGTAAACAACTGCCCTACCAATTACCTTCACTATGTGCCAGAAAGAAAAAGATGAGGCAACATTCCACATCATCTTTTTGAGAAAATATGGCCTAGTGTATGTGGAAACTTCCTTTGACCAACAAGAAAAAGATGAGGCAACATGGTGCCTCATCTTTTGCCTGTTTTTTTTCTGAGCTGCTGTTATTGCATACATGAGGCGACATGTTGCCTCATGTATGCAATTACAATATTTAATTTTATTTTGTTTAAATTTTATTTTTTACAATGTGAGAAAGCAAGTTTCCCACATGCATACATGAGGCGACATGTTGCCTCATGTATGCATGTAAGAAACTAAACTACCAACTACCTTCACTATTTACCAGAAAGTAAAAGATGAGGTAACATTCCACCTCATATTTATGAAAATGAACACTAATGTATGTCACATATGCCTTTGACCAACAAGCAAAATATGAGGCAACATGGAGCATCATCTTTTGCCTCTTTTTCTTCTGGGCTTCTGTTATTGCATACATGAGGCAACATGTCACCTCATGTATGCAATTAGAATATTAAGTTTTTTTTTATTTTTTTTCAATGTGAGAAAGAAAGTTGCCCACATGCATACATAAGGTGACATGTCACCTCATCTATGCATGTAAGTAACTACCCTACCAGTTAGCTTCACTATTTTACAGGAAGCAAAAGATGAGGCAAAATGCCACCTCATCTTTATTCCTATGCACCCTAGTGTATTTCACATCTGCCTTTGACAAACAAGCAAAAGATGAGGCAACATTGTGCCTCATCTTTTACCTCTTTTTTTTTCTGAGATTTTGTTATTGCATACATGAGGTGACATGTCGCCTCATGTATGCAAAGTAAATATTCAGTTTTTATTTGTATTTTTTTCAATATGAGAGAGCAAGTTGCCCACATGCATATATGAGGTGACATGTCAACTCTTGTATGCATGTAAGCAACTAACCTACCCATTACTTTCAATATTTACTAGAAAGCTAACAATGAGGGAGAATTCCACCTCATATTTATGCAGATGAACCCTAGTGTATGTCACATCTGCCTTTGACGAAAGAGTGAAATATGGGGCAACATGGTGCCTCATATTTTGCCTCTTTTTTTTCTGAGCTGCTGTTATTGAAAACATGAGGCAATTTGTTGCCTTAAACTTTTTTCGAAAAGTTTATCTAATTCATTTTAAAACTTCATTCTATGAAAAAATTCAGAGTATATGATAAAAATATGCTAAGTAAGAATGAAAAAATTGAAGTAAGTAAGTGTTATTTTGAGAGGCTTGTGCAAGGCCTTGTGGCTGCCAAAAGGGGGGCAGGGTGGGGCACCCCAGGGTGTGACTGTAGAGCACTTCAAGTTGCTGAAGTTTTTTGTAAATATATATTGTTGAGTATCTTTATGAATTTCTTTATTTATACTGGAACTTGAGTTCAGTGAATTAAAATCTGGTTTTACTATTTAAAACTTTTTTAAGAGAATTCCAGAGAAAAAATATAATATAATATTTTTTATTAAAAATAAATTATTTTATTAGATAGACTTAATCTCATAAACTTACTAACACTTTTTTGACTATAAGAAGTTGAACCTGTGCTATGGATTTTAAACAGAAAACAAGTAAGATTACAAGGCATGTGAAATAATAGATTTTTCATATACTTTTGACTGAGATCCACTTTTATTTTAACTCATTTTTGTGCAGTTTTTTAAAACAGGACTTTAAAGTAAGAGCATATTCCAGGCCCTTCAGATCCTGCATTTTTATTTCAATACTAGATAATAGAAACATGAGAAAATTACTGGATGGATTTATGTGTCCATAAGAATTTTCCACAAGTCAAAAATTTGGTTTCATCTTTTGTAAAAGTGGAAGTTTCAGTATTTTTTTACTTTTCAATTTTTCCTAATCTATTCTTTTAATTTGGGAGAAAACCTTAATTCATATTTTAAACAAGTCGAGTTCAAATTATACATGAAAAAACCAATCATTAATTTTTCAAATTTTCATTGGTCAAGTGGGAACTCTTGTAACTTCAATCTATGTACAAATTATAATTCAATTAATATTAGATTCTGACATATTTCCTGATGGTTTATCTCAACTTAGAGTGATTGAAAAATCTCTGAAAATTATTGGAAATCTGTTCATCATTCAAATCATGTGAATTACTTTGCCAAGAAATGTTTTTAGTCTTTTATAAATAGTAATTTCTTCCTGAATTATTGTCTTTCCTCTCATAATTAATTTATATTCAAGATGGAATCATTGTATAATTCCTCTCCCATCTGTATTAGCTTACTTAAATTTCACATATCTGACTTCAGAAGCTTCCCAGGTTTTATTGAGAAACCTTTTTCACTTCATCTCTCTCATACATAACATATTATCAGGGCTAGGGAACATTCAACTCATATTAACATTAGTAAACAGTGCCCTTCTAATTCCCACATCTTCTATGTAATAATTGGCCTCTCAGGATATCAAACTTTATTTTCTCCTGTTGGGAGTTTAGCTTCTAGGGCAGGATTCATCCTCTATATGAGTTGAAGATACATTATTACCCCAAAAAGATACCAACTTCCCCCTACTAATTAATATTTTGAATTTCTATCTTTCTAATTTCCTAATAACTATCTCCGAAGGACTTGAGTCACTCCCCAACATAGTTAATCTTATTCCTGACTATAACCCATTGATTAATTTGGGCTGTCCTGTGAAATATATATTCAATCAAAACAATTAAATATCCTCTATCTCCCCAGATTCTTTATTTCTTATCTGGCCTTATCATTCTATAAAAGACATCAATGAAAATTTTTTAGAACAGAGGAAGGTGAAAAACATGTCAATGAGAAACTTTTCACCTTTCAAAAAGAAACTACAACAAAGCATGTGATAAAAATGGAAAGAATACTCTATTCTCCCCACACGGAGCAAGTACTGTCATATGCAGCCAAGAGGGAAGAAGTTAACAGGAGGGATCAATGCAGGGGATAAATATAATAGAGGTAAAAATACTTGTATATCATTTCAAAAACAAACATACCTAAAAATAGGTAAATCAGCAACTGTGCACCTTACAAAAACTGCAAAAAAGCATGTGATGAAATAAGAAGGTACAAAAAGATGAGTTTCTGTGGTTAGGATGAAAAGAATAAGCAGAAAGTAAAAGGAAAGAACCTGGAAAAAGGACTCTATTATCCCCAAAAAATTCAAGGAATGTAAATTTCAGCCAAGGGGGAAGCAGTGTACAGGAGGGAGAAATGGAAGTGATAAAGAGAATAGAGAAAAAAAATTTTGATGGGGAAAATGGAAACAGCAAGAAGAGGCTTTATTATATGACAAATCGCACCATTTAAAACAATAGAAAACAACACAATGTTGACTAAGACTACTAAACTACAATACAGAGAAAGAGAAAGGTTCACACTCAAAGACAGAATTCACACAAAAGGAATTTTTTTTTCAAAAATACCATCTTTCCCATCAAATTATTCCTCTCATGACTCAAGTAAAAGAAGAAAAAAGAGAGTACAGTTTGCATAGTGATACCACCGCTGAGAACAGACCTCGAGCAAAAATTATCTTATGATGAAATTTGTTGAGAGAAGGCAAATGAAGCTCTAAAAATTGTTGGGCCGTCAGGAAGTTCTAATCCACTAGGTGTTGGACCCAGCTTGTATAATGAAAAATATAGTTCTGATGTAGATAGTTCAAGTAATTATAGCTGAATCATCATTAGATAAAATTTTCCCTAATAAATATCTTCCTTAGAGTCCGCATTTCAGGAATTTTCTGTCTGTTTTAGACCTTAAATCAAATGGGGATCAGTTGCAACACCAAATGATTTAACTTCTTATTTGGATCTTAGTACTAAGGATTTAATGATGGTTCAAAATTTTATTTTTCATACACTCATTACCTCATGGTTCAACTGTGTTTGACACCATTTAGGGAAGACTGGAACAAATCTCAAGGCAGAAGAATGAATTTTGCTAAAAAAAAATTATGATGTGGTTTCTTTGTTTCTAGATGTGAATATAGAAAATTCTGAAAGTAAAGAGAAGAATTTAATTAAGTGTATTTCCATTTTTGTATCAATAAAAAACCTTTTAACTTCCTTTTAAATCAATGAAGATGAAATTATATCTCTTCATGATTAGCTGAAGGAGTATAAAAATTCCATGGAAAATTTTGGCCACAAATTCACATCAAGCCTAATGTCCATTTAGCCCAAAATTTTTCTGAAGTTCTGCAATTATTTGGGCCAGCATCATCAGAGGAAGCTTGGGATCATGAGAGTATGAATCAATTTTTAAGATCTATCCCACACAATATTAATAAACTCATTTTTTCATAATTCTTTTTATTACCCATAATTTTTTACATTATTTTTTTGTTTATATTTGAAATGGAAAAAATGTTAATGGAAATGTTCATCATGATAGTAAATATTCAATCTCTTCTTGAGATGAATGACAATTGATTTAAAATACAAATTAAAGATTTTTTCAATATAGAAAAAGGAAAGACTTCAAAATAAACTGTTATATTGCTCTGTGAAGAATATGATTTATGGCCGGAATATTTAAACAAGATTTATAGAAAAATGTCTTTTTTAAACATTTTTTAAAAAGATAAATTCATTGGTGCTTTAAAATTTCTTCAATTTAAAATTACTGATCTCCAATACTAAAACATTGGTGGTAAATACTTCTCATTATACTCAAAACAACAAGGTTATGGGAATATCAAGAGGCAACAAGATTGGAGTTTTTTTTTGAGAACGTGGAAGTCACTGAATTTTACCAGATCAAATCTTTATTCTAGTTAAATTGTATGATGCTGTTGAAAAAAAAATAGAAAATCCTTTCTCAAAAGCAGGATTCAAAACATTTTGGTGATACAATTTATGGTCTAAAAATGTTATTATTACTCATAAAGATATTATTGGACATGATTCAAGAACTCTCAATCCAAGTGGCTTTGGTGGTGTTTTATCAGATACTGTCTGTATAGTGTCATTAAGAAATATAGCCGGTGCATATTAGTCAACTTTATAATATCCATTATGAATTCAATATATGTATTTTAGACACCAAAGTATGATATATTGCCTGTTGGAAATTATGCAAGCAGCAATATATGAAGAATTCAAATTGGTCCTAATGATTCAGCTATGAGCAATGTGTCATGATGAAAAATTGTCCCACCAAAGTTCCAACACAGGTTTGACTCAGGTTAGACCACAGGTACTAAACAACCACTTGACTGCAAGTCGTCCAACTTTTGACCTGGTGTCACCTGCAATAATATGCTTGCATGTCAGCTGACCTTGCACATCTATGCACATTTTGAAAGGTGGTAGGGGTTTTTTTATTATTTTTTTATTATTTTTTTTTTGAAAATTGAAAGAATATTGAAATCAATATTATCTAAAATCTACCCAAAAAATCAATTATTCTATATCCCAAATTTCATACCAGCTGTCTAATTATCTGCCATATTCCTACAGTCCAGGTGAGTAGGCCACTAAGTATTTCAGACTAGCCAAAGCACATAAAAACTATCAAACCTCATCAAAAATCCAAAAAAAAAAATCTTTGACCACATAAAAGACTATAAAACCATTAAAATGTGGCTAAAAATAAGAAAAATACTCAGAAATTCACATAAAAGGAAGGGTTATTCCACAAATACTACTTGAACCTATAACTAATTCCAAGCTCTACTGCCTAAAAGACCAATAATATAATAAAATTAACTAACAGTAATAATGAAATAGAATATAAACCTTCACCAGAAAAAAGTAATTGACACCTGCTAGCAGGTGCCAGGTATTTTTTTCTGTTGATTGATAAATAAAATATCAAAAACTATGATAATTATAAAATCAGAGTAAAAGAAAAAGATGAATAGCAATAAGCCATAGGAGAATTAAATATGAGTGGGAATTAGATTATTGATAAGAATTTATCCTACCATATTGAAAAATGCATGTGATAAATGAGGGACCCTGGTTGCTAGGGAGCTTTTTATGATGGTGAATTCCAGTTGGATAAATGCAATTCTACTTCTCTGAGACTTCTCTTTTGTTTTTACTTTTACAATATTTAATTACTTTGATTTTTTTTCTAATTTATGTAAGTACAAAATTATATAGCCAAATTTCCTTCAATAAACTCAGATATTATTCACTTTTCTAGTAATATTTAAGTATTTAATAATGGTTCTTCTACATTGTAATTAAATGTGAGGCTAATTTAATCTATACTTCTAGATATAATAGGGGGTCTCAACCCTTACCAAATACACCACATAGACATGCCAGTAAAAAGGTAAAAAACCTGAAAAAAAGAAAAAGAAATACACCTGCCCTAGACAGGTGCATATCAAAAAAATATTTTTCCACAAATATTTCATCTTTTTTATCAAAAAAGTCATTAAAACACTTCCCTATTTAATCATGATTAGTCAGAACTTGGTACAGAGACAACAACACTAAATAAAAAAATTTCAACACTTAGATTTTTTCCACCTATTTCTTAAGGGCTTATTCATAAAATTGAGGTATGTTACTAACTATCACTTAATCAATAACATAATCATACACTTGCCCTTCATCTTTATTACTTTTCACATTTTTTTCAATGAATTTTCCCTGCTTCCCAGTTTCATTTGTTTTGCTTCAGCTCCCTGAGTTAAGATTTCATAAAATTTCTATGATTCTGTATTACTATTGGCCAGTTCGTCTAGAAAAAGGTAATGAAAACAAGAAAAGGAATAGGAAGAAGCAGAAGGGGAAAAGGAAGAGTAAAATAAGAGAAAAGATACAAGGATTTAAATGTGGAATGACAATAAAATTCAAGACTTGATAGGACTTTTTACAATGGCCAAAAGGTATTATAAAAGTAAGTTCTTTTTATTTTCTCTCTGCTTAATTATCAATCTCTAATAGTTGAAAATTTCTTAAAGAAACCTGTATATATTTATTTAGTATTTAATAGAACAGGCGCGTTGCTAATAATAAAATATAAAATAGTATTTAAAAAATTTGATTGGTAATGTAAGTGATAGAGCTGAAGGGAATTACCCAAGGCCCTTTTATAGACAGGGGGTCCTCTGAAGCACCAAAAACTTTTAAGTACAAAATGATAATAGAATGAAACAAGAATATAAAAAAGTAATAATGAAACCTGGAAATTGAGAGAAAAATATGAAACAAATAATTAAATCCTAAAATAAGAAATAATTTTCCCATACTAAACTCCCAATCACATTTAATTAGAATAGTGGGTAACTACATAACTATGTAAAAATGGAAGCTGTGAGTAATTTATCCAAAATATTAATTACAATGAGTCTTAAAAATGGTTTTAATTGAACCAATACAATTATGTCATTTTGACGCAACACTTATGTAATCCTTTCAATCCAAAACAGAAATTAATAATTTTTTTTAACTATTCCATTTAAGTAATAGCTAATTTAAGTGAGAACAAGTAATTAATTTAATGAATTAATAATTCAAAATAAGTATTTTAATTTATTTTATTAAGTAAGTTTTTTAACTTATTTAATACATTTTGTCAGCCAGGCTATCTCAGGAGCCCAGTAATTTATATAATAAATTACTGCAATCATATAAAGGAATAACATTATGTAATTACAGAAAATTATTAAAATAAAATTATGAATATTTTATGAATAAATAAAATAATTACTATACTTAATTTTATTATTAAATAAATTTTATTACATAAACAAATATTATATTCTATAATATCATGGCGCACTTTGTATGTATAAATTAATTATCTAAAATTATATTATAAGTGTAAATTTAACTTACACTGTAATTAAAATTTCAATCATAAAATTTATATGAACTAAATACAACTTATCATATAATACTATCCATAAATATTGGGCACTTCCTTGACCCTTAATTGTGTCACTAAAATTACTAAATTAATTAGAAATTTTTATTTAATATGATTAAATTTAAGTTCTCATTTTAAATAAGTTAATTTATTAAATTAATTAGTTGTTTCAATTAATTTAATAATTAAATTACTTGGAATAGTTAAAAAAATTAAATTACCTTTACTTATACTGAATTAAAATTATTTAAAAGCGTAAAAATAATTGCTTTTATTTTAATTAAACTTTTTTAGCTATTTGCATTCCTTCTTTAGATTTCTTTCTCATAGTTCTTATTTTCCATACTCACATAGTTATTTGTTATATTGATTCTATTATTTTTTAGAAATTTCTGATGGGAAAAAATAGTTGCTTAATCACGGGGTTATTTTTATTGTTTTTAATTAAATTCTTTTAATTTTTTATTTCACATTATTTTATCTTTTTGTAAGTACTATTGGAACGCTCAAAAAGGTCCTCTTGCTTATAAAAGGGCTTTGGAAACCTCTATGGTAGCTCATTACTTATTATACACTCACTTAAATATATTTTAAATATAATACGTTTATTTATTATTTTTATTAGTACTACATTTCTAATTAAAATACTATATAAATAATTATAGGTTGCTTTAAGTTTAATAATAACTATCATTGATTTTTGCGCTTTGAATATAACTATTAATTACAATATATTACAATTTAAAAAATCCCTTACAATTTTGTCAAGACTCCGATTTACTTCAACGTCCCCCTCTTTTAAAGATACTCTTCTCATTTGAATACTTTATCCTACTCAATTATTTTGCCTTCCCTCCTATCTTCTTCTCTTTCTTCTAGAGGACCGGCCGATAATTGAGGACATTTCCAAATGACAATGACAAAGACTTGCGACAAACGACAAAGCGCACAGACCACCCAAGCCAAAAAGTAAACTTTTTGCCACGACCGTGTTTCGAACTTGGGTTCCATAGTTTAGGTTTATATTAAATTAAATTATATATTGTTTTGAAGTGATTTTACGATCACTATAGTAAGTTCACCTTTGCATATCTCACTCATAGTATTATATTTTTACTGCAATAACAGTGTTTGTGGCTTAATTGCTGATTCACTGAGTGTAAGTTTTCATTATATTAAAAATTTTTTTTTCTTAGTTGACCATAATAGAGTAAAACTCTTAGTCCTAGAAGACAATTAATATTTAATAAATTATTAAATTAATTTTATTATTATTTTTTGTATATTGGTTGACCATAATAGTACTCAGTACTTAGTCCCAATTTTACCATTATATTAATTTTGGTATTAATTATTTTGGTTAACTTCTTAAACCTTTATTGGTTGGTCCCATTTTAATTATTGTTAATTCTTAATAAAAATTGTAATTACATTTATTTGTATTACATTTTTTTTAAATTAATTGGTTTTTAATAAATTTTTTTTTTGAAATCCAATTGATTATATTTTATTTTTAAATAACAATTTTAATCATTGATTAATTTTGCTTCTCTTCACAGTTTAAATTTCCAGTAGTTTGGCTAAAAGCATGGATAACTTACATGTGGATGAGATTGAAGTGGATGTTGACACTGAATCTGTAGGTTCTTCTAAACTAAATTACAAAAATTATTCAGCTGACAAAAAACCTTCAGGACATGGAAATGTCAGGAGAAGTGGCAAACCCCCCTCACCAAACAACTCTGAAAGAAGTAAAACCTCAAATACATCAGGACAATCCACTCAGAGGTATAAAAATAAAAAAGATTCCTCTAACACAGCAGGTAAACAATCTGTCAAGCCATATAAAGGAGCTGAGAGCAGAAAGCATGAAGTACAAGGCAAGGGTAGACACACTCTTGCAGCAAATGCAGGAGTTAGTAAATCACAAACAGGGTCAACCTCCTCACTTCCCAGCTTCCCAGCCTCAGCCTCAACCTCAGCCCAATCAAGCACCCAGCTCCCTCACCCACAGTCAAGGCATTCTGCAAGTGGAGCAATGGAAATGGGATTACTTGATAACCCACTACCAACAGAATGTTCAGCAACCAGCTCAACACCCTGGCCCATCCAGGACACCAAACTACAATTCATCTCTTCAGCACCATCCTTATCAGGGGGGAAGAAGAAAGAAAGCACAGGGGAAGTTTCCTCCCTTGCCATGGTAAGTAATTTGTTTTATAAGCACGTTGGTATATATAATAACAAATCTTCTTCAGGTAATAATGTGGACCCTGAAAGAACAGTTAAACCCTTGAAGAAACAACTTCCTTTAATAAGTAGCCCCATTGATGTAATTAGCAAACTATCATTTGATGAACCTTTAAATTTGACTTCTACATCTTTAATTAACCCTTCTCTTGCAATTAAGAATGATTCTATTTCCCCTGAAGTTTACACTTTACTTGAGAAAACTTCTGAAGAAATATTGAAAGATACCCTTGATTTTAATGTTGTGAAAGATAAACATTTGAGAGATTTGTTAATAAATGAGAGTGATAGATTAAATAATTTGCATTTACATTGCAAAGTGAGTTCTTCTATTCAAGACACTGCTTATTTCAAATTGAAAGATAAATTAAATAATGTCCTGGCTCAACAAAAGTCTATTAAAACTGACCACAGATCACTTTCAGATAAATATAGTCACCTACGCCAAATTGTTGATGACCTAAAAGATGAAAATACTGCTTTAAAGAATGACAATATGCTTTTGCACAGTGAATTAAGAAAATTGAAAATTGATTCTCAGAAGTTGAGTATTAAATGCTCTGTAGATGAAGACATAAATGTTCTATCTACTTCTAGGATTAATGATCAGCTATCTTATATTCCTTATTTGAGAAATAAATTATCTGACCTTGAGAAATTATTTTCTGCATTACAAGCTGTCCAGGCCACTCATTATCATGAATTAAAAAATATTCCTCAAACTGCTGTTAATCATAATAATAAAAAGCCTGAACATAGTAGTTCTTCTCTTTTTTGTAATGTACCAATTTTACCAGCTGAAATTCATTCTGAAAAATCTATTGCATCAAACAGAAATAAATTTAATTCTCACAATGAGCCAGCTGCCTCTGTGAATAATGAAATATCTGAACACCTTTCAAGGCTTCAAGAACTGATAACCTTGAATAATTCAAACCATAGGATGGAACATTCCAGTAGCTAGAAAAATTAGCCTAAGTTGGATCAATATCCTACCTTTGATGGTGATTCTTCATCTGATTGGCAACACTATATACAAAGGATTGATAATTTAAAGAGATCTTATAAAATAACTGATGAGGAAATTGTTTCTAAGCTAATTTCTTTATTTTCCAATGTAGCCTTGTTGTGGTATGAATCTGTTCTATTAGATAATAACCATTATACATGGAATGAGTGAAAATCCTTGATTGAGAATCAATTTGGTGGTTCAAAATTAAGGTTGGCTCAGAAAAGACTGTATGAGAATACTAGATATGTATCCTCCTCTGTTGAAAAACCCATTGTTTTTCTTATGAAAGTGACAAAAATCCTAAGAGCAGTTGATCCAAAGATGAATTATGATATTTGGAGAGATAAAATCTTGTATAAACTGACAAATTCTCTTAGAGATTTAATTGTAGCTATAACTGAGCATGTGAGGGAACATTCTTCTTTCATTAATATTTGTAATGAGGTACTACTCAACCATAGATATGAACCCAAGAATTACCTTGTTAAACCTTATAATGATCAGAATAAACCCTCTACAAAGCCCCCAGAAAAGCTGGTAAACTGTCACAGCCACGTGACACTCGAGGCAAAATCAGCTCATTAAATCAATAATATCGAGTCCTAAATCTATACTCGAAGCGCAGGAAGCAATTCTCCATAGCAACTGCAATTTTCCTTTGTGTACTTACTATTTAACTGCGCTAGCCTAAAACTCTAAATCTAAATTAGTCAATCTCCCAATAGGGTACCTTAGTCCTTTTCAATAAGCGACGCACAGTGCTAGGTTCAATGAAATAGTACAGTAGTAGTTTTCATTAAAGTTTTGTTAATTAATTAAAAAAGGGGTAAATTGAGCATGGACGGATATTTAGCGAAGAGGGTCTAAGTGTATGTTAGTAATGGTGCGATGGAAGGGAGGTCAATGCGAGGAGGAACAAAGGATATAAAAAGGGTTGGGTATTTGGTTCAATATTCCTTAGAATTAAATTATAAAATCGTATTTACATTAATAGTGGTAAATCCTTAAAGTTAAAATCATTGTTATTGTATCTTTCTTTTATTTTCTCAATATTCATTTCTAAATCCTAAATCTTTGATTATTGAGTTTCCAACCCTTTGTGAGATTTTAAGAATTACTATTACCTTTGAAACTAGTCTATAATTCTTCTCAAACAAACCTCGAACCTGTAGCTATTACTTTGAGTGACCTTTGAATCATTTCCTCGAATCATTCCTCTGTGCTTTGAAGAAGTTTCTAAATCCCTCATCTCACTTTCAGGAACATCCTCGACCTTGTGCGTAGGTCATTCGGTGACAGTATAATTTAACTCTCTGTAGTTCTCATTCTTTGCACTACTACGTCCTTTTAGGTGTTTCTAAAATTTTAAATGGAACCTGTTCAACGCACTCCTCCTACAGGCGCTACTACTAGAGCTCGCGCTAGAGGCAGGCCAACAGCCACAAGGTCTGTTTCTTGCACTCACTCTTTGGAACCACTCGACCTTAGGGAACGGCAACATTCAGTTCAATCTGTAGAAGACATTCCACAAGATTTTGAGGATTCTATTGATGAAGAAGAAGGAGAGGATACAATGCACGAGGCACCATCCGCCCCTGCCAATCACCCTTCTGGCCAATCCTCAGAACCTAGACCATCTAACTCTCTGGAAGATTTCATGAGACTTTTCATGAAAACCCTTTCAAATCCAACGTCTTCAGAGGGATCTAAGTTCAAAACTCCTTCTATGAAATCTCCTGACAAATTCGACGGAGATCACCCCGACAGATTGCGACCCTTCTTGCAAACCTGCAAGCTACTGTTCCATAATGACCCTCGAACCTTTAACAGCGACCAATAAAAGGTTGTTTACGCTTCTTCATTCCTAGCCGGAAAAGCAGCAAGATGGTTCTAACCTTATCTACTCATGCTTTCTTCGACAGAAACCCACTTACTTATCAATAATTGGGAAAAGTTCGAAGACCAACTTTTTACGTTGTTTGGGGATCCTAATGAAACAGACAACGCGTAAATTGAACTTGATTTTCTTTGCATGAGTGATAATGGTAAAGCCTCTGAATATATCTCGAACTTCAGAGCACTTCAAACTCGAGTAGGTTGGAATGATGCTGCCCTTAAGTATCATTTCAAGAAAGGACTTCCTTCGAGGATTCTAGATCAATTAAATCTTCACGGTCAGAAGATGACTACTTTAACGGACCTAATGGATCTAACCCTCAAACTTGATGGCGTTTATCAAGGATGACTTCAACATCGTTGATATGCCAACAAATCTCAAGGCCTAAATTTTAAATCGGGACCTTCTTCACACCCACGACCAAATCAATCCTCCTCGACTCAATCCAAACCCAATAAGGGAAAGGATAAACCTCGACCAAAAGGCTCGACCCCAGGCGATATCAGCAAAGTACTGGATCCTAAAGGGGAACTTAAAGAAGCTGAGAGGAAGAGACAAGCAGATAATGGGTTATGTATGTATTGTGGGGGTAAGCACAAGTTGGAAGACTGTGTAAAGTTGAAGGAAAGAGAAGGTACTAGTTCGAAGTCAAAAAACTAGTAGATAGTTTACTTGTGTGCAAAGCAAACTATCTTATCTCTCCCAGTGCACAGAACCTCCATGTCTTAAGGACTGGAGTTGCCTTAAACCGCTTGAGATTCATTCTTTTTAAGGAGGATATCCCCTTCAGTTGTCTTATAGACTCTGGAGCTTCAATTTCTTTTGTTAGTTTATCTTTTTCCGAGAAGCTTCAACTAACATTTACAGATATCGATCGAACTCCAATCTATTTGGTCGAATCAGAGGAACCCAAATATTGGGTAAGTAAGAAAGTTTTATGGGTTTTCAACTTTCCGAACTTTCCCCCCTTCGAGTGGGAATTATCAGTCTTGGACGCCCCAAGGATGGACGATACCATTCTTGGCCATGACTTTTTAATGCATTGGAATCCCGAAATTGATTGGACTAGGGGATTGATCACCCCACGCTCTAAGTATATTTCTGATTCTTCAATGCAGGTCAATAGGGAGTTAAACAACCCGCCTGACAACGTCCTGCTAGAGGACAAGTCTCTTCCAGATGACTTGCAAGCATCTGATCCTTCTTTAAATGAGCAATTGGCTAACCCTTCTAGCTCAATGACTTCACTCGAAGAGGATTTAAATTGCCTTGAAGTAATCGAATTCTGCTCTCTCAATACAGGTATCCCCTTGACAGATTCTCTCGAAGATGAAGAGGACGACCAAATCAACGTTGAAGCCATCAAATCACCTCTACCGGAAATCTACCACGATTTCCTCGATGTTTTCTCAATCCGCAAGGCCGATAAGTTACCACCTCATCGACCCTACGACCATCAAATAGAGTTAATAGGCCCAGTACCTCCAGCAGGTCCTGTCTATTCTTTATTGAAGGACGAATCTCAAGTTCTTTGAGACTACATTGCAGAGAATGTAGCCAAAGGTTTCATCAGAGCCAGTAAATCTCCAACTGGCTCCCCTGTCCTCTTTGTAAAAAAGAAGGACGGTAGTCTTAGGTTGTGTGTTGACTATAGAAAGCTCAACACAGTCACAAAGAAGAATGCATATCCTGTTCCTCCTATGTCATTACTTCTTACCCTTTTCAATGGTGCTAATTTCTTTTCTAAAATTGATCTTAGAGGCGCTTACAATCTGATTCGCATTGCGGAAGGTCATGAACCACTGACTGCAATGCGCACTAGATTTGGTAGTTTTGAATATTTAGTTATGCCTTTTGGATTATGTAAAGCACCTTCAACTTTTCAAACTTTTGTTAATCATATCTTTCAAGATGTTGTTGAACAATTTGTAGTCGTCTATTTAGATGATATTTTAATATTCTCGAAAACACTGGATGAACATATTCATCATGTTCGAAAGGTCCTAAATCGTCTTCGAGATCATGGTCTCTACGCCAAGCATAATAAATGCTAATTCCACCTCAAATCAATTGATTTTTTTAGGTTTTACGTTTTCCACTGACGGTTTAGTCATGGATGACAAAAAAGTCCAGAAAATCCTGGAATGGCCTGAGCCCAAAAACATCAAATCACTCCAAGGATTTTTGGGTTTTGCAAACTTCTATAGAAGATTTATTAAAGATTACTCTAAAACTATTTCCAATCTTACTTCTCTTCTTAGAAAAGATATTCCTTTTGTTTTTACTTCTACAGCACGAAAGGAATTCAAAGCACTAAAAATGGTGTTCACCACAGCCCCAATTCTTCGACATTTTGATCCTTCTGCCTCGACAATAGTTGAGACAGATACGAGCGATTATGCTATTGCAGGGGTCATCTCCCAATTAAATCCTGAAACAAATTTGTTTCATCCTGTTGCTTTTGAGTCACGCAAACTCATAGCCGCAGAATTAAATTATGAAATTCATGACAAAGAGCTTTTAGCTATTATCGATTGTCTTAAAAAATGGTGTTCTTTTCTTCTCAGCCTAGATAGTCATTTTCAAATTTTAACAGATCATAATGCTTTGAAATACTTCATGTCTTCTAAAGTGTTAACCAGGCATCAAGCCAGGTGGGCTGAATTTTTGTCTGAATTTTCTTTCTCTATTTCCTATTGCCCAGGAAAAAACTGCATTGTCCCAGATATCTTGTCACGTCGGGACGACGTTTACCCACAGCGGGGGGACGCATTTGCTGACAAGAACCCAGCAAATGTGCAATCAATCTTCAACGAATCAATGTTAACGACTCATCAACTTAATTTGATGACAATTCAATCTTTTCGAAATCCACTATCCAACATCCTCGAAGCTCAGTCGAAGGACGATTATTGTTTACGGTTAAAAGACAAAATACTCTTGAAGCAAGGGGCCAAAAGATTTAGTATTGAATCAGGTCTATTAGTCTTCGAAGGTAGAGTAGTCATACCCAGCAACAATGAGATAAAATTATGGATTTTAAACAGTCGACATGATTCTCCATTAGCTGGTCATTTTGGGGTTGATAAAACCTACCAGTTAATAGCGAGGGATTTCTTCTGGCCAGGTATGACCAGGGAAATCAAGGCCTATATAAAAGCGTGTTACGAATGTAATAGGAATAAGGCTCTCCGTCACCGGAAGCATGGGTTGCTTCAACCACTTCCTATTCACTCTAAACCTTGGGAATCTTTATTGATGGATTTCATTTCTCAACTTCCTATTTCTAATGATTTTGATGCTATATTAGTAATAGTAGATAGATTTTCAAAAATGTCTATTTTTATTAAAACCACTACTACTGCTACAGCAGAAGATTTGTCAAAATTGTTTCTAGAATATGTATTTTCTAAACACGGCTTACCGAATGATATTATTTCAGATAGAGGCTCATTGTTTGTATCCACATTCTGGACCCAACTGTGTCGACAACTCAATATCACGAGGAATCTCTCCACGGCCTATCACCCTGAAACCGATGGTCAAACAGAAAGAGTTAACCAAATCCTCGAACAATATCTTCGAATGTATGTCAGTTACCAACAAGACGATTGGACCACATGGTTACCATTGGCCAAATTTGCTTATAATAACTCGACTCATTCTTCGACACGACAATCTCCCTTCGAAACCATTTATGGACGACATCCTCGATTCAACTCAATCCATGTAGGAACTAATCATCCTGCAGAACATTATCTTCAAACTATATCACGACTTCAAGAAGAACTTAAAACAAATTTGGAATCAGCGATTCGAAGATACA
This sequence comes from Hemileia vastatrix, assembly GCA_030280995.1. Classification (NCBI taxonomy): domain Eukaryota; kingdom Fungi; phylum Basidiomycota; class Pucciniomycetes; order Pucciniales; family Zaghouaniaceae; genus Hemileia; species Hemileia vastatrix. The sequence continues at coordinate 31,539,764 of JASXTE010000011.1, forward strand.
AGGAACAGGCCGACAAACATCGACAATCTGCTCCTTCCTTTAAACCAGGCTACAAAGTATGGCTTGACGCACGAAACATTCGAACAACAAGACCATCAAAGAAACTGGCTGAAAAGCGCTTGGGACCATTCGAAATCGACTCTGAAGTCTCTAAAACTGCATTTCGACTCAAGTTACCTCCTAAATGTCAGGCGATTCACCCTGTTTTCCATGTATCTCTCCTGGAACTGGCTCAAGAAATATACCCGGGCAAGAACCAACCCCCTCCGGAACCGGTCGAAGTAGAAGATCATCTAGAGTGGGAAGTAAGTCGTATCCTTGATTCAAGAATACGCAAGGGGAAACTTCAATACCTCGTGGAATGGGAAGGCTTCCTGAATGACTCAGACAAAACATCCTGGGAACCAGCCATCAATGTTTCTAACGCTCCTGAACTCCTAAAATCTTTTCATTTGAAATATCCTTTAAAACCAAAACCTTAAAATTTCTTTATTTAAAATTTTCTTTTCTTTTTCTTTCTTTCTTTAAAATCTAAAACACCTCTTAAATTTCTTAGCCTTGTTTTCTTTTTTCTCTCTTCTTTTTTCTTTCTTCTCCTTCTATAAAATTTCCTCCAAAACCAACTAAAAATAAATCAAAATTAAAATTAAAATAAAATAAAATAAAATAAAATAAAATAAAATAAAAATAAAATAAAATAAAATAAAATAAAATAAAATAAAATAAAATAAAATAAAATAAAATAAAATAAAATAAAAATAAAATAAATAGAATAAATATAAATAATAAAATAAAATAAAATAAAATAAAATAAAATAAATAGAATAAACATAAATAATAAAATAAAATAAAAAACTCTTAAATCTCTCTAAATATTTTCTTTCTTTTATTTTTCAATTCTTTAAATACATTCTTTTCTTAAATTTAAAATTCTCTTCAAAAATTTCTCTTCCACAAATTTATTCTCTCTTTTAAAAACTTTCTTTCCTTCGAATCATCAAATCTTGTACGACACGACCATTTCCTTGAACTTAACTTCAACCTCTAAATCTCCCTATAATAATTCTTCAAAACAAATAATTCTTCTTTTCAAATTCTCTTAAATTCTAAATTCTGTTTTTTTCTTTTCTTTCTTCTTCCTCTCTTTTAAACTAAAATTTCTTAAAAAAAAAAAAAATTATATATATATATATATATTTTTCTTTCATTAAATCCTCAATTTAACAAACTCATCTCAATCACAAAACCGTTTCTTTTTTGTTCTCTTTCTTTTCTTACATAAAAGTTTCCTTTTAAAAACATTAAAACTTCTTTCAATTAAACAACCTTTTTTCTTTCTTTAAATTTCTTCTTTCAAATTCTAAAATTTTTATTTTTTTAAAAAAAAAAAAACTTCTTTTTTTTTCTTTTTCTCTCTCTCTCAAATCTTATAAAATTAATAATATTCACCTACAATAAAAAAATAAAATAAAATAAACTAAAATACAAATTTTTTCTACTTCTTTACATCTCCTTTTCATTTCAAATCTTTTCTTTTAATTTCTCTTGAACCAATCTTTTCATTTTCTCCAAAACTACCCTTATCTCCTTCCTGCATTTCTCAAATACCTCCTCCTCTCCTACCAGAACCACCTCTCCCATCTCCAAGAGCTCCTCTGCCACGTCGAAGGAAGCAGCGTCGATAATTGTGTCGACCTCCCCACATAGTTCTTCCGCGAACCTTACTCGTCGACCTTGACAAGGTTTCTTCGACCACACCTGGTCCAGGGTGTCTTCGGGCTCTTCAACTACTTCCGTTGTCGGAGGGTTTGCCTCAGTTGGTATAATCGGCGCAGGCTCCCCAATTGGCTCTTCAAAGTTATTCAATGTCTAAAACAAAAACTCATCAGTAACTTCATCCCTAAAATAAACAAATAAAACTTACCTCGAAGATGGGGTCAGGCTCTAGAAATAACCTTGGCGCCACTTCAACCTCTACCTCTCTCTCTTCCTCATTGTCCTCGATGACCACCCGTCGTTTCTTGGGTGCCTGCCCTGGAACAGGGACTTCATCTTCATCCTCCTCCACCAACTCATCCACCTCTTCCTTGACACCTCGCTTCAAACTCGTGGCCTGGGTTACCCAGGTTGAGATCTCGTTGTTTAATTCCTTATCATTTCCCCCCACCGATTAATCATCTTCGATCGAGACATCCCAAATGTCTTCGACCACCTCTTTGGTTTTAGGAATTACCCAAAACTTAGTCTTGGTAAATCGCTTTTCAATTTCCGCGTTCTTCGTCAACGCATCGCATGCCACTCGCCGCCAACGGCAAAACTCGCATTTCTGGCGAGGGCCTCGAGTCGCCGTACTTTCGACACAGAAATACTCCATGCTTTCACAAGCCGTGCAAGTCTGTGAAAACTGTTGTGTGATCATTCCCCCATCCGCTTTAGGGTGTGGAGGCGTAGGTGTGGGAGTGGGGCAGTTCATTATAAAAATAAGTAATTAAGAAGTGAGGGAAAAAAATTATTAGAAAAAGGGAAACTAGTGTCGGAAGATGGCTCAAGCTCAACGGAGTTCGCAATTTTTATACCTGGGCATCTGTCACGCGTCACGTGACACTCGAGGCGAAATCAGCTCATTAAATCAATAATATCGAGTCCTAAATCTATACTCAAAGCGCAGGAAGCAATTCTCCATAGCAACTGCCATTTTCCTTTGTGTACTTACTATTTAACTGCGCTAGCCTAAAACTCTAAATCTAAATTAGTCAATCTCCCAATAGGGTACCTTAGTCCTTTTCAATAAGCGACGCACAGCGCTAGGTTCAATGAAATAGTACACTAGTAGTTTTCATTAAAGTTTTGTTAATTAATTAAAAAAGGGGTAAATTGAGCATGAACGGATATTTAGTGAAGAGGGTCTAAGTGTATGTTAGTAATGGTGCGATGGAAGGGAGGTCAATGCGAGGAGGAACAAAGGATATAAAAAGGGTTGGGTATTTGGTTCGATATTCATTAGAATTAAATTATAAAATCGTATTTACATTAATAGTGGTAAATCCTTAAAGTTAAAATCATTGTTATTGTATCTTTCTTTTATTTTCTCAATATTCATTTCTAAATCCTAAATCTTTGATTATTGAGTTTCCAACCCTTTGTGAGATTTTAAGAATTACTATTACCTTTGAAACTAGTCTATAATTCTTCTCGAACGAACCTCAAACCTGTAGCTATTACTTTGAGTGACCTTTAAATCATTTCCTCGAATCATTCCTCTGTGCTTTGAAGAAGTTTCTAAATCACTCATCTCACTTTCAGGAACATCCTCGACCTTGTGCGTAGGTCGTCCGGTGACATAAACCCTCTGCTCTAGTTGCACCTAAAAAATATGCAACAAATACTTGTTATAAATGTAACAAACCATGGCAAAAGGGCCATGTTTGTGACAAGAAAATTAATCTTGTTGAACACAATGAGGACACTGATGAGGCTGAAATGGATGTCAATAATTCTTCTAGTGACTGTGAAAGTAATATCTCCTATGACAATGAATCTGGTAAAGATGTTTTAATGTTGGAACACGATGTCCATTATTTAGATAATATATCTGAAGAATGTTTATTGGATTTATCTTCAATAGAAAATGCTGAGATAATTAAAGATATTACTAACAATTCTATAGCCATATCCCCTTTGAAGTCACCTGTTATCATTAATGGTAAAAATGTTGATGTAGTTCTTGATTCTGGTGCTGGAGGAAGTGTAGTGTCTGAAAAAGCTTTAGCTTCAGTAGATAAGGATTATTTGAGTAAAGTATTACCTATAACTTCTGAAAAATGGAGAGGGTATGGTTCTACCTTAATTCTTATTAGCAAATATAAACCTCTGTATTCTTCAAATATAATGGTGGTATTGTCAGAGCTATTTGTGAATTTTTTGTCATGAAAAATGATAATTTAAGCAATTGCTTTATTATGGGTAATGATATTTTGACCATGTTTTGTGTGAAATTGGACCCAGCAATTAATTGCTTCACCTTGGGATTGAATGGCAAAAGAAAATTCAAAATTTCCTCCCCTAGAAAAGCTTCTGGGCATCTGTTAAAGTCTTGTAACTCACTGATCCAGTGTAAAGGCAGACCAACAATTGAAATGGATGATTTATTAAATGAAATAAATACTGCTTCTTTTGGTGATCATTTAACTAGTGAACAAAAGGATTCTATTTTTGCCTCAATTACTTCTTTCCCTATGGCTTTTGATTATGGCTCTCATGTCTTGGAAAGTGTTCAAGAAGAAATGAAAATTACCTTATCCTGTAACTTGAGTGATATTCCTCCTAGTCTTAAAAAACCATATCCTGCTTCTCCAACAAAAAGAAAGGATATTGAAGAAAATATTGCCACATTTTTAAAAATGAACATCATTGAGAAAGTGGATGTAACCCCCCAATATTGTGTCATCTCTCCAGTCTTGATTTCTTATGAAAAATATAAGGCTAGATTATGTGGAGATTACAGAGCATTAAACACTTATACTGTTGATGATATTTATCCTTTACGCAGAATTCATTCAATTCATGCTACCTTGAAAGGTGCAAAATTTATTAGCTGTCTGGATGGTAACAAAGGGTATCATCAAGTTCCAGTTGAGAAAAATTCTCTGAATTTTTTGCTTATTGCTACTCATATGGGAATATATAAGTATGTTAGAATGCCATTTGGCCCTAAAAATGCCCCTTCAGTTTTCCAGAAAGTCATGGATAACACTTTCCATCAGGAAATAATTGAAGGATGGCTCATGGTGTATATTGATGATATCATAATTTTTTCTAAAACTTTTGATGAAAATATGGTTCACTTGAATAGAGTTTTTCAAAAAATGGATGAAATCAATATGACCTTGTCCTTGAAAAAGTGTAAATTTGGTTTTCAATCTTTGAAAGTCCTTGGCCATGTTGTGTCAGGCCTACAAATTTGTGTAGACCAAAGCAAAGTTGCTGCAATTCAAAATGTGAAAGCACCAACTTCTGTAAGAGAAATCCAAAGTTTTTTGGGTATGTGTGGCTATTACAGGCAATATATTAAAAATTATCAGGTCATAGCCTTACCTCTTACCAAACTCATTAGGAAAGATGTTGCATTCATCTGGAATAGTGACTGTCAAAAAGCTTTTGATACTTTAAAAAGTTGCTTAATGACAGCCCCTATCTTAGCTCTTCCAGATTTTAACAAAAAATTTGTCCTGTATACAGATGCTAGCTTTGTTGGTCTGGGTGCTGCCCTCCACTAGAAACAAATTATTAATGATAAATCCTCAGAGGTTGTAATTTGTTATATTTCAAGAACCTTGAGAAATTGTGAATTGAAATATGGTGCCACTCAACTAGAGTGCTTAGAAGTTGTTTGGGCTCTTGAGAAGCTTCATTACTATCTAGATGACCAAAATTTTGAATTGGTAACTGACTGTAGTGCTGTAAAGTCCCTCTTAAACCTGAAAACACCTAATAGACATATTTTAAGGTGGCAACTTACTGTTCAAGAGTACAGAGGACAGATGACAATTATCCATAGGGCTGGAAATGTTCACTCCAATGTTGATATGCTGTCCAGACTGCCTCTACCAAATAATGACTCCAATCCTGCTTATGTACCTGAAGATGATACTGTTCATATCCATGGTATATTTATAGTTGATATAGAAGAGGAGTTATTACAATTAATACTGGATTCATATGATAAGGAATCTGATTTAAATAAATTAGTTACTATCTTAAATGATCCTAAGAATGCTTCAATTCAAGCATTGATTAAAACTCTTCCTGCAAAGTATCAAAGTGCTTTGATTAAAGGAAAGTTTTCTATTGAAGATGGTTATATATACTATATAAGAAAGCTTACTAATGTTATTGTAATCCCTCCTTCTATGAAAGAAACTATCCTCAAACTTTGTAATGATGACATATTAGCTGGTCATTTTGATATAGAAAAAACATTGATTAGAATCAAGAACACTGCTTGGTGGGCTAATATGTCTGAAGAAACAAAATTATATGTTGAATCTTGTGATTCCTGCCAGAAATCTAAAATGTTGACAGGTAAAAGAGCAGGTTTACTACAACATATTGAAGCACCTAATGCTCCTTGGAAAATAATTAACATGGATTTTGTCACTGGTCTTCCTGTAGCAGGTAAAGACAGTTATAACTCTTGTTGGGTAATAGTAGAAAGATTCACAAAAATGTGCAAATTTATTCCAACCCACAAAGATGTATCCACCAAAGAATTAGCTTTCTTATGGTGGTCTTACATGTTTAATATTATTGGTTTTCCAAAAGCCATTATCTCTGATAGGGATCCAAAATTTACTTCTGAGTTTTGGACCTCTTTGATGGATATTTGTGGCTGTGCGTTAAAATTTTCTACAGCTCATCATCCTCAGACTGATGGTCTAGCTGAAAGAATGATTCAAACTCTGGAAGATATGATCAGAAGGTATTGTGCCTTTGGTTTAGAATATAAAGACAATGACAGATTTACTCATGACTAGGTCACTCTATTGCCTGGTCTTGAATTTGCATATAATAGCACTGTTCATTCTGTCACTGAGAAAAAGCCTTTTGAGCTTTGGTTAGGTTATGTCCCAAAAACTTCTGCTCAGATTCTCAATAATAAATTACCTAAGTTGGAACTACATCCTGGTGTAAAATCTTTTATGCAAATGCAACAGCTATGCAGAAAACATGCTCAAAGCTGTATTGATAAAGCATTTGAATATGAAAAGAAAAGATGGGATAAATTCCATAAAGAATACACATTTAAAAATGGTGATGAAGTGTTGATATCTACTGTCCATTTCAATTTACAAGTTAACAACAAATTAAAAGATCCTTTTGTAAGACCATTTGTTGTTTAAAGAATGGTTGGTGATAATGCAGTAGAAGCTGTACTGTATTCTCCATATGATAGAAAACATCGTGTTTTTCTCATTTCTTTGCTTAAAACTTATACTTCCAACAATGAATTATTTCCAAAAAGAAGGGGAAGACCTAAGAAAATCCCTCAGGAAGTCACAGAAACTGCAGAAATTGATATAATTCTCAATGATAGAATTATCACTTCTGAAAGAGGTATTGAATATTTATTGAGATATAAGAATAAGTCATCTGAACATGATGCATGGATACCTGGAAAAGAAATTTCAAATCTCCCTACTCTGTTAAAAAAGTATAAAAAGAAAAAATCTTAGCATTTTTTTTATTGTTTTTTTTAGAGTGAGGGACTGTCAGCCAGGCTATCTCAGGAGCCCAGTAATTTATATAATAAATTACTTCAATCATATAAAGGAATAACATTATGTAATTAAAAAAAATTATTAAAATAAAATTATAAATATTTTATGAATAAATAAAATAATTACTATACTTAATTTTATTATTAAATAAATTTTATTACATAAACAAATATCATATTCTATAATATCATGGCGCACTTTGTATGTATAAATTATTTATTTAAAATTATATTATAAGTGTAAATTTAACTTACACTTTAATTAAAATTTCAATAATAAAATTTATATAAACTAAATACAACTGATCATATAATACTATGCATAAATATTGGGCGCTTCCTTGACCCTTAATTGTGTCACTAAAATTACTAAATTAATTAAAAAAATTTATTTAATATGATTAAATTTAAGTTCTCATTTTAAATAAGTTAATTTATTAAATTAATTAGTTGTTTCAATTAATTTAATAAATAAATTACTTGGAATAGTTAAAATAGTTAAATTACCTTTACTTATACTGAATTAAGATTATTTAAAAGCGTAAAAATAATTGCTTTTATTTTAATTAAACTTTTTTAGCTATTTATATTCCTTCTTTAGATTTCTTTCTCATAGTTCTTATTTTCCATACTCACATAGTTATTTGTTATATTGATTCTGTCAGCCAGGCTACTAGACTTACCCAGTGAAATAATTAATTATTTACTGGATGAAGCCGCACCTTATCATTTTTAATTATTATTTAATTATAATTTAGTTACATTAAAATTAGTTATAATAAATTAACTAATTACAGAATGTTAAAATTAAAAAATTAATTAATTAAATAAATAATTAAAATTAAAATTATAATTTTGTCCCTTATATTTTTCTCTAACACTGTGCTCATTTGACAGGTTGGGAAAAAATAAAATTATATATTAAAAAAAAATACAAAGATAAAATAAGATTTAAATATTCAAATAATATTAAATATATACAAAAAAAATCAAATTTCGTATTTAGGATTGACTTTTACAGTAAATATTAAAAATATTGATGTATTTCTGACATACTCTGTAAATACATCTTTTTGACGCCTTCTTTTTAGAATAACTTTATTATTTGAAATACTCTTTCTGGAATGTTCTTTTCTCTCTCTTTTCCTACTGTTTTTAGAATTTGATTGCCGTGCTTTGTCTCTCCTTTGCCTATAAAAGGCCTCTCTTTTTGTTGTCTTTTAATCATTCTTTTAACCAACTCATTTATTACTACAACTGCAACAGTTAAAACTTATTTATTATATTTTATATCCTTAGTATTTACACCATACATAATTCTAATTCTATAACTTATATAAATTATTAAAATCTACCTTTATTTTGAGTAAATAAATCATACTTGATTGATAAAATACGTACCTAATTATTGAGACTCAAATAAAACCTTAAAATCTTCATATAACACCGTTATGGTAAGGTAAACTCTTACAGTCGCCTTGCTGTAAGCAGAATCCGGAGGAGATATGTGGATTTAGCTGAAAACCCCGTCCTTCCAAAAAAAATAACAAAATGGGTATTCTAAATCACTAAGCTAACCAGTCTACTTGGATCTGATTAATAAAAAATAATGAAACTCTAAAATAATTAACTCTTATTGAGATTTAAATAAAGTGGCTGTTGATAAAAGAAATACTGATAACAACAATTAAGGTGTACCAGTGAAAGATCTGAAAAGATTGACTTTTATGTTTTTATAATAATTTGAATTTTTATGAGACAGCAATAATCAAGTCCCAGTGATGAAGAACTTTCTAAATATACCCTATATGAAGTGTGATTTAAATTGCTGAATTGTATTTCTAAAATGTTATGTAAAAATAATAAATGTTATAAGGGTATTACAAATTTATTTAATTTGTTGAGTAATAAAAAATAAGACCGTGGTGGTTAATGATTAAGCTGTATGATGTGTCCCCCCCCTCTCAATTTCGAGTTTGAGAAGCTCTTAAGTATTCCTAGTCACGTGCCTAAGTTTTCCCCTCCAGAGCTCTTCCAGAGTCAATCCGGAGCCCGTACGGAGTCCGTACAGAGTCAAAGCGGAGTCCGTCCGGACTTCCGGACTCAATTAGAACCTTAAAACTATAATAAAAAATCTAGAAAAATTACACATAGTAGAGCTACTTCCCCTTTACATACCAAACTAATTTTCGTAGTCTGCGCAGCTCTAATTACCCCGTGAAAATTCATCAAAGTTAAGTTATTTTTGAAAACGTAAATATTTCTATAAAACTTTAAAATTCATTTAAAAATATAAGAAAAATAGTAAAAATTCTGGGAAAATTTCCCAAGGTTCTTGAGTGACTCGACTTAATACTTATAAATTTTTCAGACCGTAAAAATAAGTTTTCTCCGTAAAATAAATTGTTTTCGTGTAGGCATTCGCTCGTGACCGATTTCTTCATATTTTAAACTCCAATAAATTAAATAAAACCCTTTTATAAAAAATAATAACGCCAATCTTGCACGCCGTAATAACTCCATTTACATATTTAGGTGCCATACTAAACTTTAGGCTACCACATCCTCCCTCCAATCGAGAATGTCCCCATTCTTATAACTTTGCATAAGTGGTTGAGAAATTCCAAAAGAATTATCTTTTCTAATAAAATAATTTGATAAATTTGTTTTAGCTGGTCTTCTTTTAAATCTTTATAATAAAAAATGTTCTTTCTTCTTCTCTGGCTTGATATAACATAAAATAATATAAATCTTGTGATGATTCCACTACTGAGAGCAAGGTTTGAATCCCTTCAGACTCCCATATACCAGTCTTCCTTCTTGTCACAGCATTGAGAGAGTGGATCTTCCTATGAGCCGAATACTCCTGATTCCAACCTCATAGGGCCCCCCACTGAGACGAATTCTATGATTCCAATCTCGCCATAAGGTCCTCCAAGCTTCACACCAAAAAAAAAAAAAAAGGCCTAACTATGAGGCACTAAAAAAATCATTCCCTAAAATCCAACTACCATCCTAACTTCTGATTCCTTCATCACAATTTTCAAACTTTGCTATACAGCAAACCCATAAAATACTTTTGCCAGGCTTCCAATAATAATATTAACTTTAGACCATGTTAAAGCGCCACAAATTTCACCTAATTAACCATTATGCTTTCTTTAGCATCATCACCACCTAAAATTTTAACCTCCTAAAGCTATCAGCACCCAATTCCAGAAATAATTGAATAACCAGTTTAGAGTCTTAGTGGACAGTGATAAATTAAAAGATTGAATTGAGTTATCCAAACAAGATTGACATTCCAGTTTAAAGTCTTGGTGGACCAAACATATAATCGATTTCCAGTTTATGGTCTTGGTGGACCAAAGATCGTTTAAGTGCATAAATATCTTGATATATTCCTAAGTAAGGCCTAGGCTTGACCAAAGATTGAATAAATTTGATAATCCAGTTTAATGTCATAGTGGACCAAACATTTGATTGACAAGTAATCCAGTATAAGGCCATAGTGGTCCAATGAATGTTGAATTATCCTGCAGATATTAATTTTCCAGTTTAAAGTCATAGTGGACTAAAACAATGAATGAACTGCCAGTTTAAAGTCATGGTGGACCAAACATTTAATCGATAAGAAATCCAGTTTAAGGTCATGGTGGACCCAACAGCTTGATAACAGTCCAGTTTAAGGTCTTGGTGGACCTAACAACTTCATAATAGTCCAGTTTAAGGTCTTGGTGGACCTAAAAACTTCATAATAGTCCAGTTTAAGGTCTTGGTGGACCTAATATTTGATTGATAAATAAAATATAAAAAAAATCCTTCTCCAAAAATATCCATAAAATCTTGAATCATTCTTGAAATTCAGTTTAAAGTCTTGAAGGACTAACAGCTCCAATATAAAATCTTTAATGACAGTCTTGAAAATTAGCCAGTTTAAAGTCTTGGAGGACTAACAGCTCCAAAATTCGTATAAAAACCTTAAGGAAAGTCTTGAGAGTAGCCAGTTTAAAGTCTTGGAGGACTAAAAGATCCAAAATATGTATAAAAAACCTTAAAGAACGTCTTGAACAGTAGCCAGTTTAAAGTCTTGGAGGACTAGAAGATCCAAAATATGTATAAAAACCTTAAAGAATGTCTTGAACAGTAGCCAGTTTAAAGTCTTGGAGGACTAACAGCTCCAAAATTCGTATAAAAACCTTAAGGAAAGTCTTGAGAGTAGCCAGTTTAAAGTCTTGGAGGACTAAAAGATCCAAAATATGTATAAAAAACCTTAAAGAACGTCTTGAACAGTAGCCAGTTTAAAGTCTTGGAGGACTAGAAGATCCAAAATATGTATAAAAACCTTAAAGAATGTCTTGAACAGTAGCCAGTTTAAAGTCTTGGAGGACTAACAGCTCCAAAATTCGTATGAAAACCTTAAGGAAAGTCTTGAGAGTAGCCAGTTTAAAGTCTTGGAGGACTAAAAGATCCAAAATATGTATAAAAAACCTTAAAGAACGTCTTGAACAGTAGCCAGTTTAAAGTCTTGGAGGACTAGAAGATCCAAAATATGTATAAAAACCTTAAAGAATGTCTTGAACAGTAGCCAGTTTAAAGTCTTGGAGGACTAACAGCTCCAAAATTCGTATAAAAACCTTAAGGAAAGTCTTGAGAGTAGCCAGTTTAAAGTCTTGGAGGACTAAAAGATCCAAAATATGTATAAAAAACCTTAAAGAACGTCTTGAACAGTAGCCAGTTTAAAGTCTTGGAGGACTAGAAGATCCAAAATATGTATAAAAACCTTAAAGAATGTCTTGAACAGTAGCCAGTTTAAAGTCTTGGAGGACTAACAGCTCCAAAATTCGTATAAAAACCTTAAGGAAAGTCTTGAGAGTAGCCAGTTTAAAGTCTTGGAGGACTAAAAGATCCAAAATATGTATAAAAAACCTTAAAGAACGTCTTGAACAGTAGCCAGTTTAAAGTCTTGGAGGACTAGAAGATCCAAAATATGTATAAAAACCTTAAAGAATGTCTTGAACAGTAGCCAGTTTAAAGTCTTGGAGGACTAACAGATGTCTTGAAGTAAAATCCCATAGGTATTGAGTTCCTTTAGACCCTGTTTCCTGTCTAAACTAAATGAATAAAACTAAAAAAATAGAATGAAGACCGAAAAATAAAACTAAGAAATATAATAATATTTTTGATTTAATTAATTAATTAATTTTTTTTTTTTTATTTTATTATTTTATTTTTATTTATTTTTTTATTTTTTTATTTTTATTTATTTTTTATTTTATTTTATTATATTATTATTATTATTATTATTATTATTATTTTATTTTTTTTAAATTTTTTTAAATTTTTAATTTTAATTTTTTTTTTTTTTAATTTAGAATAAAAGATTTGAGTAAAGATAGTTTTGAAATAAAAGTTAAAATTTAATTTTTAAAGAAAGATAAACGAATGTGAAAAGAAAGATAAAAAAAGTAATAATAATAAAAAATTTCAAAATAAAATTTTTAAAAGATGCCCCCCGGCCATTTGATGAGCCGTACCCTTGACATCATACCCACATCCAAGTGCAACTTGATGTGGTTACACAATTTTGAGAAATTGAAAAGAAAAGAAAATAAATGAAAGTTTTTAGAAGATAATTTTTATAATGATGATCACTGGGTGGGCTCCCTCCAATTTATAAAAATGATTAGAGACCACCAGTGAGCATCACCTTTACAATAATTCATAATATATATTAAAGAAAAGAAATCACAATCTAACATAAAAAAATCAAAAACAAAATAAAATAAAAGAATCTTGAATCCAGCGTTGAGAGCGGTGTCTCTTGATTCGTTCCAGTTTATAGTCTTAGTGGACTTCCTATAATTAAAAGACAAAGCCAGGATTCAACTAGAAACAGGGAAAATTTTGGAAACGAACATTATGGGGTAATTGTGTATAGAGCAGCCAGCCCATCAATTACCCCCACATTTGCCAATATTAAATTAAGAAGGTTCCCCTGTGAACACTTCTTCCAATAAATTTTAAAAATTTCCCAACACTATCTTCACCTATATTTTAAGAATTTTAAATTTTGAAAATTTTCAAAGAAGGTTTTCTCGCATTTCGTTATGTTTCATCACAGTTTCGTCGCACATATGCAGTGTAACGATAGTAAAGTATTTTGAAAAAAAGAAGATAGTTTATCCTCGTTGCGGAGGTGGATAAGATTTTTTTTTTTTTTTAAAAAATGTCATAGTTTATCCTCATTGCGGAGGAAGACTTTGGCACTCCTGGTGCCTCTAGGATAGAACCGTTTCACTTGATCGGCTGCTACCCTCTTCTTCATTACTACTCCATCCAACTCTTCTAGCACATATGAACCGCCGGAAACTTGCTCCTTGATTTTATACGGTCCATTCCACTTATCTGCAAACATCTTTCCCCACTGACTTTCCAAACTCCTATTATACACCAAGACCATATCACCTGGGTTCAAAGGTTTCCTTAATCGATGTGCCAACCGCTCATCCCAATATCTAACTGATTGATTTCGGATCTTCATCATCCGCAAATATGCCTTTTCTAAATATTCTTCTTTCTTTTCTAGCTGCATCATTCTTGCACACAATAATTCTTCAGTAGTTTTGACCGTGTCCCAGTCAACCCCAAGATATGATTCAGCTTCTAAATCAACCGGTAAAACTGCTTTCTGTCCAAAAACAAGTTCATAAGGTGAAAATCCGGTAGTCCTTTTGGAAGTGATTCGATCAGCAAATAAAACTAAAGGTAAATAGTGCCTCCACTTTTCGGCACTTGTCCCACACATTTTAACTAAAGCATCCTTAATAACTTGATTCCCTCTTTCAACCATGCCTTCAGCTTCAGGATAATATGGGGTTGCTACCCTAACCTTTGATCCAACTTTCAATACGGCCTCTTGAAACTCTGTCCCAAATTCAGGACCTCCATCTACCGTCACCAATTTCATCACTCCATATCGATACACCCAATTATTCAAAAAAAATTCTGCCACATTTTTGGCAGTTAAATTAATAAGAGGCGCTGCCTCTACCCAACCAGATAAATCATCTCTGGCCACTATTAAATATTTATACCGTCCCTCTTTTATATGAACGGCATCTAAACTAACTCTCCCAAAGAGTGTATATTCACCGGTCGCGCGTCCAGGTTCTTTTGGCCTTAAATAACTTCGTCTTTGACATTCTTCGCATGACTGAACCCACTGTTTAACAGCCATCTTCATGCCAGGCCACCAAAATCAATCAGAAATTCTTCTAAATGTTTCTCCGACGCCTCTATGCCCAAGATCTTCATGCAGTGATTTCAAAACTAATTCTTGCCCCTTCTGTTGAGTTATAACTACTTGAGGATTTGGATACTTTCTCCTCATTAAACGTCGACCAGATAGGTAAAACGTAGATGACTTCCTCTTGATAGCCACCCATTCATCGTCTTCACAATCTTCTGGCCTCTCTAAAGTCAACAAATATTTGACTAACAAAAAATAAAAACCAGTCTGACCCCAGACTTCATCTTGAAAATCGATTAATATAACATCAATAGGGACTTCTCTATCACCAATATCACCTGCACATGAATGAGCCAATAATCGTTGACCCCTAAATAAATCTTTAATCGAGCTATGTTGACGTTTTTCTTCTGAACCTTTGGATCCTTCGAAAACCGTATTTGAAAATACCTCTTTCTCTTTATCCACCCTTTTATTTAAATTCTCTAATTCTCCAACATATACACCATTCCTTAATTTACTACTATCCCACACTACCAATCCATCTTCCTCTACATACACTACATCTTCTTCTACCTCCTCTCTGCCGAATTTATCTACACCTTTTCCAACACCTTTATTAACATAAAAACTATTTTCCAGTTTATCCTCTTGGTGGAGGTCATCAACACCATAATCTAAACACAATAGTCCTGCCAGTTTAACCTCATGGTGGAGGTATGGAAAGTCTTCAGCTCCTTTAGTGCTGGCTTTGATAATAGGTATATCTTCATCGAACTCTTCTGAGTCTGAATCTTCTTCAGTGGGTGGTCTCCTTGATAAACCATCTGGCATAGTAAAAGTTTTGCCAGGCTTATGAACTAAATCAAACAAAAAATGTTGAATAAAAGCTACCCATCTCGTCATGGGTGCGTTCCGTAAACTTGGGGAATTAATCATCTGGATTAACGATTTTGCATCCACTTGCAACTTAAAATGTTGCCCCCACAAAATATGCTGAAGTTTCTTCAGTATTTTCGCCACACCACATAATTCCAATTTTGGTTGTGAATATCTTGATTTGACCTCAGTAAATACTACAGATTCATACCTAACTGGCCTGATGTAACCAGCTTTATCCATCTGAGACAAAACCGCCCCAGCTGCAACCTGACTTGAATCGACTGCTAAATAAATTCTGCCAGCTTCTTTTCCATAATCCAACTTGTGCAGGACTAAATCCTTCCCCACAACCTCCTTCAACTTCACAAACGCCTTCTCACACTCTTCATCCCACTCCCAGTCTGCATCCTTTCTCGTTAACCGTCTCAATGGAGCTGCCAATGAAGAAAAGTCCTTGATAAACATTCTAACATATACGCAAACGCCTAAAAACCCTCTAACTTTGGTCGTATTCTTGGGTCTTGGCCAGGACTGAATTTTGTTAACTTTCTTCTTGGACATAATTCTACCCTCTCTACATACCACATGGCCTAATATTTCTAAGGCTGGCACACAACAGGAAAATTTTGAACCTGAAATAGTTAAACCAGCCTCTTCAATTCGAAACAAGATTCTTTCTAATGTAATTGCAAACTCCCAAATGAATTTGCGTATCCCGGGATTCTCTTCCAACACCTGGTTATCATAGTCGGTTGTTGGTCCCTTAATTCCTCCATCATCTATAAAGATTCCAGCATATTGTGGAATTTCATCTTGAAGGATCCAAGCCATCTGAGCTTGATAAACTGCAACCGAATTTGTTGCTCCTTGAGGTAATCTTGTTAACTGTAAACGTCCTAGTGGTGTATCGAATGTAGTGAGAGGCCTTGAGTCCGGATGTAACTCTCTCTCATCATATCCTCCCATAATATCTCCTAAACCATAACACACTCTCCCTGCAAACGCTTCAACAAACTCCTCAGCACTAGGCGGTATCCCAGCATCCTTTATTGTAACCCTATTTAATTCCCTAAGATCATGAACAACTCCAAGCTTGCCATTCGGTTTCTTGATACAAAATACAGGACTAGAATAACTTGATGTTGATTGCTCATACATTCCAGTGCGTATCCGTTCTCTGACAACTTCAATATAGGCTTCTTTTAATGCAGC
The DNA here is from genome assembly GCA_030280995.1 of Hemileia vastatrix. Taxonomy (NCBI): domain Eukaryota; kingdom Fungi; phylum Basidiomycota; class Pucciniomycetes; order Pucciniales; family Zaghouaniaceae; genus Hemileia; species Hemileia vastatrix. The sequence goes on from JASXTE010000011.1 coordinate 31,556,386, forward strand.
CGGAATAGGAATTGGTTTCTGCTGCCACGGTTCATGACATACCACAGGAATCTTGTAAGGCTCCCCATAGGAATGCTTCAACACACCCCTCTCCTCTTCTACAAAAGCAATGGCCTTCTCTCGCTTGACCATCACATCCAACAACAACTTCTTCTCTTCTCCAGACAACCAACCATCAGGTCCAAAATTAACAACACCCAGTCTCTCAAAAGTGATTCTTGACGTCTCAGAAAATTCAGGCGGATTCTTTACCAAGGGACTTTCATAAGGATCTCTTGATAACCTTTGTCTTCTCAAAGGTGGATTTAATTCGGCAGGTAGCGGTTCATTAATAGGTTGAACTTTATTTGCTACCTTCTTATATTTGGCTGCGTCCACATCTAAATAAACTTGAGGTAAAACATTTACTTTTGTATCGCCATTACATATTTCATCAAATAAATCTTCTTCATCGTCAGAATCAGAATAAGAAAAATTAGAAAAATATTTTATTTCATTATTAAATTTTACCCTTTTCTCCTTTCCCTCGTCTAATTTATATACAGATTTTCCAACACCTTTGCTTCCCTTATCCAACAGTAAATCGCCCGTAAAGAAAGTTGGCAGTTTAACCTCTTGCTGGAGGACCGGAAAGGAATTTTCACAAAAAGTATTTTTTTGTGTTTTAATTATACTGAGATTTTTTATTGGATTTTGATGTGATTTTTTGCAGTTTACCCTCTTGCTGGAGGTCCATAATAGAAGGAGATACTTGCAGTTTAACCTCTTGCTGGAGGTCCAAAATAGAAGGAGATAATTGCAGTTTAACCTCTTGCTGGAGGCCTGGAATAACCTTTTCACAAAAATTATTTTTTTGTGTTTTACTTATACTGAGATTTTTAATCGTATTTTGATGTGATTTTTGCAGTTTACCCTCTTGCTGGAGGTCCATAATAGAAGGAGATACTTGCAGTTTAACCTCTTGCTGGAGGCCCGGAATAACCTTTTCACAAAAATTATTTTTTGTGTTTTACTTATACTGAGATTTTTAATTGTATTTTGATGTGATTTTTGCAGTTTACCCTCTTGCTGGAGGTCCATAATAGAAGGAGATACTTGCAGTTTAACCTCTTTCTGGAGGCCATAAAACATACCCTTCCAATTTTTATCCAACCTAATTTGGCCCATTTTGCCTTTTTCACCGTTTTTAAATTTAATAGAAAAACCGGGTAAATCCAATAAACATATAGAAAAGTCCAAAACGTATTTGCACTCCAAAGTAATATTAACAGAAAATAATTGAGAATCCACTTGAATTATCTCCAAGTGAGCTGACCTATTGCAATCCGGGATCTCATCCTGAGGAGAGATTACAACATTAGAGTGATCAGCCCCTGCTACCCCAAAAAATGAGGGCATCCATAATAATTTGAATCCTGAATAAATTGAAGACATAACAATAAAAAAAATTTCAGCCGAGTTTAGGTAGTTTATCCTCATTTCGGAGGAATTAAATTCTTGATATCCCCTGGAGATAATCCATAATTTTGCCCCAAGGGCTTATCCACTGATTCCATAAAACCCAAAAATAAACCCCCATAATTTGTCCTACCATTGGACATAAAAAATAAACAGCCCTTTTCCAAAACATGAGTGCATCCAATTTATGCACTCTATTATCAAATGCCGCTACACTCTTTATTAGTGCAGGGAAAACCATATCCTCCATAAAAATCTCTTCCTGAGATTGAAACAAATCCACCATACATATACCAGATTCATAAACCATATCCACATCTGAATTGCAAACAGTCTCCGCTTTTGAAGACAAAACCTGAGGTAAATATTCCTCTAAATCAAATTCCAAATTATCCAAAACAAAATTATCCCCAACATCCAAATTTTCTTCATCAGTGACAATAATATCTTCATCTTCAGAAACCTCTTCTTTCCAAACAGAAGAGTCAACAAAAATAATATCTTCAGCTGGACAAAATCTTCAGGAATGGCTGAATCTGAAATTTCATCAGTAACTAGTTCTTTTACACCATCCTCTTCTATCTCTTGAGCGACCTCAGTGTCTTCTCCAGAGTCCAAATCAACAGAGTTATGAGTATCCAGATGTTCCAAAATAACCTTCTTTAGCACCTCCATACCAGGAATCCTAGTTTCTCCGTCTGGGAGATCCTTCATTAAATTCCCATTAATAAGCACCATCAAAACATCTTTCTTAACCTTTTCCCCCATAGCATCCCAAAAAACATACTTTGATGCATTATCATGAAATAAAATTTCATACTCCAACAAATAATCCAGAACCACCTGAAATTCAACCATAAACTGATGATACTGATGCAGAGATGTTACACCACCTTTTGATTCCCATTTCCTAGCTATATCCTTTAGATCCTCCAATGAATAAACTTTTGGCCACCTTTTTTCCATTTCCATCTTGAGCTTTCTCCAATCTTGATCTTTATAACCATCCATAGAAATAACCTCCTTTTCCACCTCTCTGTCCAAAATAAAGAACCTAATCTGCTTCACCATATCCAAAGGTAAAGCACCATCAATCGCAGCTGCAGTTTCATACCTATGTAAAAATCCTTCTAAATCATCTCCAGAAAACTTGGGCCCAACCCAAGATACAATCCTTACTGATGCCCTAACAGGTACACCAGCAGCCAACACAGCAGTTCCACTAGTAGAAGACATCCCAAATCATAAGAAAAGCATTAACAACCGTTAAAATAACAAGCCTCTTTCAGGCCAATAACAAAAATCCAATTAGAGTTCCAGAAAATAAGCCTCTTGCAGGCTAAGAACGTTCTTGATCCAAGTAAGTCTTTTAAAGAAAGCTAGAGAATTCGAACCCCACGTTGGGCGCCAACTATGGTAAGGTAAACTCTTACAGTCGCCTTGCTGTAAGCAGAATCCAGAGGAGATGTGTGGATTTAGCTGAAAACCCCGTCCTTCCAATAATAATAACAAAGTAGGAATTCTAAATCACTAAGCTATCCAGTCTACTTTGATCTGATTGATAAAAATAATGAAACTCTAAAATAATTAACGCTTATTGAGATTTAAAGAAAGTGGCTGTTGATAAAAGAAATACTGATAACAACAATTAAGGTGTACCAGTGAAAGATCTGAAAAGATTGACTTTTATGTTTTTATAATAATTTGAATTTTTATGAGACAGCAATAATCAAGTCCCAGTGATGAAGACCTTTCTAAATATACCCTATATGAAGTGTGATTTAAATTGTTGAATTGTATTTCTAAAATGTTATGTAAAAATAATAAATGTTATAAGGGTATTACAAATTTATTTAATTTGTTGAGTAATAAAAAATAAGACCATGGTGGTTAATGATTAAGCTGTATGATGTGTCCCCCCCCTCTCAATTTCGAGTTTGAGAAGCTCTTAAGTATTCCTAGTCACGTGCCTAAGTTTTCCCCTCCAGAGCTCTTCCAGAGTCAATCCGGAGCCCGTACGGAGTCCGTACGGAGTCAAAGCGGAGTCAAAGCGGAGTCCATCCGGACTTCCGGACTCAATTAGAACCTTAAAACTATAATAAAAAATCTAGAAACATTACACATAATAGAGCTACTTCCCCTTTACATACCAAACTAATTTTCGTAGTCTGCGCAGCTCTAATTACCCCGTGAAATTTCATCGAAGTTAAGTAATTTCTGAAAACGTAAATATTTCTATAAAACTTTAAAATTCATTTAAAAATATAAGAAAAATAGTAAAAATTCTGGGAAAATTTCCCAAGGTTCTTGAGTGACTCGACTTAATACTTATAAATTTTTCAGACCGTAAAAATAAGTTTTCTCCGTAAAATAAATTGTTTTTGTGTAGGCATTCGCTCGTGACCAATTTCTTCATATTTTAAACTCCAATAAATTAAATAAAACCCTTTTATAAAAAAAACAATAACGCCAATCTTGCACACCATAATAACTCCATTTACGTACTTAGGTGCCATACTAAACTTTAGGCTACCACACCGTACCAAAGCTTCTAGATCAAAAGTGAACCTTGACAGATTCTATTCTTTTTTAGAAATTTCTGATGGGAAAAAATAGTTGCTTAATCACGGGTTTATTTTTATTGTTTTTAATTAAATTCTTTTAATTTTTATTTCACATTATTTTATCTTTTTGTAAGTACTATTGGGACACTCCAGAAGGTCCTCTTGCCTATAAAAGGGCTTTGGAAACCTCTATGGTAGCTCATTACTTATTATACACTCACTTAAATATATTTTAAATATAATACATTTATTTATTATTTTTATTAGTACTTCATTTCTAATTAAAATACTATATAAATAATTATAGGTTGCTTTAAGCTTAATAATAACTATCATTTATTGTCGCGCTTTGAATATAACTATTAATTACAATATATTACAATTTAAAAAATCCCTTACAATTTTGTCAAGACTCCAATTTACTTCGATGTCCCCCTCTTTTAAATATACTCTTCTCATTCAAATACTTTATCCTACTCAATTATTTTTCCTTCCCTCCTATCTTCTTCTCTTTCTTCTATATGACCGGCCGATACATTTTCTGACACAATTAAGGGTCAAAAAAGTGCCCAATATTTATGGATTTTAACATATGAGAAAGTTTATTTAATATATAAATTTAATTAATTAAATTTCACAATTGTAATTACAATATATGTTTGTAATTAATTAATCATTAATTTATTAATATTAAATACATAAATATTCACCATGATTTATAGAATATATATTATGTTTGATGTATGTGTATAAATAATTTATTTAGCAATAAAATTAATATAATATTCATTTTACTTGTTTTTAATAAAATGTTTATATAATTTTATCCTGTAATAAAATATTATTTTAACTACATAAAATACATCACTTTATTTCCTCCCATAAAGTATTATACATTTTACTGGGCTCCTGAGACAGTCTGGCTGACACTCCCTCACTCTAAAAAAAATAAAAAAAATGATAAGATTTTTTCTTTCTATACTTTTTTAACAGAGTAAGAAGGCTAGACATTTTGTTCTCAGGTATCCATGTATCATGTTCAGATGATTTATTTTTATATCTCAATAAATATTCAATACCCTTTTCAGCAGTGAGAATTATATCACTCAGAATTTTATCTATTTCTGCAGTTTCTGTGACTTCCTGAGGATTTTTCTTAGGTCTTCCTCTTCTTTTAGGAAATAAGTCACTGTTGGAAGTATAAGATTTAAGTAAGGAAATTGGGAAAACAGGATGTTTTCTATCATATGGAGAATACAGTTCTACTTCTAGTGCATTATAGCCAATCATTCTTTTAACAGCAAATGGACCTACAAATGGATCTCTTAATTTTTTATTGCCCTGAAAATTGAAATGGACAGTAGATATAAACACTTCATCATCCTTTTTAAATGTGTATTCTTTATGGGATTTGTCCCATCTTTTCTTCTCATACTCAAATGCCTTATCAATACAGCTTTGAACATGTTTTCTGCATATCTGTTGCATTTGCACAAAAGATTTTACACCAGGGTGTAATTCCAACCTTGGTAATTTATTATTGAGAATTTTAGCTGGAGTATTTGGGACATAGCCTAGCCAAACCTCAATAGTTTTTTTCACAGTGACAGAGTGAACAGTACTATTATAAGCAAATTCAAGACCTGGTAATAGAGTTACCCAGTCATGAATGAGCCTGTCATTATCTTTATATTCTAAACCAAAGGAATAATACCTTCTAATCATATCCTCTATAGTTTGAATCATTCTTTCAGCTAAACCATCAGTTTGGGGATGGTGAGCAGTAGATAATTTCAACTCACAGCCACATATATAGTTATTAATGACATCCGAAATTCAGAGGTGAATTTAGGGTCCTTGTCAGATATGATGGCTTTGGGAAATCCAGCAATATTAAACATATAAGACCACCGCAAGAGAGCTAACTCCTTAGTCAAAACATCTTTGTGAGTTGAAATAAATTTACACATTTTTGTAAATCTATCCACAATAACCCAGCAAGAGTTATAAATTTCTTTCCCAGAAATGGGTAATACGGTTACAAAATCCATGTTAATTATTTGCCATGGTGCATCAGGAGCTTCAATGTTCTGCATTTATCCAGCTCTTTTCCTAGTTAATCTATTTGATTTCTGGCAAGAATCACAGGATGCAAAATTTAATTTTGTGTCCTCATACATATTAGCCCACCAAGCAGTGTTTTTAATTCTGATTATGGTTTGTTTTCTCAAGATCAAAATGACCTGCTAATATGTCATCATGACAAAGCTTTAAGATGGTTTCTTTTATGGAAGGAGGAATAACAATGACATTAGTAAGCTTTCTCCTGTAGTAAACATAACCATCTTAAATGAAAAACTTACCTTTATTCAAAGAATTTTGGTACTTTGGAGGAAGAATTTTTATTAATTCCTGAACAGAAGCATTCTTTGGATCATTCAAGATTGTAACTAATTTATTTAAATCAGAATCTTTTTTATATGAATCCATAATTAATTGTAATAGTTCCTCTTCCATATCAACAATATATATACCATGTATATGAACTGTATTATCTTCAAATACATAAGCCGGATTGGAGACATCATTTGGGAGAGGTAATTTAGACAACATGTTTACATTGGAATGAACATTTCCAGCTCTGTGAATAATAGTCATTTTACCTCTGTATTCTTGAACAGTAAGGTGCCACCTAAACATATGTCTATTTGGTGTTTTCAAGTTTAAGAGGGATTTTATAGCACTGCACTCAGTAACTAATTCAAATTTTTGATCATACAGGTAATAATGAAGCTTTTCTATAGCCCATGCAACTGCTAAGAACTCTTATTGGGTAACACCATACTTCAATTCACTATTTCTCAAGGTTCTTAAAATATAACAAATTAATACTTCTGAACATTTATCATTTATAATTTGTTTCTGGTGGAGGGCAGCTCTTAGTCCAACAAAACTTGCATCTGTGTAGAGAACAAAAGGTTTATTGAAGTCTTGGAGAGCCAGGATTGGAGAAGTCATTAACCATTTCTTCAATATGTCAAAAGCTTTTTTGAGGATCCTCATTCCATATATAAGCTACATCCTTTCTGGTTAATTTAGTTAGGGGTAGGACTATTACTTGATAATTTTTAATGTATTGTCTATAGTAACCACACATTCCCAAAAAACTTTGTATTTATCTTACAGAAGTTGGTGCTTTAACATTTTGGATGGCAGCAACTTTGCCCTGGTCTACACATATTTGTAAGCCAGAAAAAACATGAACCAGGACTTTTAGGGATTGAAAGCCAAATTTAAACTTTTTTAAGGATAGAGTCATGTTAATTTCATCCATTTTTTGGAAGAATTTTCCTAAGTGTTGTATATGTTCATCAAACGTTTTAGAAAAAACTATGATATCACCAATATAAACCATTGGCCATCCTTCAATTATCTACTGATGAAATGTATTATCCATTACTTTTTGGAACACTGAAGGGGAATTCTTAGGGCCAAAAGGCACTCTAACATATTTATAGATTCCCGTATAAGTTGCAATTATCAAAAAATTCTGGGAGGATTTATCAACAGGTATTTGATGATAACCCTTATTAACATCTAGGCAACTTATAAACTTTGAACTCTGTAAGGTTGCAAGTTTGGAGTTTATCCATGGTAAAGGGTAAATATCATCTACAGTGTAAGTATTTAAGGCTCTATAAACTCCACACATTTTAGCCTTATCTTTTTCATAAGAGATAAAGACTGGAGAGATGACACAATATTTTGGGGTAACATCTACTTTTTCAATAATATTCATTTTCAATAAGGTAGAAATATTATCTTCAATTTCTTTCCTTTTAGTGGGGGAAGCAGGATAAGGTTTTTTCTTCAAACTAGAAGGAATCTCACTCAAATTACATGATAAAGAAATTTTTATTTCTTCCTTTACAACTCCCAATTCATGGGATCCATGAGCAAAAGCCATAGGAAAAGAAGTAACTAAAGAAATTATAGAATATTTCTGGTGACCAGTTAAATTATCTCCAAATGAAGCATTATTTATTTCAGACAATAAATCTTCCATTTCCTCTGTTGGTCTTCCTTTACACTGAATCAATGAATTACAAGACTTCAACAAGTGTGCAGATTGTTTTTTTGAAGGAGAAATTTTAAATTTTCTTTTTCCATTCGAACCCAATGTGAAACAATTGTTTTCTGGATCCAAATTGATACCAAAAATGGTTAAAATATCATTACCCATAATAAACCAATTGCTTAAGTTATCATTTTTCATCACAACAAATTCACACACAGCTCTGAAAAAGCCACAATTATCTCATGTTTCAACAAATATCTCAGTAGTCTATCTTTGATAACACCAAAATTAGGAGAATATTTTAATATTTCCTCAGAATTTCTCTCAAGCAAGGCATATACCTCAGGGGAAACAGAATCATTTTTAATTGCAAGAGAAGGATTAATTAAAGAAGTTGAAGTTAAATGTAAAGGTTCATCAAATGACAATTGAATAATTACATCATTTGGGCTACTAATAACAGGAAGTTGTCTCTTAATAGGTGTAACATTTTTCTCACCATGATCAACAATATTACTTGTAGAAGAAGATTTATTATTATAAGTACAAACATGTTTATCAAACAAATCACTCACCATGGCAAGGGAGGAAACTTCCCCTGTGCTTTCTTTTTTCTGCCTCCCTGATAAAGATGGGGCTGTTGATGGTAAGTTTGTGTTCTGGATGGGCCAGGTTGATGAGCTGGTTGATGCTGTACATTCTGCTGGTAGTGGCTCATGAGATAGTCCCATTGCCACTGCTCCACTTCCAAGGTTTTTTAATATTTCTGGGAAAAGTTGGGGTTTTTCTGGGACTGATGAGTCTGGTTGGTCTGTGAGGGAGGAGGATTTGCCTGTATTTAATTCAAGAGCTCCTGCATTTCCCCCAGAGGGTGTCCACCTTTGTCTTGTAGGTCATATTGTCTGTTTTTAGCTCCTTTATGTGATTGGATAAATTTTTTAACAGCTGTGAAAGTGGAATCTTTTCTATCTTTATTCCATTTAAAGGATCTTCCAGATCTATTAGAGGTTTGTCTTCTCTCAGAGTTGTTAGTGAAGGGGGGTTTACCACTCCTCCTGACATTTCCACATCCTGAAGAATTTGTTTTATATTTTTCAGTAGAAGAATTATTATAAGTCAATTTAGAGGAACCTACAGAGTCAACCTCACATTCTACTTCAATTTAATCCTCATTTAAGTTGTCCAAGCTCTCAGTTAGGTCATTTGACATGATAACTAAAAAATCAAATAAATGTCAACAAGAGTGAGTTGAATTTTCAAAAAGTGGTTTCAATATTTTAAAACAATATAAATATTAATATATTAGTTGAGTTAAAAATAAATTGAAAATAAAATATTTATTAAGATTATTATTTATAAGATAGAAATAACAATCAAAAAATTATTTATTATTTTTTCAAGTTAATTTGATTATATTTATAATATAAAAAAATAACCACAATTATTAAAATGGGACAAATACCAGAGTATAAATGTCAACCAAAATAATAATAATACCAAAATAAATGGCAATAATTGGAATTAAGCACAGAGTACTATTATTGTCAACTAATATTAAAAATACCAAATTTAATTGCAATATTGAGACTAAGCACAGAGTGTTATTATTTCCAACCAAAAATATCAAAAATTTAGTGAAAAATTAATCTAATAAATTAATAAAAAAATTAATGATCTTCCAGTGCTAAGAGTGTTTCTCTATTATTGTCAACTAGAATTTTTTTTTAAATTGATCACTTACACTCAGTGGCTCAGCAAAAAGATAAGGCACTGTTATTGCAATAAAAATTTAATTATAGAGTTGATAGGTGCAAAGGTCAACTTACTATAGTGATCAAAAAATCACTTTAAAATATATATCACTACGCAATATAGGGGGTGGACTTGCTAGCAAGTCCTCAACCTGAACTCAGATGGAACTCAGATGGAACTCAGACTGAACTCAGACTGAACCCATACTGAACTCTACTTGAACACCCACCTAAAACTGTTCTGCTGAGTGGTGTTCATCCCTGATTGTATGGTTCCTTTATCAATAGCTCAATGTGTGTTCAATCTATGGTGAGTTTGGGTCCAAGGTTGCGGACTTGCTAGCAAGTCCGCCCCCCATATTGTGTGGTGTATGTATTTAATAATATATAAACCTAATATATGGAACCCAAGTTTGAAACACAGTTGTGGAAAAAATTTTAAAAGTTGTGCGCGGTGGCCCATGTGTCAAGTTCTTTTTCCAAAAAAGTTGTTGTCATCATTTGGAAGGGCCTCCAACTATTGGCTAGTTCATCTAGAAGAAGATAATGAAGAGGAGAAAAGGAATAGGAAAGAGTAGAAGGGGAAAAGGAGAAGTAAAATAAGAGAAAAGATAAAAGGATTTAAAGATGGAATGACGATAAAATAGAAGACTTGATAGGACTTTTTACAATGACTAAAAGATATTATAACAGTAAGTACATTTTATTTTCTCTCTTCTTAATTATCAATCTCTAATAATTTAAAAGCTCTTAAAGCAACCTGTATAAATTTATTTAGTATTTAATAGAACAGACACGCTACTAATAATAAAATATAAAATAGTATTTAAAAAAATTGATGAGTAATGTAAGTGATAGAGCTGAAGAGGATTACTCAAGGCCCCTTTATACGCAAGGGGTCCGCTGAAGCACCAAAAACGTTTAAGTACAAAATGATAATAGAATGAAACAAGAATATAAAAGAGTAATAATGAAACCTGGAACTTGAGAGAAAAATATGAAACAAATAATTAAATCCTTAAATAAGAAATAATTTTCCCATACTGAATTCCCAATCCCAGTTAACTAGAATAGTGAGTAGCTACGTAAATTTGTAACAATGGATCTGTGAGTATTTTATCCAAAATAGTCATTACAATGAGTCTTAAAATGGTTTTAATTAAACCAATACAATTATGTCATTTTGACGCAACACTTATGTAATCAATTCAATCCAAAACAGAATTTAATAACTTTTTTTAACTATTCCATTTGAGTAATAACTAATTTAAGTGAGAACAAGTAATTAATTTAATGAATTACTAATTTAAAATAAGTATTTTGATTTATTTTATTAAGTAAGTGTTTTAACTTATTTAATACATTTTCTGACACAATTAAGGGTCAAAAAAGCGCCCAATATTTATGGATTATAACATATGAGAAAGTTTATTTAATATAAAAATTTAATTAATTAAATTTTTATTAAATTATAATTCAATTTTACAATTGTAATTATAATATATGTTTGTAATTAATTAATCATTAATTTATTAATATTAAATACATAAAAATGCACCATGATTTATAGAATATATATTATGTTTGTTGTAAGTGTATAAATAATTTATTTAATAATAAAATTAATATAATAGTCATTTTACTTATTTTTAATAAAATGTTTATATAATTTTATCCTGTAATAAAATATTATTTTAACTACATAAAATACATCACTTTATTTCCTCCCATAAAGTATTATACATTTTACTTGGCTCCTGAGACAGCCTGGCTGAAAATAACTATGATATCTAATCTTCTCTTGCTTTCATCACTTATTGTTGGCTCTGATACTTCTCACTACACAGCTCTCAAGGTATGTCACTTTCTAATTTTTTATAAGTTAATTACTGATAGGAATATTTTTTATTCTTTTTTCATCATCTTTTATGTTTTAATTTCTGATTGAAATATTATTTTTTCCTTTTTTTCTTGCTTCTCAATCTTCTTTATTCTTGTTTCATTGATTTTTTGATGTTTTTGGTCATTTATAGGTTTTTTCTCTTTTTTTGGCTATTTATTTTTGCTATATCACCATGCAATATGGGTGGTGGACTTTCTAGAAAGTCCACAACCTTGAGCCCAAACTCATATTTAATTGAGCACACATTGATGCAGTGATGAAACAACCATGAAAAGAATATAAAGTTTCCTTGAACTTAAATTGAAGAAATTTTGAACATTTGTTGAAGCACAGGTGATCAAAAGTTTAAAAAGTATTGAGGCTTGAATTGCTGGAATTTTTGAAGTAATATGATTATAAGTGAATCCCTCAACCAAGGCAGGCCATCAGATGTATAAGATTTTGAAAGATTATGTTATTCTTTCATTCTTTTAAAAAACTTGACTTCTCATATAATTTTAGCCTTAATATATTCTAGAAATTTGAAAAAAAAATTGCCTATGAATATGTAGAAAAATAATCCAATATTGCAAGAAATCATTCATGAAAAAAAATTATTGAATTTGTATTGTTCATAAAATCTGTATTGTTTAAATTTGGAGAATTATATATATTTTCTTATTGTATTGATTGGAATTATTGAATATAATCAAGCCTTAGAATATTTGTGGAAGTTACACAGCATTGTTAAAAATGACTCTAGCATTAATTGAGTTAATGGTATAATTTGAAAAATTGATATATATACTTTATTATTAAAAGTAAAAAATTTATATGTGTACTAGTTTTTAAAAACTAACTTACATTATCTACATTAAATTAAATAAATTATTAACAAAATTTATGAGAATATAACATATGGCCAATAAGCAGTTCACAATATCAATAAGTTTTTTTTTCTGTCTTCACACCATTTTTCTTTCCATGTCTAATAATGTATCATATATCTATCTATATATATTTATATTTTTCACAATTTTCTTTCAATATATCTTCCTCCACACTTTTGTTCATCCTGTACTCCTCTCCTCTCACATTGGCTCCTGATTTTACATATAGATTTAGTTTTAACATTCCTCTCCGCTCCTCAACTCTTGTTCCCCCTTTCTCCACCCCTCTCCATTGTACCTCACGCCATATAACTATTTTAGCTCCCATTCCAGCCCATTCTGACACCTCTCCATCCATATCCACCCCATTTCAATCTGAATCACTCCGCTTTCTCTCCTTACCACCCCTTTTACTCCATAGGGAGAAAAAGAGATGATTAGGAAAGAAAAAAGGAGGGAGTGAAAAGAGAGAGGGTTGGATCGAGGTAGTGGGGGTAAAATGTTGGGATGGGAATTGAATATTTGGGAGTTAGAAGCAAGAGGGCTGGGATAGTGTAAGAAAGGGATGGGGTGGGGTAGAGGGGTGAAGGGATAAATGAAATGGATGGTGGGGTAGGGAGGACTTAGAAAGTGTTGAGGAGGAAGGAGGGATTAGAAAAGCAAAAGGGGTGAGGTGGAGTGAAAAGGGAAGTGGAGGAGAGGGGAAGGAAGGGGATGAGTTAGGAGGTCTAAACCTTAGGATGGTGATGCAGGAGAGTACAAGAGATGTACCATGATGGTCATAAAAGAGGGGGAGAAATATGGGTGAGACAGGTGTCTGGAAAAAGAAAAGGAGTGTCAAATGAGGTAGAAAAAAATGGAAGGTGAACTCTATCTTTTGGACGAAGAACAGAGTCCACCCTGTCTGCTTTCAGGGCTCATTTTCCACTATCAAAAACAACATCTAAAAGGGGTTTGTTTCTATTTTTACCCCTGAATCCATAGAATATAATTGTTTATTTGATGTTTGTAATAGGTACTGAACATTAAGACTGAATATTTACAGGAATGTGAAAATTAGCCATTAAATACCATTTTTATTTTTTACAAATACTTTCACAGAATTCTTCCTAAAATTATAAATCATATAGAAAATCAATAAAAATAGGTAAATTTTTGAAACAAGTAGGGAAAAGGAAAAAAACCTATATTAAAATTTTGAACTGAAACTCTTTTTTAAATTTATTAAATGAATTTATTTAGGTTTTAATCTAGTTCTGGATGTGTTTAGTGAGATTTATAATAGCTTTAAATTAAATTATAGAGCTCAAATAAAGATTTACCATGAAACACATTGATATACTTATGCTTTTTGCTTGATTTCATGTTCTATGATTACTATAAATACCAGAGAAATTACCTATAATTGCTAAAACTTTAATAGACAAAACATGTTAGCTTACTCAATATCTTTCCTAAAATATATTAAGTAAAAGAAAAAAATATTTGAGTCCTTTATTTTACTATATTTTCTTCATTGCCATTATTATATACATTTTTTTAAAATTATATATCTTGATTTTGGTGGAACTTAGATTGAACTCATAATGAGATCCTGTTTCTAGTTGTGGTTATAGCTAAGTTAAACTGTGAGAAAATTAATAAATTTTTAAAAGTTTTAATAAAAATTTTTAAATGTGAAAATAGGGGGTGACAGTTCTGGCAAAATGGCACTTAACTTAAGTGCAGATTTCAAACCAAATCAGCACTTAAATTTTTCAAAGAAGTCACTTATTTCAAAAATGGGTGTCAGTTCTGACCTCAAACAAGACCTTTTTTTGCTCACCTACTTCTTACCACACATTCCCCTTGTTAGTTTGTGCTTCATAGATCCTGGTCTCACTATTTGTATTCCAATTGAAACATTGTTATCTGACCAATGGTAAGTTTTTTTTACTTCTTTTTTTTCAGTATTTTTTCTTTTTCTCTTTTTCTTCTTGATCATTTAGGTATGTTTTTTATTTTAATTTTGGTAAATTTTTCCACCTCTCCTCCCTTTCCCTCTACCTCTCACGCAACCACTCACACCACCACCACCACCTCCTTTCTCACTACCACCGCTGTGGTCTTCTGACATTGGCGCAGCCCTTTGTTGGTCTATTTGGCATTGTTTTGATATGTCTTAAATGGCATTGCTTAATAATTGGGTGTTTTTCTGGATTTTATCAGCAAATACTTGGACTACAGGGATGTAAATACTACCATTAGATATTCCAGGTTTTTCTCTATATTTTATGTCTTGTTGACATTTTTCAGATTTTAAGTATTAAGGGGATTATTTCTCATTTTCATTTAAAAAGATAGCTGTGTTTTTCATGTTTTACGGGCTAACATTAAGTCTTAGTGTTAAGTGCTTAGTACCATTAGAATGAGCTAATTTTTCTCTACATTTTATGTCTTAATTGTGTTATAGCCTAATTATGTGTTTTAAAGGTTTTAGTAGTTGTAGATTTTTCTAAGTATTTTGGGTATTTTTGGAGGTTTTTGGTGGTTTTCTGGCTTCAGGGTGGTCCGGCGGCCTCAGGCAGGCCTCCCAACATTGGGCAGACTGCCAGCCTTGGTGCTAGAAGGCTGGGAAGCGTTTCTAGAGGGTTTTTATGCAATTTGGCGCTCAAAAACACCAAATTTGTTGTTGTGCATGGGCTTTTAGATAGTGGTCTGTGTGTAAATAGTGAAAAAGACAGTTTGGGGCAACTTTAATTATCATACAACCATCCAGAGGGGATATCCTTGTTCATCACTCAGTTTTCACTGTTTTTTGGCCACAATTGGCTGTGTTTTTGCAAGGGGAGTTCTTCATTTAACTTAACTTAGCAACTGGTTTCTCTGGTATAGTCTTGCAAGCTATATCAATTATTGTTGCTGTCTCTGGTGTGGATTTGCAACCTACATCAAGTATCATTGCTTTCTCTGGTGTGGACATTAGTCTACATTTCAGTTCTTTGGTTTGGTAGTCTGTCTGGGGACTACTTTCTTGGCTTATCAGGCAGTCAAGTGTGTTGGAAAAGGGGCTTTAGCAACAGGAACCAATTTACTGTAACAGGTGAATCTCACTTTATTTTTTTAAAGGGACAGGGGATTTTCTCTCTGGGTTTTCTCCAACTCCCTTGGTCAAAGCCTATAGCTAGTACTATAGGATTGTCTACATTTCTGGCACTCAATGTGGGGGGTTTGAACCTGCTAGTTATTTGGAATCTCTGTTGTCCATGAATGGCTTCTGAGTCATCTATTCCTGTGGTGACTGTCAGTGGGGGGGAAGGTCCTCCTGCTGTGATGGTTAGGGAGTGTTTTAGGATTAAAACTTGGGATGGTACCAAGTTTAATGGTAAAGATGTGAAGTGGTTTCTGGAGAAGTATGAAACTGCTGCTGGTGTGGACAGTGCTTCTTACCTGGACATGGTGAAGCAGATTATTTTCTTCATTGGTGATAGGGCAGTGGAGAAGGAGGTTGTGGCCATGTCTGGCTACAAGAAGAGGTATTGGAAGTTATTGTGTAGGGAGATGGTGGAGAGATGAAGTGTCAGGTTCACTATGGTGGATCTGAATAAGGTTTTCAGTGAATGGCAGTCCTATGGTGGTGTTGGTAACTTGCGCAGTTACAGGAAGTATTTGCTACAGTTTGATCCTGTGGTAGAATATTTGGTGGAAGTGGAGGAGCTGGCACATGAAAATGCTTCCAAGGATTTTTTTTGGTCTGCCTTGGCTAGAGATGTCAGGATGGATGTGTTGAAGGAGCTTTCAAGGAAGGACTTTATGAAGACTCTTTCCAATGGGGATCAGAAGATGCCTGCCTTGGACAAGGTGAAGGAGGCTGTGGAGACCCATTTGAAGTTATTGGCTGTGGACACCTATCAAGAGGGGTGTGACAAATATGTCAGCAAGTCAGTGAGGCTTTGGCTGAAGAGGTTAATAGAGTGAAGAAGGAGGAGAAGAATATGGTGGAGGTTCCTAAACAGGAGAGGGACCCAGATGTGGAGCAGTTGGCTGATCTGAAAAAACAGCAACACTTTTTTTTGTTCAGGAGGCTAAGAGGGCCATTAGGGCTCCTTCTCAGCCTAGAGATTTTGATAGGAGGGCTCGTAGGAGTGATCCTTGGGTCTGCTCTTATTGCAGCAGGAGGGGGCACAAGTCCAATGATTGTTGGGGTCTGAACAGAGATGTGTCAGAAGGAAAGGTTGAGGTTGATGGCAGGGTGTTCAAGTTCCCTGATGGTTCATTTGTGAAGCCCAGTGAGGGGCAGGATGCTGTTGATTTAATCAGGAGAAGGAATGGTCTCAATCAGAGGAGGCCAAGGTTTGAGGAGATTACTGATCAGGGGAACTCTTCTGCTAAGGCAGATGATGATGTCAAGGGAAAAGGGAAGGAGTTTAATAAGGTCTCTTTTTCTACTTCCTTTGGTGGATTGGAGTTGTATTCTTGTGTTGGACAGTCAAGCAGTGGATTCTTGGCTGGTGTTTATGATGTTGAATCTGGAAAGGTGGAAGGCCTAAGAGCATTTCTCAGGCCCAACCAAAGCCAAAGGCTTCAAAGGTGGATCCTAGACTGAGTTCAGCTAAGAAGAAGTACAGCAAAGAGGAGCTGTACAAGATGCAGAAGGGGGTTGCTGATATGGGCCCCCCTAGGTTTTGTGCATAGGACATGAATGGTGAGCCAATTCCTATGGATGTTGATTCTGACTCTGAGGAGGATGTCTCTTTGGCTTCATTGCTAAAGCCTGCTGGAGTTAGAGGTGCTGGTGAGGGATCTGGTTTGATTCCCATTGATGGTAAATCTGTTTGTGGTTCTGATCCTCAGGAGATTTTTAGGACCAAGGTAGTGAAGCCAAGGGCTCACTTTGAGAGGCCAGTAGTTTCTGACCAATCTAATGTTATGGAGCCTGTTCTGGAAAGGATGAATCAGAGTCAGGTTTCACTTTCTCATGGGGAATTGTATGCTATCATTCCTGGGTTGGCTGATAGACAAAAAAAAAGTTGTTGACCAGGAGAAGGGTTTCTTCTGGGGAGGTGGAATACATTTGTGATTCTGCTGAGAAGTTTGGTGAGGGGTTGGAGACTCATTTTTCTGAACCTCTGGGTTATGTCAATTTCACTCTTAATGGCAGGGAGGCTAGGGCATTGGTTGATTCAGGCTCTCAGATTAACCTGATTTCTTTGTTTGAGGCTAATCATCTGGGCCTCCCCATCAAGACAGGAATTAGTAAAAATTTAAGAGGGATTGGTGGCCATGTCACTGAGATGATTGGGACAGCTGAATTTGTGAAGCTGTATGTTGGGGGAGGCTCAGGGAAGGTTCATTTTTACATTGCCAAAGGTAATGTAAAAGCTGTTTTGTGTGGACCATTCTTGATGGATTTTCAAGCAAGAATATTTTATCAGTTTGATATTGGAATCAGTTTGGAGTTAACCGGTGAATATTAAAGGAGGATTCATATGAGGTTATCATCTCCTGGAGATGATGTTTGGGAGAACAGGCCAGGCTTGTCTTCAATGTGCCAGTGCATGGATGGTTTTAGGAGAGGAAAAGAAGTGGGTGCTGCCTCTGATTTTTTGGAGTGTTGCTCAGGCTCTAGTGAGAGTCTGTCTTTTTTAGAGTAATAAGGGCTGATTTCCCTAGTGCTACAACCTCTTCCCAAGATGAGGAAATCCCAAGTTGTAGTAGGCCAGCTCCCTTGGAGATATACCAAGTGGATTTTCAACTTTCTCTTTATAATTTTTCCCTTCTCTGCAAGTATTCTTCATGTTTTTTGTCAAGTGTCTGTTCTCTCTCAAGATTCTCAATTTTTCTTAATTCAAGCTCAAGAAAGAAGATTGGTTATATTTTTTTATTGAAAGATATGCGGAAAAGTTTTAGAGTGGTGAGATTGGGGTCTAAAAGTAAGTCCTCCCAATGATTTTCAATTATTTTTAATTCAAGATCAAAAAAAAAGATTGGCTATATATCTTTATTGAAAGATATACAGAAAAGCTGTGGGGTGGTGAGTCTGGGGTCTAAAAGTAAGTCCCCCCAATTGTGCACTGCTAGGGTTTCTTCTATGCCTTTTAAAAAAATTACCTAGGTCATGTCTGTGAGAGTTGGGGAAACCCCTGGTTATTTTTTTAGGATAAATGAAAACTCAAGAAAAGAAAATAAAAATTTCAAGATAATTGAAGAAAAGTAAGAAAAAAATCTGAAGATAATAAAAAATAAGAAAAGAATTTTTGTTGAAGATCAGCAAGATCAATTTTTAGGCCTCCAGCATGAGGTTAAACTGCATAAGCTTTTGAAGATAGAAGATTTTCAAGATTAATTTTTGGGCCTCCTTCATGAGGATAAACTGCATAATTTTAGAAGATGTGATTCAGAAGATGAATCAAGATTTGAAGATTTGGAAGATAGAAGTGAGGATGAAGATTTGGAATTGCAGAAAAGTTGTGGAGTGGTGATATTGGGGTCTAAAAGTAAGTCCTCCCAATTGTGCACTGCTAGGGTTTCTTCTACACCTTTAAAAAACATTACCTGGACCACAAATGTGAGAAATGGGGAACCCCTTGGTTTTTGTTCCAAGTCTGGTGGTGAAGACGTTCTAAAGATCCCTCAAGTTGAAGGTGGAGCTGCAAAGTACCAGAAGGTGGCGCAGAAAATTAGGCCTGTCAATGAGCCTATGCCTGTAGGTTTGAATCCTCCTTTGAAGAGACCTTTGTTGTCAAGAGATCTGTACTGTACTACTCTGGTGAAGAATCCTCTTGATTTTGTTGAAACCGCTTGCGTGACGGTGGAAAGGTTGAAAGTTGTTAATTTTGGTCCTGATGGGTGGTTGTCTGATGAGGAAAAGAAGTTTTTTTTGCACATTATTGTGCTCAGGGACAAAGAAGTGGCATTTTTTGAAGAGGAATGGGGTGTGTTGAAACACTCTTACGGGAACCTTACTTGATTCCTGTGGTTTGTCATTAGCCTTGGAAAATCAAACCTATTCCAATACCAGCTGCTATTAGGGATGATTTTGTGGAGATTTTTAGAGAAGTAGTCAGGACAGGATTGTATGAACAATCAAGTTCTAGTTACTCAAGTCCTTTTTTCTGTGTTAAGAAAAAGAATGAGAAATTGAGGGTGGTGCATGATCTTAGGGCCTTGAATAGAGTCACTATCAAGGATGCGTGGATGCCTCCAGGTGCGGAGGACTTTGTGGAAGCTTTTGCCAGAAGGGTATGTTATGGTTTGGGAGATATTATGGGTGGTTATGATGAAAGGGAACTTCACTCTGATTCGTGGCCACTCACAACGTTTGAGACTCCTCTGAGATGATTTAAGCTCACTAGGTTGCATCAAGGAGCAACTAATTCGGTAGCAGTATATCAAGCTCAAATGGCTTGGATTTTACAGGATGAGGTTCCGACTCATGCTGGTATTTTTATTGATTACAGTAAAATTAAAGGACCCTTCACTGATTATGGAAATTCAGTGCTGAAGAAGAACCCAGGTATAAGGATATTTTTTTGGGAATATGCAATTACTCTAGAGAGAGTATTGTTTAGGATTGAAGAGGCTGGTTTAACCATTTCTGGGTCAAAGTTTTGTTGTTATGTTCCTGCTCTGGAAATTCTGGGTCATGTTGTATGTAAGGAGGGAAGGATTATGGCAATAAAGAAGATTAATAAAATTCATTCATGGCCAAGGCCCAAAGATACTACTGAAGTTAGGGGATTTTTGTGAGTTTCTGTGTACATCCGGATTTTTATTAAATATTTTTCTTTGTTGGCTTCTCCTTTAAGAAGGTTGACCAGGAAAGATGAAGAGTGGGAATGGACTGAAGAGTGTGAAGAGGCTTTTCAGACGTTGAAAAAGGTGGTAGGTGAAGATATTATTCTTCACAAGTTGGATTATGGAAGGGAAGCTGGAAAAATTTATCTGGCAGTGGACTCAAGCTATATTGCCACTGGTGCTATTTTGTCTCAGGAAAATAATAATATGAAATTCAGGCCAGTAAGGTATGTGTTTGTGGTTTTAGATGAGTTGGAATCTAGGTATTCTCAGCCAAAGTTGGAATTGTGTGGTGTAGAAAAAATTTTGAAGAAGCTACAAGCCTTTTTGTGGGAGAAGCATTTTGAGTTGCAGGTGGACACAAAATCTCTGGCTCAAATGATTAATACACCTAGTCTTTCAAATGCTCCAGAGACTACGTGGGTTGCATTTATTCAACATTATTATTTTTTACCTGGTGCACAAGCCAGGTAAAACTTTTACAATTCTAGATCATTTATCATGAAGACCACCCACAGATAAAGATTCTGATTCTGAAGAATTTGATGAAAAAGTTCCAGTGGTTAGGGCCAGCACAAAGGGTGCTGAAGATTTTTCTCTCCTCCCCCATGAGGCTAAACTGGATGATTGTTCTCTCCTTCACCATGAGGCTAAACTGGATGATTGTTCTCTCCTCCACAATGAGGCTAAACTGGATGATCTTTCTCTCCTGCCCCATGAGGCTAAACTGGAAGATTGTTCTCTCCTCCACCAAGAGGTTAAACTGGCTGGTTCTGATATTGATTCTGGTGATCAGGATGTTTTTGTTGATGAAGATGGAGTTGTTGTTTGGGATGGCTCAAAATTGAAGAATGGTGTTTTTGTTGGTGAGCTGTATTCTCTTAAGATTCAGTGGAAGAAAAAGGAGGTGCCAAAATTTAGGGATTGGTGTCACGGATGGGCTGGGTGTGTTCCTCATGTGTACACTGGAGATTTTGATGACAGGGTTGTACCCTTGGATGTTGTTTTGTTGGATTTTGAAGATGAGACCTGGGGTCAGACTGGGTTTTAATTTATTTTGGTTGAATATCTGTTAACCTTGGAGAGACCAGATATTTGTGATGATGATACTTGGGTGGCAATCAAGAATAAGAGTCCTGGCTTTTATGTGTCAGGAAGGAGGTTTATGAGGAAAAGACATCCAAATCCTCAGGTAGTGGTGACTCAGAAGAAGGGTCAAGAGTTGGTGTTGAAGTCTTTGCATGAAAACCTTGGTCATAGAGGCTTTGTGGAGACTTATAGAAGAGTGGCAGATATATATTTTGGTTGCCAGGTATGAAGTTGGCTGTGCATGGTTAAGTTCAATCTTGTGAAGAATGTCAAAGAAGAAGTCACTTGAAACCTAAAGAGGTTAGCCCTGCTACTGATGAAACAACTGTGTTTGAACTAGTCAGTCTGGAAGCTGTCCATATCAAAGAGGGAAGGTATAAATATTTTACTGTTGCCAGGGATGATTTATCTGGTTGGGTTGAGGCAGTGCCTCTGGTTAGTTTGACTGCCAAAAATGTGGCAGAATTTTTGAAGAAGGAATGGGTGTTTAGGTATGGGTTGATGAATCTGGTGACTGTTGATAGTGGGCTAGAGTTTGGAGCTGAATTTAATTAATCTGTGGAAATTATTGGTTCTAAAGTCATAGTGGCTACACCTTATTATCCTGAAGCTGAAGGTATGGTTGAAAGAGGCCATCAAGTTATCAAGAATGGTTTGGTGAAAATGTGTGGATATAGTGCTTAAAAATGGAGGCATAATTTACCCTTGGTGTTATTTGCTGATAGGGTCACTGTGAAAAGGACAACTGGCTAGTCCCCTTATTAATTTATTTTTGGGAAGAAAGCTATTCTACCATTGGATTTGGAAGCTGTCTCTTATCTTTGAATTGATTGGGATGATGTGTGCCCAAAAGAAGATTTGCTTTGTGCCAGGATGAAACAGTTGGAATCTAGAGAGGAATGTCAAGAGAAGGCATACTCTAGAATGATGAAGATAAGAAATCAATCAGTCAGATAATGGGACAATAAGTTTGCTCATAGACTCAGGAATCGCTTAAAACCTGTTTGTTTGGTTTTGGTTTATAATAGAAGTTTGGAGAGTCAGTGGGAAAAGATGTTTGCTGACGGATGGAATGGACCTTACAGATTCATATCTCAGGTACCTGGAGGTTCTTATGTTTTGGAGGAGTTAGATGGCGCAGTCTTAAAGAAGAGAGTTGCTGCTGATCAGGTGAAGAGATTTTACCCTAGAGGCACTAGAAGTGAAGAAGATTGACTCGGCAATGAGGATAAACTATGGAGCATTCTTTAATTTTGGATTTTGGTGATGCTGTGCATCTGTTTTGTTGGAAACATTTTTTTAGAAGGTACCCATGGGTGGGGCTTATAGAATTTTATTTGGCAAGTGTGGGGGTAACTGATGGGCTGGCTTCTCTATCTAAAGTTACCCCAGATTGTCAGTTTCCAAGCCCTTCTCTTAATTTGGTTGAACCCTAGTATTGTTTATCTTCACAGGTTTAGTCCTATATGACTTGAAACTGGAAATTCTTTTGGTTTTCAAGTGCTGGACTCTTCACTCTTATTGTTTTTGGTTTAATGTGTTGGATATGGTGTTTTTGTTAGAAGGTACCCAGGGGGGGGCTTCTAGATTTTATTTTGGAAAGTGTGGGGGTAACTGATGAGCTGGCTGCTCTGTAAAACAGTTACCCCAAAATGTCTGTTTCAAGTATTTTGTTTGTCCTAGTTAAATCCTAGTTCTGGTTTTTGCTATTCAGGTTTCAAGTCCACTATGACTTTAAACTGGATTTTTGGTTCAAGACTGGCTTCTTTGGTTTTGGTGGTGGATCAGTGGTGGTCTCCCATCATTTTTACTTATTGGAGGTAGCCCACGTAGTGATCATTTCCTTGGACTGGACTTTCTATGGAGCCGGAATTTTTTTTTTCTTTAATTTTTGTGTCTATGGTTGTGTTAGATAGTAGTTTTAGATTATTTTCTTTTTTCTCTTTTTTTCCTTTAATTTTTTATGGGAGTTATTAGGATATAAAGTGGGAAAAATCACAAAATTTTATTATATGGTGTCACACATCAGGGTCACCTGGATGTGGGCAAGCATTGGTTGGGAAAGGCTCATCAATTAGCAGGGAAATTCTATTTTCTTTTTTTTATCTTTATCTCATTTTTTTATTATTTTCTTTGATTTCTATTTATTTCATATTTTCATTATTTATATTATTTCTCTTAATTTATTTTATCACAATTCATTTAAAAATTATTTAAAGGTGTATCCACATCAAGGTGCACTTGGATGTGGGTAGGGTATCAGTGGATCAGCTCATCAATTGGCTGGGGGATACCATTTTATTATTTTTTAGACAGGAGAAGGGTCTAGTGGAGCTCAAGAACTGTTGGATAATACTTCAAGATATTCTGTTAGTCCTCCAAGACTTAAAACAGGCTGGTGTTTTTTAGATTGCTTCAAGATCTTTATTATTGTTACTACTGTGGATCTGTTAGTCCTCTTAGACTTTAGACTGGCTGGTTTTCAAGATTTTATCAAGAATTTGGCTATGCTTTTTTGGATCTACTAGTCCTCCAAGACTTTAAATTGGCTTATTACAATTTTATTTTAAAAATTTGAATCCTCTATGGGTTCTGTAGTCCATCAAGACTTTAAACTGAACACTGGTAGTCTGTGAAGACTTTAAACTGAACACTGGTAGTCCGTCAAGAATTTAAACTGAACACTGTGGTTAGTCTGTCAAGACTTTAAACTGAACAATGGTAGTCTGTCAAGAATTTAAACTGAACACTGTGGTTAGTCCATCAAATCTTTAAACTAAACACTGTGGATAGTCCATAAAGACTATAAACTGAACACTGTAATAGTCCATCAAGACTTTTAACTGAAAACTGGTAGTCCTCCAAGACTTAAAACTGGCTGGTTTTTTTTTAAGAATTCTTCAAGATTTTTATTTTTTGTTACTACTGTGGATCTGTAAGTCTGTCAAGACTTTAAACTGAACACTGTGGTCAGTCCATCAAGACTTTAAACTAAAAAATGGTATAGTCCCCCAAGACTATAAGCTGAGTATGGTTTGATGGTTGTCTCCTTCAGGACTAAAAACTGATAATGTGATGTTGGTGTGATTCTGGTAGAGGACATCCAAGGGGGAGTCTCTTAATTTTGTTAAGGAAAGTGTGGGGGTAACATATGAGCTGGCTGCTCTGTAGAACAGTTACCCCAGAATGTTAGTTGTTTTCTTTGTTATTTGATGTTTTCATCTCTTGTTCTGTCTTTTTGATTCAGGTTTTAAAGTCCCCCAAGACTATAAAATGAGGGCTGTTAGTCCCCCAAGACTTAAAACTGAGGAAATTATTTTATTTTCTTTATTTATAAATCAAGATTTTCAGGCAAGAAGCAAATACAGAGAAGAATCAAGAGATGTAACAAAATGTTCAGCATTGGCTTTGAACTGGTGAATGAGCTTATTCCTTTTCTCAAGGTCCTGTGGGTTCTTGGAGGGAGTGAATTTGAAGTAATTTAGAATGAGATGCTTCTTTTGAGAAGAATGTTGTTGGAATTTGTCTTTGATGCTGCGCAATGGATTAGGTGGGGGTGCTTCAATGGTTCCCACATTTTCATAATCACTGTCAGGATGAAAATGAACTGGAAATTTGTCAGATTGAATTTCAGTATGAAGAAGTATTGGGCTTACCATCAGAAGGACCAGGGATGGTAGAGCTAGTGGTTCTGGTGTGGTTGGCACTCTTTTTTGAAGGGTGTAATTTGTTGACCAGTCTGGGGATCAGGATGGATGGTCTGGATCTTTTGGTGCTGGTAGGAGGTGGATCAGGTTAAGGAGGAGTAGAAGATGCTGAAGAGGACAATGGACCAGATCTGAAACAATTCTTCTTCCTAGAGTGGCAGGCATCACAGGAGGTTCTGTAGGGATGAGCCGGTGGTGTGATGGTACAGATGAAATTGTTGTCAATGCAGTATTGGCAAGGACCCATGTCAGTAGCAGATTTGGAAAGAAAGCTGAACATGGTGGTTGTAGTGTAGGAGAATGTGGAAATTCTCTATTTTAGGGAGGATGTGGTCTTCCAGCATTGGCAGAGCCCTTTGTTGGTCTATTTGGTGTTGTTTTGATATGTCTTAAATGGCATTGTTTATTAATTGGGTGTTTTTCAGGATTTATTCAGCAAATTTTGGGACTGCGAGGATGTAGATACTACCATTGGATAGCCCCTGTTTTTCTCTATATTTTATTTCTTGTTGACATTTTTCAGATTTTAAGTATTAAAGGGATTATTTCTCATTTTTCATTTAAAAAGATAGCTGTTTAATTTTTTTCGTGTTTTACTGGCTAAACTTAAGTCTTAGAGTTAAGTGCTTAGTACCATTAGAATGAGCTAATTTTTCTCTACATTTTTTTCTTAATTTTGTTATAGCCTAATTATGTGTTTAAAAGGTTTTAGTAGTTGTAGTAGATTTTTCTAAGTATTTTGGGTATTTTTGGAGGTTTTTGGAGGTTTTCTGGCTTCAGGGTGGTCTGGCTGCCTCAGGAGGGCCTCCCAACGTCAGGCAGACAGCTGCCTTGGTGCTAGATGGCTGGGAAGCTTTTCTAGAGGGGTTTTATGCAATTTGGCGCTCAAGAAACGCCAAATTCATTGATGTGAATGGGCTTTTAGATAGTGGTCTGTGTGTACATAGTGAATAAGACAGTTTGGGGAAACTTTAATTATCATACAACCATCTGGAAGGGATATCCTTGTTCATCACTCATTTTTCACTGTTTTTTGGCCACAATTGGCTGTGTTTTTGCAAGGGGAGTTCTTCATTTAACTTAACTTGGAAACTGGTTTCTCTGGTATAGTCTTTCAAGCTATATCAAGTATTATTGCTGTCTCTGGTGTGGATTTTCAACCTACAACAAGTATCATTGCTTTCTCTGGTGTGGAAACTGGTCTACATTTCAGTTTTTTGGTTTGGTAGTCTGTATGGAGACTACTTTCTTGTCTGATATGGCATTCAAGTGTGTTGGAAAAGGGGCTTTAGCAACAGGAACCAATTTACTTTAGCAGGTAAATATCACTTTATTTTTCTAAAGGGACAGGAGATTTTCTCTCTGGGTTTTCTCCAACTCCCTTGGTCAAGGCCTATAGCTAGTACTATAGGATGGTCTACATCTCCACTACCTTTTTATTACCACCATTGCCGCCTTTTTGCTCACTACCACCTCCACCTTCTCGCTCACTACCACTACCACCACCTCCACCTCCTTGCTTACTACCACCACCACCACCTTCTTGCTCACTACCACTACCACCACCTCCACCTCCTTTCTCACTACCACCACCACCTCCTTGCTCACTACCACCATTACGAACACCTTTCTCACTACCACTACTACCACCACCACCACTCACACCACCATCACCACCTTTCCCACCCCCTCAATCACCTCACTCAACACCACAACCAGCTTGCTCACCACTACAACCACCTTGCTCACCACCAGATAAAGCATGAAGAAAAAGAGAAATGAAAATTTACTACACAACTGTGGAAAAAAGTACAGTAGCCTAATTAAAGATCAAAAAATAATAATAATGTTCTTATAGTTAGGAAAAAGGCTGTACATGCTCTAAAATTGTAGCTAGGTGAGAGCAAATGAACTTCAGAAGTTTGAGATACTTCTAAAATCCTCTTTTTTGAAATTAGAAATATACTAAAATATTTGAGACATGAGAAAGCAACTTTGGTGACTTTCTCATTAGTGTTTTGTACATAAGGAGCAAGAAATTTCACTCCTTCCTTTTTTTATGCAGTTAGTTTAGGGTGTTTTGGATGTTTGGTTGCTTATAAATCAATCATGAGTGAGGGGAAAGGGTTTTAATGAAGAGAGGGAGTGGAGTGAAAGATGGGAGTGAATTAATGAGCAGAGAGGAGTGAGTGGAAGAGGAGAATTGAAAGGGGAGGGGTGATAGGAGCTGCAAGTGGAGAATGTTACAAAAGGAAAGGAGAGGTAGTGGGAGGTGAGAGAGAGGGACAGTAGTGAGAATTGTGAAACCAGAACTTTTTGTTGAGAAAGTGCATATTTGAATGAAATAATTGAATTATTTCATTTTGAGATCCACCAGTGTTGGGGCTAGTGTGTTTCAGAAATCTGCACTTAAATAAGTGTGAATTTAGTCAAATTTAAGTGCATATTTGTAAGTCTGGGTTTGCCAGAACTGACACCCCCTAAAAATTTTATTTTTATATTAAAAAGTTTTAAATTAAATACTTTGAATTTTTGGAAATAAACACAGATGATGAATAATTTTGAGAGAATATTTTATTGAAAATATTTGTATGTTGATTTTTTAATACTATGAAATGACTATTTTCTCTTTATAAAAGATTAAGAAACTAACCTAAAGTAAATTTTATAATACTATTCTATATAAAAAATTATCTGATATTCTGTTTAGATTCAAAATACTTCATAAATTTTTTTTTATTTTAAGTAAAAATTATATAGATCCTTCAGAGCCTCACATTATTTTTTCTTTGATTTATATGTGTATTTTAAATGGAATCCTCGTAGGATAAAAATGGTTGTTTTTTGAAAATAAAAGAAATTTATTTCAAATAAATATATATTTTGTAAAAGCTCAAATTTTAACATTTCTTTTCTCTCTTATATCTGTACTGAAGAGTTGAAATATCCTGTACTTAAAAAACTATTAATAAAAATATACTCATTCTAGTATTGTTTTTTGATAAGTCCAATTAAAAGAAAATTTATAAATTCTTATTTTTAAATGAAATATTAATAGGATTGTATTTGATAGAATTTGAAATTGAATATCCGAGTCATATATTCTTTTCCTATTGGTGTGTATAGCATATTTCTAATAAATAATTAACCCATAAATTTTTTTGAAGAAATATATGTAAATTTTTGGTTGTGAATTACTTCTGTCAAAAAATTTTTTCTAAAGACTAAAAAAGTGTACCTGCAACTTTTCACTTAACTTATTTCTCAACAGCATAGAATTGAAAAAAATTTTCTATTCATTTTAAATATGTATTAATGTTTATTTTAATTAAAATATGATCCCTTTAACCCTAGCTTTTTTATATGAGTATGACTAAAAATAACTATTGTACCTTTTTTACATAATAATTATCATATAGTAATTTTTGAATGAAAAACTAATATAATGATGAAAAAATACCACTTCTGCCTATTGGATTCAGATCTTGAACAACATTATAGTCCAAAATTCAACATGAAGCACATTATTTCACATGAGAGCACTTTTGAAAATCTATGGTTCTTATTCCCAGATGGACACATCAATTCTTCTACCATATAGCATGGAAGCACACTTAAGCATCAAAATTATAGTTTAGAGAGATTTATACTTTCTTGTCATGTTTTATGGTTAAAATTTTACATCTAGTATTAATTTCAATATTTCATATCAAAAATTACCTCATTATTGATTAATTCTTTCACCTCATGAGATCACATTACCAAATTAAAATATTTTGATGCAATGGTGATGAACTACATCATGAAGTGTTCCAGAATCTCATATATGTATAAATTTTACTAAATTATTATTACAAAACTCCTTAGTGTTTGAGGAATATCTAGAACAAAAAAAGAGCAAAAATTAACTTCATTTTAACTTTAACCATCTTCTTGCATTTAAAAAGTTCAAAAGCTGGATTAAAATATAATATTATAAGAGTTATACCTCTTGCCAGAAATGTAATCAAATTATTCCTCAAATAATAGTGGTTATTAACAAAAATCTGTGAGAATATGTCAAGGTACGCCTTTGGTCTAGAAGTTTTGGTATGAAGTTTTACAAGGATTGTAAAGGTTTAAATGGACTCTCAACAAATTTGTACGTATTTCTTAATTCAAAGATGATTATTTTACTCAATTAAAGGAGGTAGGATTAAAATATTAATATAATTTATAGATTAGAGTTACGTATTGTAAATACTAATGATATAGAATATAAGAATAAGTTTTGATTTGTTATTGTTGTAATAAAATGATGTAGTAAAGGAATGATTAAAAGACAACAAAAAGAGAGGCCTTATATAGGCAAAGGAGAGACAAATCACGGCAATCAAATTCTAAAAACAGTAGTATGAGAGAGAGAAAAGAATATTACAGAAGGAGTATTTTCAAATAATAAAGTTATTCTAAAAAGAAGGCGTCAAAAAGATGTATTTACAGAGTATGTCAGAAATACATCAATTTATTTAATATTTACTGTAGAAGTCAATTCTAAATGAGAAATTTGAATTTTTTGTATATATTTAAGATTATTTGAATATTAAAATCTTATTTTAACTTAATATCTATTTTTTAATATAAATTTTTATTTTTTCCAACCTGTCAAATGAGCACGGTGTTAGAGAAAAATATAAGGGACAATTTTATATTTTAATTTTAATTATTTATTTACTTTTATCATTCTGTAATTAGTTAATTTATTATAACTAATTTTAATGTAACTAAATTATAATTAAATAATAATTAAAATGATAAGGTGCGGCTTCATCCAGTAAATAATTAATTATTTCACTGGGTAAGTCTAGTAGCCTGGCTGACAGAATACTTCATTGAGTCAGAGATTATAAAAACACATTTATATCTTTTATTTATTTAGCTCTGTGTGTTTTTAATCTATTCTAGAGGAAAAAGTTTAAGAATTTTGATGGCTCATTATTTTTTTTAGATAAATTAATTGTATTTAAAATAATAATATAGCATAATCAGAAAATGGAAAACTAAATCAAAGTAAGAATCAGTCCATATGGCTTAAACTTGAAAATTAATGCTTCAAATTTTGGGTTAAATGGATTTTTTAATAAACAGAGCCACTGATTTTATTTAATATTTTTTCCACAAAATATTAATAAAATCATCAGAAAGTTTAAAATAAATTTTGAAATAAATGATATGATTTTCAGTTTTTTTAATGATCAAATGAAATTAAAAATTAACATTAAACTGTGTTTTATAAAAAAAATACATTCAATTTATCAAATTCTTAAGCTCCCCTTGTTTGAATTTATGTTAATTTTTCATTGAACTTTCAATATTACTTCAGCACCAAATCATTTATCCTAGGTTAAGGGTTCATGGTGAGCTCAAAGTAAAGTTCAGTATCAGCTAATTATAAGTTCAGTATGAGTTTGATTTGACTTCAAGTTGAGGACTTGCTAGCAAGTCCCTCCTAAATATTGTGTGGTGTATAACTTCAAAACTATTTGGAAACATTTTGGAAACATTATCTGAGAATTTTCCACTTGTTTTTAAGGTGTGTATGGGCTATTTTTTGTATTTTTTTAGTATAAAATTTAAGAAATGTTTTTTGAGAGTTTTCCAGTGATGTCTAAATTTAGTTTGGCAGTTTTGGGTCCTTTTTCAACTAAAAAAATTGGAAAAAATTCAGAAATTTTTTACAAAGAACTCAAAGTGATTTTCATATGATTTTTGGGACTTTTCTAGAGAATTTTGAGCAATTCTTTTTGGAAGTTTTAAAAACTTTTCAGGGAGCTTTTTGGGAATTTTTTGGGGAATTTAAGGGAGTTTTGTGGACTTTTATAGAATATATAAGAATTTATTGTCACTTTTATTTTTTTTTATGCTTTGTATTTTTTTTCAAAGTCAAGTAGGAAAATTTAATAAATTAATATGATGAAATCTAAGACTTTAGATTGTATGAATAGAGTCATCATATTAATTCATTAGATTTACTTTGGATAAAGAAAAACAATATGTAAGAAAAAAATTTGGTGATTTGCACCCCCTGCTATGTTAAAGAGGTTATTGACATTTTTTTTGAAATAAATATTTTTTTACTTGGAAAAAATTTGGTGATTTGCTGTCAGGCTGAGTTCAAGTACAGAGACATGAAATAGCTTGAATAGTCAGTTGTCTAGAATATTTTTAATGGTCCTATATGAATACTGTAGTACAAACCCAATTAGTATTAAAATATAACTTAATAAAAGGGTCTCAGTAATTTTAAATCTCACTAATTATATATGGGTTACAATCTTATAGTTGGTAGAAAAATAGATGTAATAATTCAGATAATATTCAAAGAATTTATAATTACTATTGATATGTGTAGTGATTTTATTAGTTTTATATTTAGATTGTAATGATAAAGAATGTTGAAAACAAGACCAAAAACCCCCTACTTTTATAACCAATAGTCCTCCAATGTAACCCCTTGATTTACCAGTCCTATACATGGCTAATGACACCTCATTCTAGCCAATACACCTGTGAAGAAACATAAATAATGACCAATAACATAATAAGAATGATGTCAGCCAGGCTATTCCAGGAGTCCAGTAAATGATATATAACTTATAAAACCTTAAACAGTGGGTAAGAAT
The DNA here is from genome assembly GCA_030280995.1 of Hemileia vastatrix. Taxonomy (NCBI): domain Eukaryota; kingdom Fungi; phylum Basidiomycota; class Pucciniomycetes; order Pucciniales; family Zaghouaniaceae; genus Hemileia; species Hemileia vastatrix. Next base: position 31,588,243 of record JASXTE010000011.1, read on the forward strand.
TGTATTTAATGAATATAACTTAATATTTTATTGCATAATGAAATTATATAAGTATTTTATTATATACAAGTGTTACATTAAATTTATTGGTTATATATATTTTTATATACAGTTAAATTGAACATAATATAATATATTCTACAAATAATGGCGCCTTTTTATGTATTTAATAATTATAAATTTATATTTAATTAATTGAAAAAACATATATTATAATAAGTGTAAAATTGACTTATAATATATTTAAATTAATTATTTAAATTTATATATTAAATAACACCTCTCATATAATACTAAACAATAATTAATGACGCTTCTTTTGACCCTTAATTGTGTTAGAAAAAACAAATAAATTAATTTATACTAAATTGAGATTAATTACATGTTTTGTTGCGTCAAAGTATTTTTTGTTTCACTTAAAATATCCTTTAATCAGATTGTACCATCTGTTTGGAATTATATTTCTCATAGTTCCTATGTTCCAATCTTGTTTATTTATTCACTATTTTCACTTACTGATTTGGGAATTAATGGCGGGGAAATTGGATTCTTAATTGGGGTTTTAATTATTTGTTTCATGTTTTTCTCTATATTGTTATGTTTCATTTACTCTTTTGATATATTTGTTTTATTCCATTCTAATCATTGTATTTACAAATATAGTAGCGCTTCAGAGGACCCATTGCCTATAAAAGGGCCTTGGATAATCCCCTGTAGCCTCATCACTTATTACACACTCAACAAATCAAATAACTATTTTATTACGTTTATATTTTTTTATTAGTAATACAAATCTAATTAAAAGTTTATATAACAAATTAAAGGTTGCTTTAAGTCTGATAGTAATTAAAATTGTTTGCCGCGCAGAACCCTTACATTTAAAAATATTATTGTTAATAAAATCTAAGTTTTTGTCACCTCTCAAAGTTGCTCACCGTTGTTTCCCTCTCAGATAAATTAAATATATATTATTTTGATTTATTTCTTTATTTTCCCTTGTCCTCCTCCTTCTCTCCTCCTTTCCTCCTATTTTCCTTACCTCTTCTAGACGACTGACCGACAACTGGGGACCTTTCCAAACAACGACGACGATCGAGCCTGGCGACGAACAACAAAACGCACGGACCACCTAGCAAAACGAAACTTTTGCCGCGACTGTGTTTCGAACTTGGGTTCGACATCTTAGGTTTATATAATATTAATTTTTATATTATTTTGAAGTGATTTTTCGATCACTATAGTAAGTTCACCTTTGCGCCTCTCACTCATATTACTATATTTTTATTGCAATAACAGTGATTGTGGCTTAATTGCTGATTCACTGAGTGTAAGTGTTCAATTTTTAAAAATTTTTTTTCCTAGTTGACCATTATAGAGTGTTAAATCCTCTTAGTCATAGAAGAATTGACATTTTTTATTAATACAAATTGAATTATTAATTTAATTTTTTTTTATTATTAATTATTGTTAATTTTGGTTGACTTAAAAGTACATTGTGCTTAGTCCCAAATATATTGCCATATTTAAATATTGGTAATTAATTGGTTGAATTAACTTGATTGTTATTCCCAATTTAACCTTGCAATCCATTTTTTTTAAATTAATTTTTTTTAATTATTACTTTATATTGAAAATTATTTTTTCTATAATTTAATTAATAAAATTTTTTTTTATTATTTGGAGCAATTATTGACTAACCTTTATTATTTTTTTAATAAATAATAAGTAAATTAAAATCTTCCCACTAGTATGTCCAACAATTTGGCAGAAAAAATGGATAACATGCAAGTGGATGAAATAGAAATTGACTATGATGCTGACACTGATGTGGAAATGACAGGAAATGCAAACAAACCAAACCCCCTTCCCCCAGTACCACAGAAGGAAGTAAAGCCTCTAGTGCCTCAAGAAGGTCTTCCAAAAGGCTTCAAAATAAAAAAGCTTCCTCTGCCACAACAAATCAGCAACCTATCCAGTCATATAAAAGAGTTGAAGACAGAAAATATGATGTACAAAGCAAAGGTAGACACATTGTGGGATCAGGTCCAAGAACTCAGGAACCAGATTCAGGCCCAGGCCCCTCCTCAGTTGCCTCCCAATCAGCCTCAGTTTCAGGCTCAACCTTCACAGCCACCCAGCTCAACCATCCAAAATCCAAATACTATGGAAGTAGAGCAATGGAAATGGGATTATCTAATGAGTCACTACCAACAGAATGTGCAACACCCTCCTCATCATCAGCCTGGCCCATCCAGAACACCCAATTTCCATCCACCTCCTCATCCCTACCAACAAGGCAGGAGAAAGAAGGCCCAAGCACAATCCCAAACCCAGTCCCAGGGGAAGTTTCCTCCTCTGCCATGGTAAGTAATTTAGTTGATAGTCACTTGGGTATGTTTTCTAATAAATCTTCTTCTGCAGGTAATATTATTGAACATGGTGAAAGAACAGTTAAACCTGTTAAAAGACAGCTTCCTGTAACTAGTAGCCCTATTGATGTAATTAGCAAATTGTCATTTGATGAACCTTTACATTTAACTTCTACATCTTTAATTAATCCCTCTCTTGCAATTAAAAATGATTCTGTTCCCCCTGAAATCTATACCTTAATTGAAAAAACTTCTGAGGAAATATTGAAAGATACCCTTGATTTTAATATTGTGAGAGACAAACATGTGAGAGATGTGTTAATCCATGAAAATGATAGATTAAATAATTTACACTTGCAATGTAAAGTGAGTTCTTCTGTACAAGATACAGCTTATTTAAAAATCAAAGAAACCTTGAATATTGTTCTTAGTCAACAAAAACAAATAAGAAGTGACCATAGAGCTATCTCAGATAGAAATATCAGTCTACATAAGACCTTGAGTGAATTGAAACCCCTTATTGAGGAAAATTATTCATTCAAGAATGAAATAAAATCTCTGCAAAATGAGTTTAAGAAGCTAAAAAATGATTTCCATGCACTAAGTACCAAACACTCAGTTTCTGAGGACAGAAATGTTCTATCTCTTGCAAAATTAAATGACCAGATGTCTGAAATTCCAAGAATAAGAAACTATGTGTCTGAACTACAGGAAAAGTTCTCAACCTTAACCATCAATAATGAATTAAATGAGATTTCTGTAAATAAGCTGCATAAAAATAAAGGGAAAAAACCTGAACAAAGTTCATCCTTTCTTCCTCATATTTCAACCATTAAACAAACTGACAATGAGTCTGTAAAATCTTTTGCTACTAGCAAAAAATCTTGTGATGGTCATGCACCAGCTGTTTCTGTAAATAATGAAATTTCTGAACACCTGGCTAAACTTCAGGAATTATTAATAATGAATAATTCAAACCAAAAAGTGGACCATCCCAGTAGTCAGAAAAATTGGCCTAAGTTAGACCAATATCCTACCTTTGATGGTGATTCTTCTTCTGATTGGCAACACTTTATCCAGAGAATTGATAATTTAAAGAGATCTTATAAACTACCTGATGAGGAAATTGTTTCTAAGCTAATTTCTTTATTTTCCAATGTAGCCTTGATGTGGTATGAATCTGTCCTCTTAGATAACAATCATTATACATGGAATGATTGGAAATCCTTGATTGATAATCAGTTTGGTGGTTCAAAATTCAGGTTAGCTCAGCAGAGACTGTATGAGAATACTAGATATGTATCCTCCTCTGTTGAAAAGCCCATTGTTTTTCTGATGAAAATAACTAAAATCCTTAGAGCAATTGATCCAAAGATGGATTATGATATTTGGAGAGATAAAATCTTGTATAAATTACCAAATTCTCTTAGGGATTTGATTGTTGCTAGAACTGAGCATGTAAGGGAATATTCTTCTTTCATTAATATCTGTAATGAAGTACTACTCAACCATAGATATGAACCAAATAATTACCTTAGTAAATCTTATAATGATCAGAATAAACCTTCTATAAAGCTCCCAGAAAAATCTGGTAAACCCTCTGCCCCATTTGCACCTAAAAAATATGCAACAAATACTTGTTATAAATGTAACAAACCGTGGCAGAAGGGTCATGTTTGTGACAAGAAAATTCATCTTGTTGAACAAAATGAAGACACTGATGAAGTTGAACTTGATGTCAATAATTCTTCCAGTGACTGTGAAAGTAATATCTCCTATGACAATGAATCTGTTAAAGATGTTTTAATGTTGGAACATGATGTCCATTATTTAAATAATATATCTGAAGATTGTGTATTGAATTTATCTTCAGTAGAAAATGCTGAGATAATTAAAGATATTACTAACAATTCTATTCCTATATCCCCTTTAAAGGCACCTGTTATCATTAATGGTAAAAATGTTGATGTAGTTCTTGATTCTGGTGCTGGAGGAAGTGTAGTATCTGAAAAAGCTTTGGCTTCAGTGGATAAGGAATATTTGAGTAAATTGTTGCCTATAACTTCTGAAAAATGGAGAGGGTATGGTTCTACCTTATTTCCTATTGGCAAATACTAAACCACTGTATTCTTCAAATATAATGGTGGTTTTGTCAGAGCTATTTGTGAGTTTATTGTCATGAAAAATGATAATTTGAGCAATTGGTTTATTATGGGAAATGATATTTTAACCATGTTTGGTGTGAAACTGGACCCAGCAAATAATTGCTTTACCTTAGGAATGAATGGGAAAAGAAAATTCAAAATTTCTTCTCCTAGACCTTCTGGGCATTTGTTGAAATCTTGTAACTCACTGACCCAATGTAAAGGTAGAACAACAACTGAAATGGATGATTTATTAGATGAAATAAATACCGCTTCTTTTGGTGATCAGTTGACTAGTGAACAAAAGGATTCTATTGTTGCCTCTATTACCTCTTTCCCTATGGCTTTTGCTCATGGTTCTCATGTCTTGGGAATTGTTCAGGAAGAGATGAAAATTACCTTATCCTGTAATTTGAGTGATATTCCTCCTTCCCTTCAGAAAAAACCATATCCTTCTTCTCCATCAAAAAGAAAAGATATTGAATATAATATTGAAACATTATTGAAAATGAATATCATTGAGAAAGTGGATGTCACCCCCAAATATTGTGTCATCTCCCCAGTCTTGATTTCATATGAAAAAGATAAAGCTAGATTATGTGGAGATTACACACTACACAATATAGGGGGTGGACTTGCTAGCAAGTCCTCAACCTGAACTCAGATGGAACTCAGATGGAACTCAGACTGAACTCATACTGAACCCATACTGAACTCTACTTGAACACCCACCTAAAACTGTTCTGCTGAGTGGTGTTCATCCCTGATTGTATGGTTCCTTTATCAATAGCTCAATGTGTGTTCAATCTATGGTGAGTTTGGGTCCAAGGTTGCGGACTTGCTAGCAAGTCCGCCCCCCATATTGTGTGGTGAAAGAGCTTTAAATACTTATACTGTTGATGATATTTATCCTTTACCCAGAATTAATTCAATACATGCTACTTTGCAAGGTGCAAAATTTATTAGTTGTCTGGATGGTAATAAAGGTTATCATCAAGTTCCAGTTGAGAAAAATTCTCAAAATTTTTTGCTGATTTCTACTCATATGGGAATATATAAGTATGTTAGGATGCCATTTGGCCCTAAAAATGCTCCTTCAGTTTTCCAGAAAGTCATGGATAACACTTTCCATCAAGAAATTATTGAAGGTTGGCTCATGGTTTATATTGATGATATTATTGTTTTTTCTAAAACTTTTGATGAACATATGACTCACTTGAATAGAGTTTTCCAAAAAATGGATGAAATCAATATGACCTTATCTTTAAAAAAGTGTAAATTTGGTTTTCAATCTTTGAAAGTCCTTGGCCATGTTGTGTCAGGCTTACAAATTTGTGTAGACCATAATAAAGTTGCTGCCATTCAAAATGTGAAAGCACCAACTTCTGTAAGAGAAATCCAAAGTTTTTTGGGTATGTGTGGCTATTATAGACAATATATTAAAAATTATCAGGTCATAGCCTTGCCTCTTACAAAACTGACCAGAAAAGATGTTGCTTTTCTCTGGAATAATGACTGTCAAAAAGCTTTTGATACATTAAAAAGTTGCTTAATGACAGCCCCTATATTGGCTCTTCCAGATTTTAACAAGCCATTTGTCCTTTATACAGATGCTAGCTTTATTGGTCTGGTTGCTGCCCTTCACCAAAAGCAAATTATTAATGATAAATCCTCAGAGGTTGTAATTTGTTATATTTCAAGAACCTTAAGAAATAGTGAATTGAAATATGGTGCCACTCAATTGGAGTGCTTAGCAGTTTTTTGGGCTCTTGAGAAACTTCATAACTACTTGGATGACCAAAAATTTGAGTTGGTAACTGACTGTAGTGCCGTGAAATCTCTCTTAAACCTCAAGACACCTAACAGACATATGTTCAGGTGGCAACTTGCTGTTCAAGAATACAGAAAAAGGATGACTATTATCCATAGAGCTGTAAATGTTCACTCTAATGTTGATATGCTCTCCAGATTGCCTCTGCCAAATAATGACTCCAATCCTGCTTATGTACCTGAAGATGATACTGTTCATATACATGGTATATTTATAGTTGATATGGAAGAAGAGTTATTACAGTTAATACTGGATTCATATGATAAAGATTCTGATTTAAATAAATTAGTTACTATTTTGAATGATCCTAAGAATGCTTCAATTCAAGCATTAATAAAAACTCTTCCTGCAAAGTACCAAAATGCTTTAAATAAAGGAAAGTTTTCTATTGAAGATGGTTATATATATTATAGAAGGAAGCTTACCAATGTAATTGTTATTCCTCCTTCAATGAAAGAAACTATCCTCAAACTTTGTCATGATGACATATTAGCTGGTCATTTTGATCTTGAAAAAACATTGATTAGAATCAAAAACACTGCATGGTGGGCTAATATGTCTGAAGACACAAAATTATATGTTGAATCTTGTGATTCCTGCCAAAAATCTAAAAGGTTAACAGGTAAGAGAGCAGGGTTATTACAACATATTGAAGCACCTAGTGCTCCCTGGCAAATCATTAATATGGATTTTGTCACTGGTCTTCCTGTTGCAGGTAAAGACAGCTTTAACTCTTGTTGGGTAATAGTGGATAGATTCACAAAAATGTGCAAATTTATTCCAACCCACAAAGATGTATCCACCAAAGAATTAGCTTTCTTATGGTGGTCTTACATGTTTAATATTATTGGTTTTCCAAAAGCCATTATCTCTGATAGGGATCCAAAATTCACTCCTGAGTTTTGGACCTCTTTGATGGATATTTGTGGCTGTGAGTTAAAATTGTCTACAGCTCACCATCCTCAGACTGATGGTCTAGCTGAAAGAATGATTCAAACTCTGGAAGATATGATTAGAAGGTATTGTGCCTTTGGTTTAGAATATAAAGACAATGACAGATTTACTCATGATTGGGTCACTCTTTTGCCTGGTCTTGAATTTGCATATAATAGCACTGTTCATTCTGTCACTGAGAAAAAGCCTTTTGAGCTTTGGTTAGGTTATGTCCCAAACACTCCTGCTCAGATTCTCAACAATAAATTACCTAAGTTGGAACTACACCCTGGTGTAAAATCTTTTATGCAAATGCAACAGCTATGCAGAAAACATGCTCAGAGTTGTATTGATAAAGCATTTGAATATGAAAAGAAAAGATGGGATAAATCCCATAAAGAATACACATTTAACAAGGGTGATGAAGTGTTGATCTCTACTGTAAATTTCAATTTACAAGGTAACCACAAATTAAAAGATCCTTTTGTAGGACCATTTGTTGTTAAAAGAATGGTTGGTGATAATGCAGTATAAGTTGTATTGTATTCTCCATATGATAGGAAACATCCTGTCTTTCCCATTTCTTTGCTTAAACCTTATACTTCCAACAGTGACTTATTTCCAAAAAGAAGAGGAAGACCTAAGAAGAACCCTCAGGAAGTCACAGAAACAGCAGAAATTGATAAAATTCTCAATGATAGAATTATCACTTCTGAAAGAGGTACTGAATATTTATTGAGATATAAGAACAAATCATCTGAACATGATGCATGGATACCTGGCAAGGAAATTTCAAATCTGCCTGCTCTGTTGAAAAAATACAAAAAGAAAAAATCTTAGCATTTTTTTTATTGTTTTTTTAGAGTGAGGGAGTGTCAGCCAGGCTATTCCAGGAGTCCAGTAAATGATATATAACTTATAAAACCTTAAAGAGTGGGTAAGAATTGTATTTAATGAATATAACTTAATATTTTATTGCATAATGAAATTATATAAGTATTTTATTATATACAAGTGTTACATTAAATTTATTGGTTATATATATTTTTATATACAGTTAAATTGAACATAATATAATATATTCTACAAATAATGGTGCCTTTTTATGTATTTAATAATTATAAATTTATATTTAATTAATTGAAAAAACATATATTATAATAAGTGTAAAATTGACTTATAATATATTTAAATTAATTATTTAAATTTATATATTAAATAACACCTCTCATATAATACTAAACAATAATTAATGACGCTTCTTTTGACCCTTAATTGTGTTAGAAAAAACAAATAAATTAATTTATACTAAATTGAGATTAATTACATGTTTTGTTGCGTCAAAGTATTTTTTGTTTCACTTAAAATATCCTTTAATCAGATTGTACCATCTGTTTGGAATTATATTTCTCATAGTTCCTATGTTCCAATCTTGTTTAGTTATTCACTATTTTCACTTACTGATTTGGGAATTAATGGCGGGGAAATTGGATTCTTAATTGGGGTTTTAATTATTTGTTTCATGTTTTTCTCTATATTGTTATGTTTCATTTACTCTTTTGATATATTTGTTTTATTCCATTCTAATAATTGTATTTACAAATATAGTAGCGCTTCAGAGGACCCATTGCCTATAAAAGGGCCTTGGATAATCCCCTGTAGCCTCATCACTTATTACACACTCAACAAATCAAATAACTATTTTATTACGTTTATATTTTTTTATTAGTAATACAAATCTAATTAAAAGTTTATATAACAAATTAAAGGTTGCTTTAAGTCTGATAGTAATTAAAATTGTTTGCCGCGCAGAACCCTTACATTTAAAAATATTATTGTTAATAAAATCTAAGTTTTTGTCACCTCTCAAAGTTGCTCACCGTTGTTTCCCTCTCAAATAAATTAAATATATATTATTTTGATTTATTTCTTTATTTTCCCTTGTCCTCCTCCTTCTCTCCTCCTTTTCTCCTATTTTCCTTACCTCTTCTAGACGACTGACTGACAAATGATATCACCTTCCAAAATCATGGAGTAATAGGGATAATCCATCAAAATAAATGAATAAGCCAAAAAGAGAGTGTATGGGTGTAATACCTTAAAATAAAAGACTAAAATAGGAAAGAATAATACTAAATATTACAAAATATTAAGGGGCATCAAAATTAGGAATGATGGGGCTAATTATGACAATATACTACATGAAATCCCCATCCAAAAATAACCAATATTGACGGAGAAACCACTGAAAACCCCAAAAAAGGGTGTGAGATGTGGGGTAACTACATGCAGTCCTTGGCAGGCGCTTGCATGGGTAAATCCTGGACTAATTTAGGCAAATTTAAGCATGGTAATTAACTAAAGGTGCCAAGCTGGAGGTTATTAATGAAATTAGTGCATATAATAAGGTCAATGCACTTATAATTAAATTAGGACGCAAAATAAGTGCCTGTCACCTATATTAGTGTGTTTCCCCCAGTGGGCCTAGAATGTGGGGCAATTATAGTTTTAAAAAGCTAACTTTGCTAAAAATGAAGCTATTCACACAGGAAAAATGCAGGCAGTATGTGGCCAGAACACAGAAGCCATTTCTGGCATAAAAAACACCAAATTTGAAAAGTGTTATTTTTATGCATTTGAGTAGCCAAATCAATAGTACTAATTAAGAAAAATTGATCTGTAAATGCACATTTCTAATATTACTAAATTTAAAGCACATATAGTCAACTTTTAAGTGATTTAAAGCACATTTTTTGTTTTTCACATAAAACAATTAAAACAACAGCTTTAAGTCTACTTAAAAATATGTAGCCTTATGTTTAAGGCTCTTAAGATCACCCTAGAATATTCAAGCTTAATATTAAGTACATAAGACTTATAAAAGGTGGATATATGCATTTATATAAGGTGCTATAATGGCATATATTGTATTTTATCATAATCTTCACTTATGAATACAACTTGTGTACCTTTATTTATTGTTCCCATGTGTAGTCCATGTGTTTAACATTGTTTATAAGTACTTTTTAATCAGTCCTGGGAATATCCAGGCTAACATTTGCACTATCTGAAGATTAAGATAGTATTTGGGAACAAATGAAAGAAAATGAAGAATTAAAAACAAAAGAACAATTTATAAAAAAATTGGTAGAAAGGTAGAAAGTATAATTAAAGGAGTAAGATCTATATTATAGGATATTAGCAGTTTAGTTTTTCAAAAAAATGATAAACAGTTTAAATATCCAAGGAAGGAGATAAAAGAACTTTTAGATGACTTTCATGTTGATGTTAAAGAAGAAATTCAGAAAGAATTCTATTAATGTTAATTAAAACTAAAACTTGTGAAGAATTGAACATTTTAATATCAGAATTTGATTCATTTGCATTAACACAGGCAAGTAAAAAAAGTTTTATTTCTGGATTTTTCGGCATCAAGTTGCTTCATTTTCAATTCATCAACTAGTAACTAAATTTTGGCATTTTCCAAATGAAACTGACTTTTTTTTTTAAATTTTTCATTATCTCTTCCCTTTGAATCCTAACTTTCTCTCTCTCTAAATGTAAAAAATTTCTTCCTTTGATTGTGAATGAAGCTATTTTTTTTCCTCATAATGTTTTTGAAGATCCACATTTTTTTCTTGAGACTCCAACTTCATGATTTTAATGTGAGCTTATTATTTTTCTGAAACAAGTTTAACTGATAGTAATAAAGAAAAAACTAATAAAAATTAAATTAAAAAACATAGTGTTTTTGACATTGATTAACAATCTCCTCATAAGAACAAAAAATAGCCTTTGATGTAGATTGATTTGTGCCAAAACTATTGAGTAAATTTGTGGGAAGAAGATTTTGTGAAAGGCATGATAAATTAAATCTAAAAGAATAAGTTAACGAAAAAAGATGTTGTTGAAGAAAAGGAAATACTAACCAAGTTTTAAATGTTTATTAAGCCTTAGATAGAAATAAGAAGGTTGGAGGATATAAAATTGAGCATGAAAATTTGATAAAGAAAGAAAAAAAAGGTAATAGAATTACTATGGTGTGAAGGAGAAAAATTTGATTTGTAAAAAACTGGGAGAGATAATGTGTGACAGAACTGGGAGAGAAGAGATGTGAGGTGGAGTATATGGGAAGGGTGGAAGGGAGGTGATGTGCAGTTGATTGAATAGATATGGGTATTGGTGGGATGAGTTGCAGTAGAAAAAATGGAAAAAAGAAAGGTGTATTTTACCCCATGTTTGAGACCTTAAGTACCAAATCAGCAATGTCTCATGGCATATTTTCTTGGCATTTTTCCAATGAAACCTGCTAGGCATATTTTCAGCCTGGATATTTCCAGGAATGAGTAAAAAGTACTTAGAAGTTATGCTAAACACATGGACTATACATGAGAGCAATAAATTAGAGTACACAAATAGTATACATAAGTAAATTTATGATAAAATACAAAATATGCCATTATAACACCTTATATACACGCATATATCCACCTTTTAAACGTCTTATAAACTTAATATTAAGTTTAAATATGTTATGGTAATCTTAAGAACCTTAAATATAAGGCTACATAATTTTTAAGTAGACTTAAAGCTGTTGTTTTCATTATTTTATGTGAAAAACAAAAAAAATGCTTTAAATCACTTAAAGTTCACTATATGCGCTATAAATTTAATAATATTAGAAATGTGCTTTGACAGATCAACTTGTCTTAATTATGGCTATTGATTTGGCTACTCAAATGCATAAAAATAACACTTTTCAAATTTGGTGTTTTTTATGCCAGAAATGGCTTCTGTGTTCTGGCCACATTATGCCTGCATTATTCCTGTGTGAATAGCTTCATTTTTAGCAAAGTAAGCATTTTCACACTTTAATTACCCCACATTCTATTCCCACTGTGGTGAAACACACTAAAATAAGAAACAGGCGCTTATTTAGTGTCCTAGCTTAATTATAAATGCATTAACCCTTATTATATGCACTAATTTCATTAATAAACTCAAGATTTGAGCTTTAATTCACTAACACACTTAAATTTGCCTAAATTAGTCAAGGATTTACCCGTGCAAGTGCCTGCCAAATACCTCATGTAGTTACCCCACATCTCACACCCATTTTCAGGTTTTTAAGTGGTTTCTCAGTCAATTTTGGTTATTTTTGAATGGGGATTCCAGGTAGTATAATGTCATGATCAGCCCCATTATTTCCACTCTTAATCCCCCTTAGTATAGAGGAATAATTTTTCTTAATTTTCCTTTTTTAGTCTTTTATTTTAAATGTATTACACATGTATACTCTCTTTTTGCTTATTCTTTATTTTTGATGGATTATCCCTATTACTGCAGGATTTTGGCATGTGATATCATTCTAATTATGTTATTAGTCACTCTTTATGTTGTTGAAAATTCCTGTTAGTTGAAATTAGGTTTCATTAATCATGTATAGAGCTGGTAAATCAAGGGGTTCATTGGGGAAGGTATTGTGTATAAAAGGAGGGGGTTTTTGTTCTTTTTTTCTACATTCTTTATCATTACAATTAAACAAAGAATCAGTAAAATTACAATACATATCAATAGTACTTATAAAGTCTTTGAATAGTATTTGAATTTATTAAATCTATTTTTTCTACCAACTATAAGATTGTAAGCCATATATAATTAGTGAGAATAAAATTACTGAGACCCTTATATTGAGTTATATTTTAATACTTATTGGATTTGTACTACATTATTCATACAGGAACATTAAAATCTTCTAGAAAACTGACCATTCAAGCTATTTCACGTCTTTGTACTTGACCTCAGCCTGAAAATTGAGGACCTTTCCTCAAGAATTCTGTTGGTTACCTTCCAGTAAGTAAAAAATTTAAAAAGAGGCTACAAGTAAATAAAATACCTATAGAAATATTTGGATAATTACAACAGGTTGGGGTCACTTATATAGTGATTTCAGAAAAAGAAGCCCTGTTATATAAAAAAATTGTGTTATTGAATCAACAATTTTACCACTAATTTAACATAAAAATTGTTATTAGTGGGAGTTTGTCAATATACCAGTCAATTTTGTGATATTTGCAGATAATAGACCATTTAATAAAAACTAATTAATTTTTTTCTTCTAACAGGACTCTTAATCCCTTTTTATTTATTTGTAAAATTCATTTAATATTTAGAAAGAATCTTACTGACAAATTTTATTTTTAAAAAATAAAAACATGGCTACACATTTCAGACCAGTAAAATTAAGTATCCACATAAAAGCATATTTGATTTTTGGCTCTTATAAATTTATTTAATACCTACAAGTAAGCAATAAAAGTGTCTTCGGTGGTGTAGATTAATACTGATAAAACTCCTTTTTGAAATTTTAATATCTCAAATTTCAATTTTTTATTTAAATTATATGTAAACATGTGTGACAACAACAATGATATCGTGAGTAATAAGCTAAAACCTTATAGATTAATACCTAGAGCTGGAAGACCTGTTACAGGACATTCAAATGGAGGGCCAGGATTCTCCCATCAACAGCAACACTCCACAGATGTCTCTGGAAGAAAAGAAAAAACTGTTAAACCAAATATCAATAAAGAAAAAAAAGTACTTTACAAGAACAAACTCACTCCCTATCCACTCTACTAAACACCCTAAAAATAAGAGTCAACAACATAGTAGACCAGATAATCGATCTGAAGAAAAGAGCTGCTCAGGGTTCTGTAGAAGTCAATCAAGCTCTATTGTAAATTAAGGCTCAACCACCAACAGTTGCACCCCAGAACTCCACAGCCACACCTCCAGCCCAAGAGGAGGACCAAATAATTACTGTAAGCAAATGGAAGTAGAACAGGTATACCCATAACTACAAAAACCCTCAACAACAGGGCTCCATCAGTCACCCTTACAGGAGAAGGCCAAGTAGAGGCAGGGGAAATGGAATAAGACTGTGGTAAGCGTTCCATCTTCTCAGGATCAATTATATGATACAAACAATGAATCACATATATGTAATGAGATTGATAGAGAGTTACTGAATATAATTGATAAACATATAAAAAATTATTCATCTGAAAATTTCATGTTGAACTTGTCTATACATGATGAAAATGTACATAGTTTTATTGATAACCAGGATAATACTAGTCACATTAAAATAGAACCAAATAAAATAAATCTTGAGCCTGATTATGAGTCTTCTGAATTGGACACAGAAAAAATTGAATATTTGTTTAAAGAAAATCCAATGGAATCAAAAATCATTATCAAATTATTGTTAAGAATTGAAAAATTAGAAGAATTCTCTAGAGAGTCAAAAAATAATACAGAAAGTGTATTATTAAACCTCACACAATCATTGATTACCAAAGTCAATAGGTTAAAAATTATTGAAAATTCAAATAGTGAAATAACCAATTAAAATAAAAGATTAAACTTTGAGATTAGAAATTTACAAATTAAATTAGATCATTCTCAGAATATTATGGCTACCATAGAAGGACATGTAGAATTTTCTTTTTCAAATGTGAATGATACCTTAACACATGTACCTTTAATGAAGGATAGGTTACAAAGAGTAGAAATTAATATAGTTAACATTTTAAAAAATATTTATAAAGTAAAAGATAATACCTCCTATGTGGAAAGAGTACCAGTTTTTATGAAACACTCAGATAATAGAACAATGATTGAACATGAAGACAGTGTCATGGGCTCTGAGAATATAAAATAAATAAAGGATGAAATAAATGATCATCTTTCTAAAGTAAGTGAATTACTTAGTATTCCTCAGATTAGGGAAGCAAAAACTAACCAAAAAAACTGGCCTAATTTAGATCAGTACCTTTCTTTTAATGGGGATTCAAAGTCTGATTGGCAACAATTCATTCAGAGAATTGATAACTTAAAATATTCATACAAATTACCTAATGAATAAATTACATCAAAATGATATCTTTATTTACATATGTGGCCTTATTATAGTTCGAATCTGTATTGAGTGAGGAAATTAACTATTCCTGGAATTAATGGAAGGCACTAATTGAAAAGAAATTTGGTGGCCCAAAATTTAGAATCACTAGACAAAGAAAGTATGAGAAAGCCAGATATAATTCAAATTCTGGAGATAAATCCATGGTATTTTTAATGAATTTAATAAAAATCATGAAAGACATGGATTCAAAAATGGATTATGATGAGTGGAAAGAAAAAATAATGTATAAATTGCCTACATCAGTCAGAGAAATTATTGTAACTAGAACTGAAACAATCAGAGATATTTCTGGGTTTATTAATATATGCAATGAAATATTATTGAACCACAAATATGAAAACAGGTATAATAATTACAAGAAAAGTGTTGAGGTGGTAAAACCTGCTACAAATAAGTTACCAGTGGAGAAGAAAAAACCTTCAGCTCCCCTTGTCCCTAAGAGACAAGAAAATAAGACTTGCTACAAATGTAATGAACCTTTGGCTAAAGGTCATACTTGTAAGAAAAGAATAAATGTTATTGAGAACTAACAAGATTCTAAACAAAGTAATAATGAAGATGAAAAGGAGGAATCTAGTGAGGATTGTAAAAGTAACATTTCCTACAGTGATAATGAAAATGAAATATATGTATTAGAACAGGATATTATGTTCTTGAATGATGCAATACCTCATACAGATACATATTTAACTTCCATTGAAGAAGCTGAAATTGTCAAAGATGTTTCTCATGATACTTTCAAAATAACACCTATTAGAGTGCCTGTTATTATATGTGGAAAAGAAATGAATGCCATTCTTGACACTGAGGCTGCAGGTAGTGTAGTTTCTATTAATATTTTTATGAAACTAGATAGTAAGTATAAGGAAAAACTAGAATCTGTACAGAAAAAGAACTGGAGGGGTTTTGGTTCAGTATTAAATCCAATTGGCAAATAAAAAACTTCTGTATTCTTTAAATATCATAATGGATATGTAAGAGCAGTGTGTGATTTTGTAGTAATGGATAATAATAATTGTAGTGATTGGTTTATTATTGGCAATGACTCATTGACCAAATTTGGCATTAAACTAGATCCTGAAAATAGTTTCTTCACTTTAGGTTTAAATGGGAAAAGAAAATTCAAGTATTGCTCTGAAAATTCAGTTTATTCCATTTCTCATAAAGAAGAACAACTGAAAGGTGGAAGAACCACCTTTGAAGTGGTATAATTGGAATATTAAATCCAAAAAGCCTCTTTCAGTCCTTGACTCTCAAAAATTGAAGAAAGCAATATTTTGAGATTAATAAAATCTTATCATATGGAATTTGCTCATGGTTCAAATGAATTAGGATTGGTAAAAGACCATCAGATGAGAATCTCTTTAAGTTTTGATTTGGAAAATATTCCTGGCAGCTTGTAAAAGAAACCTCACCCAGCTTCTCGTGCAAAACGGAAAGACATTGAAGACAAAATTAAAATGTTGTTAGAAAGGGGTATTTTTGAAAAAGTGGACACAAAACCTAAGTATTGTGTTATTTCGCCAGTTTTAATCTCTTATGAAAAAGATTATTCAAGGTTATGTGTTGATTACAGAGCTCTGAATACATTCACTGTAGATGATATTTACACTCTAACAAGGATAGCTTCTATTCATGCTACCTTACAAGGAGCAAAATATATTTTCTCTCTGGATGGAAACCAAGGTTACCACCAGATTCCTGAGGAAAAGAATTCTCAATTTTTTTTACTCATAACCACACACATAGGGATATATAAATATGTGAGAATGCCTTTTGGCCCAAAGAATGCACCTTCAGTCTTCCAAAAATTGATGGATAGTATTTTTCATCAGGAAATGGTTTAAGGATGGCTTTTAGTTTATATTGATGACATCATAGTGTTTTAAAAAAAAATATGGTGAACATTTAAATAACCTGAAAAGAGTATTTAAAAAGATGGATGAAATTATTATGAAAATTGAATTAAAGAAATGTAAGTTTGGGTTTCAATCCTTGAAAGTACTTGGACATGTTGTATCTGGATTACAAATTTGTGTTGACCAGAACAAAGTGGCAGAAATAAAAAACATTAGTATACCTAATAATGTAAAAGATGTTCAAAGTTTTTTAAGTATGTGTGAATTATATAGGCAGTATATAAAAAACTACCAATCCATTGCAGCCCCTTTAACAACATTAATCAGTAAAAATGAGGTTTTCATTTGGGTTAATGAAAAATGACATACCTTTGATGAATTGAAGGAATGTTTACTGACAGCTCCAATATTGGGACTGACATATTTTAATCTCCATCTATGTTGTATTCTGATGCAAGCATCACAGGGTTGGGTGCTGCTTTACAGAAGAAACAGATAATAAATGGAAAATTATCTGAAGTTGTTATCTGTTATATATCCAGAACCTTAAGAAAGACAGAATTAAGGTATGGTGCCACCCAACTGGATTGTTTAGCAAAGAGAGATGGGTTATTACAACAAAAAGAGCAGCCAAAAGTTTGATAGAAAATTATAAACATGGATTTTGTAACTGGCTTGCCATTAGCAGGAAAAGAAAGTTTCAATTCTTGCAGGGTAATTGTAGATAGATTAACAAAAATGAGTAAATTTATCACTACCCATAAAGAGGTATCTGAAAAAGACTTAGAATTACTATGGTGGACTCAAATGATGAATACTGCTGGGCTCCCCAAAGCCATAATCTCTGACAAAGACCCTTAATTTAGTTCAGAGTTCTGGAAATCTTTGATGGAAGTATCAGGTTGTCGATTGAAATTGTCTATGGCACACCATCCACAAACTGATGGGCTGGCTGAGAGAATGATACAGACTCTGGAAGATATGATTAGAAGATATGGTGTTTTTGGATTGAAATACCAAGACAATGCAAAATTCACAGATGACTGGGTAACATTAATTTCTGGCCTTGAATTTGCTTATAATAGCACAACTTATTCTGTAACAGAGAAAAAACCATTTGAACTCTGGCTGGGATAGGTACCAAATACCCCAGTAAATCATTTAAATAAATTACCAAGGTTAGATATACACCCTGGTACTAAATTGTTTATTCATATGAAACAAACTTGTAGAAATCATGCATAGGAATGCATCCAAAAAGCATTTTAATATGAATAGAAAATGTGAGATAAATCTAATAAAGAATTTGATTCAAAAAAGGAGATGAAGTCCTAATTTCAACACTACATTTTAACTTACAAGGTAATGTTAAATTGAAGGAACCCTTTTTAGGATCATTTGTAGTAAGCAAAATGGTTGGTAACTGTCAGTATAGTCTAGTATTTAAGTATGATATAATAGTATTTATTTATGGTCCTACTACTTATTGATAAATGATTTAGTGATTAAACCTCAGGGGAAGACTAATAGAATAGTTATACTCAAATAAAACTCACAATACTTGGATTTAAATGTGTTCTAGTGGTGGAAAATAGATAAATAGAATATAGTTATAGCTTATATAATGATAATATAAACTTATAAGAGGCTTTATAATATATTTCTAAATTTTCATAATTGTATTGGAATTTTTTATTGAATTGTAGTAAGTAATTGATGATAAATAACCATCAAAATCCCTCCTTACTTATACCCAAATCCCCTGGAGTGCATAGACCTTCAATCCAGATGATGTCACTGCTATCCCCAGAAATTACAGCACTGTGAGGGCCCATCACCTCCCCATGGCGTCCACTTCGAGAAGATTCAACACCAAGACCTCCAGTAAGGACCCTTCATCACAATTAATGATAACACAGATCTATACTACAAATAGAAAATCCAGATAAAAGCACATAAAAGCAGATACCATAAAGAAACAGGTAAAATAAGCAATCAAAAAGAGATTTAATGAGCCCCAAAGCATATAAAGGAAACAATTGAAATTTCCAAGCCCACAATAACATCCCCAAGCATCCATATTAACCCATAAATGACCTCCCAACCCATAAATCTGTGAATATTCATCTAAGGAAGCAGATTAAGTTGTCCAGACTGAGTGTATGTGCCTGAAATAGATGTTTATGCTTCTGTAGGCGTTGTGAGTCCACTGGATACGTCCATATGACCTAAAATAAGCAGAAAAACAAAGTTTATAGGCTATTAAGGGGCTAAAACTCACTTATATACCTAAATATACATAATATACTGCATATTTCACTGAATATGAGATTTATGTATACATATAAGCTTATGTGTGTCAATAATTACTTCATATCACTTAAGATAAGTATATTATGACTCCATTAACACCTTAATAAGTATTATTAGGCTATGGATAAGCTATTTAAGCTACTATAATTTATATAATAGAGTAATAATTTTATATATATGTAATATAATCATATATATTATTATTTTAACCTAATTTTTAAGATATAAGTTTAATTTACTTAAGGTTATCTTATTTTAAGTATAAGAAATACTCAGTCCTAGGGATATCTAGGCTGACAGTAATAATTCTGTGGAAGTCATATTATAAGCCCCATATGATAGGAAACATCCAGTTTTCCCTATTTCATTATTAAAACCTTACAATGCAAATGATCCTGACTTATTTCCAAAAAGAAGAGGAAGGTGTGAAAAGCAATCTGAAGAAATTGTGGAAAAAGCAGAGATTGAAAAAATACTCAAGAAAAGAATCCTTACTAAAGAGAAAGGAACTGAGTGTTTATTAAGATTTAAGGGAAATTAAATGAATTTGATAAATGGATACCTGAAAATGAAATTTCAAATCTATCCTCCCTTCTTAAAAAATTTAAACAGAAATAAATTTTTGTTTAACCAGCTGAGAGGTTAATAATTTAGTACTCATAATATTATATTATGTTTTATTTCTTCAAAGAATTAATCTTTAATGCTACAGAATCTCTGAATACCTGAAAAATAACATAAAATAAAAAAAAGTGTATAACTTTTCATTTTTTTATTTTTTTTGGGTGGGAAAGTGTCAGCCTGGATATCCACAGGACTTTGTAAAAAGTACTTATAATTTATGTTAAACACATGGACTATACATGGGAGCAATAAATTAGAGTACACAAATAGTATACATAAGTAAATTTATGATAAAATTCAAAATATGCCATTATAACACCTTATATACACCCACATATCCACCTTTCATAAGTCTTATGTACTTAATATTAATTTTAAATATGTTAGGGTAATCTTAAGAACCTTAAATATAAGGCTACATAATTTTTAAGTGGAATTAAAGCTGTTGTTTTCATTATCTTATGTGAAAAACAAAAAAATGCGCTTTAAATCACTTAATGTTGACTATAGGTGCTATAAATTTAATAATATTAAAAATGCGCTTTCACAAATCAATTTATCTAAATTAGGGCTATTGATCTGGCTACTCAAATGCATAAAAATAACACTTTTCAAATTTGGTGTTATTTATGCCAGAAATGGCTTCTGTGTACTGGCCACATACTGCCTGCATTTTTCCCATGTGAATAGCTTCATTTTTAGAAAAGTTAGATTTTTCACACTATAATTACCACACATTCTATTCCCACTGTGGTGAAACACACTAAAATAGGCAACAGGCGCTTATTTAGTGTCCTAGCTAAATTACAAATGCATTGACCCTTATTATATGCACTAATTTCATTAATAACCTCAAACTTGGCACTTTAATTCACTACAACACTTAAATTTGCCTAAATTAATCAAGGATTTACCTGTGAAAGCACCTTCCAAGGACTGCATGTAGTTACCCCACATCTCACACCCTTTTTTGGGTTTTTAAGTGGTTTCTCAGTGAATTTTTGTTATTTTTGAATGGGAATTCCAGGTAGTATAATGACATGATTAGCCCCATTATTTCTACTTTTAATCCTTCTTAAAATAGAGTAATAATTAGTCTTTTTTTTCCTTTTTCGTCTTTTATTTTAAATGTGTTACATGCATATACTCTCTTTTTTCTTATTCTTTATTTTTGATGGATTAACCCTATTACTGTAGGATTTTGAGGTGTGATATTATTCTAATTATGTTATTGGTCACTCTTTATGTTGTTGAACATGTCTATTAGTTGGAATGAGGCCTCATTTATCATTTATAGAGCTGGTAAATCAAGGGGTTCATTGGGGAAGTTATTGTGTATAAAAGGAGGGAGTTTTTGGCCTTTTTTTCTACATTCTTTATCATTACAAGTAAACAAAGAATCAGTAAAATTACAATACATATCAATAGTACTTATAAAGTCTTTGAATAGTATTTGAATTTATTAAATCTATTTTTTCTACCAACTATAAGATTGTAAGCCATATATAATTAGTGAGAATAAAATTACTGAGACCCTTATATTGAGTTATATTTTAATTTTTATTGGATTTGTACTAAAGTATTCATATAGGACCATTAAAATCTTCTATACAACTGACCATTCAAGCTAGTTCATGTCTTTTTACTTGACCTCAGCCTGAACCATATTCACCACATAAAAACACCTGGAACCTGCTAGCAGATGCCAATCCCTCAATCCATTTGTGACACAAGAATAATTCAGATTTGATGCCATACAAGCTAGCATGCTCAGTGTTCAGTGTGTGGTCTTTCCAGAACAATTACAGCTGAGATAGAACTAAATCAAATTAAAGATAGGGATTGGCACCTGCAACCAGGTGCCCACATTCTTTTCTGGTGATTTGGTAAGGTTTGAGACCCCCTAATGCTCTTATATTCATTTTAAAAAAATTTCGATAAAATGATATAACAAAAACTTACTAAAGCAATAATCAACAGATTTAAGTGGCTAATACCTTATCTAAGGAAAGAAGTTATAAGGAAGTTGAAAAATTGTGGTAATTTAAATCTTACTATACCTAAGATTTACATCTTAACCTAGTTTTATAATACAAATCTTCATATAATTGGGCTATTAGTCACATTCTGGATGTTTAAATCCATGCGTCTCTTTATATGTTAAACAGCCTCTGGGCTTAATTTTTGTTTTTAAGCTTAAAAAACTATGCCATTCCTAATAATTTTAACATATCTCCCAATTTTCAGGCAAATTAAAATATAAGGTAAAGAGTAAGAAGAAAAAATTAAATTTTCATACTAGTTTCTAATTAAATAATGGAAGAAAAGAATAAAAAAATACCTCTCTATTCTCTATAGAGTTTTATATGGTAAATTATATATATATATCTGGTGCAATTTTATTTTTAATGAATAGGTGGCTTAAATACGTTTTCCATGGAAAAAAAATCATCTTATTAATGAAAAAATTGAATATATTAGGGGGTATCAATGTTGACCAATCTGCAATTAAATTAATTGTGGAAAATAATCTGCATACCCCAATTATCTTCCGCAATTATTTTTGCTAATAATTGGGTTATTAGACACTTAACGTTGTGGTCTTCCAACATTGGCAGTGGCCTTTATTGTGTTGTTTGGCGCTGTTTGTGCATGTCTTAATTGGCATCTGTTGTAGAATTGGGTGTTTTTCTGGTTTTATTCGGTGAATATTGGGAGTGCGAGTATGTGGGTACTATCTTTGGTTAGCCCCAGTGTTTCTCTATAATTCATGTCTTGATAATATTTTTCATATTCTAAGTTTTAAGGGGTCATTTCCTCATTTTTCAGTTACAAAAGATAGCTGTTTAATTTTGTTTTTTGTGTTTTACGGGCTAACCTTAAGTCTTAGGGTTAAGTGCTTAGTACCATTAGATAGGGCTAATTTAGTTCTATATTTCATATCCCAATGTTGTTATAGCGTAATTTTGTGTTTTAAGGGTTTTAGTAGTTGTAGTGAACTTTTCTTAGTACATTAGGTGTTTTTATTGGTTTGCTGGCCTCAGGGAGGCCGGGCTGCTTCAGGCGGCACCTCCGACGTTGGGTGGCCCGCCTGCCTCTGTTTTAGAAGGTTGGGGAGCGCTTCTAGAGGGTTTTTATTCAATTTGGCTGGTACAGGTGCCAAATTTGTTGGTGTGCATGGGCTCTTAGATAGTGGTCTGTGTGTACATAGTGAAGAAGACAGTTTGGGGAAACTTTAATTATCATACAACCATCCAGAGGTGATATCCTTGTTCCTCACTCAGTTTTCACTGTTTTTTGGCCACAATTGGCTGTGTTGGTTGCAAGGTTAGTTCTTCATTTAACTCAACTTTAGCAAAAGGTTCTCTGGTATAGTCTTGCAAGATATATCAAGTATTATTGCTGTCTCTGGTGTGGATTTGCAGCCTACATCAAGTATCTTTGCTTTCTCTGGTGTGGACATTGGTCTACATTTCAGTTCTTTGGTCTGGTATTCTGTCTGGGGACTACTTTCTTGGCTCATCAAGCAGTCAAATGTGTTGAAAAAGGGGCTTTAGCAAACAGGAACCAACTTACTTTAGCAAGTAAATCTCACTCTATTTTTCTAAAGGGACAGGGGTTATTCTTTCTGGTTTTTCTCCAACTCCCTTGGTCAAGGCCTATAGCTAGTACTATAGGATTGTCTACAACGTGTCAATGTTCACCTCTTATTCGACATTTTTTTACTCAATTTTTAATAACCACATCTTGGACAACTTTCTGTCATAACCACATCTTGACCTACTTTCTGCCATAACCACATCTTTGACTACTCTCTGGATATGTCTTCTACCTTGCTGCACACTCACATTCTCATCCTATCCTGTCCATTCTATCCTCTCAGAACCCCTCACCATCTCAACTGCTTGTTTCTGCTCCTTTTCATCTCACAATCTCATCTGCTTGTTTCTGCTCCTTTTCATCTTCATTTATATTTTAACATGCCTTGTTGTCCTAGATCTTCTGAATGGCAGCCATCACCCAGTTGTTCTTCAAATCCCACTACTCCCTCTTTCCCCCGCTCAGCCAAGAAATCTAAGACCGTTCAATTAAAAAAAGATGATCATCTCTTTCTTATCAACTGGCTGAAAACCAAATCTAACTATGATTCTTGTTTTGGTACTGAGTATTCAACTAAAGTAGGAAGTCCCCCAGAATCAAAAGTTAATGGCTATCTTCTAATGGCAAATGAATTACGGAATAAGAGCAAGGGAAAAATTGATCTTTTGCCTAAAAAGATGTCTGAACGCTTCAAGAATTAACAATCCAAATACAAGAAGGCAAAGGTTCTTTCATCTTCCGCTGGTTTTGGGGTTACGGACATTGATATAACTAAGGTTATCAAATACATAGACGATAAACTTGAATCTTTATGTCCTTACTTTAAAGAGATGGATGCAATTTTTGGAGAGCAAGCTGATTTTAATCCTGTAAACATGTTGGATGGAGAAATCTTTTCCCATCCTCTTCCTCCACTCAAGCCTCCCCTCAATTAAATGAGACAAATATAGATAGCTTTTTTTTAGATCCTATTGGTGATTTAAACCAACCAAATCTAACTCAGGTCTGTTTCTTTTTTCTTTTATCTTATCAATTCAATTTTTTATTTACTTATCTTTTTCTTATTTCTTAAAAGGCTGACGAACAAACCCAGGATCCTCAATCAACTGAGTCTGAAGGTAGTGACAATGATGAGGAGGAAAATATGACCTTGAACAAGAAGCGTAGGGCTTCATGTAGTCTAAATTTCCACTCCCAAAGAAGACAAAAAAGTGATACTTCATCACAAACCCATTTTTTGTCTATGGAACAATTTTTAGAAAAACGTGATGCTGGTAAGTGTTACCATACCTATTATTACTTTACTCTACTTCTCTTCTACTTTAAATTAATTTTTATTATCACTCTAGAACAAGTAGAGATTGCTAAAGAGACTCTATGCTTTAAAAAGAAGAAATACGAGCTCTCTTCAAGGAAGGATGATAGACTACAAGATTTGGAAGAGAGGAAGTACAAGCTCTCTTTACGGAAGGATGATGAAGCCCAAGATTTGGAGGAGAGGAAGTACGAGCTCTCTTTACAGAAGGATGGTTGGGCCCAAGATTTGGAGGAGAAGAAGTTTGAGTTGACTCTAAGTATTGAAAAATCAAAAAAGAGGAGAAAAAACTCAAACATCAAAACCTATTAGAGCAGATGAAATATAAGTTTGATCATGAGGAAAATTCCAAAAAGAAAGATTTCTTGATAGAATGTGTTAAAGCTAATAAATCTGTTGAGGAAATTGAACATTTAAAGAAATTTTTGGATGACTAGTTTGTTGTATTTCTCTCACACTTCAACTGTCAGCCTGTATATCCCCAGGACTGAGTAAAAAGTGCTTATAAGTTATGTTAAACACATGAAATATACATGGGAACAATAAATAAGAGTACACAAATAGTATACATAAGTAAAATTATGATAAATACACAAAAAATGCCATTATAACACCTTATATACATGCATATATCCACCTTTTATAGGTCTTATGTACTTAATATTAAGTTGGAATATGTTAGGGTAATCTTAAGAACCTTAAGTATAAGGCTACATAATTTTTAAGTACAATTAAAGCTTTTATATTCATTGTTTTACGCAAAAAACAAGAAATGCGCTTTATTTCACTTAAAAGTTGACTATATGTGCTATAAAATTGAGAATATCAAAAATGCGCTTTGACAGATCAATTGGGCTCATTTAGGACTATTGATTTGGCTATTTAAATGCATAAAAATAACACTTTTCAAAATTGGTGTTTTTTTATGCCAGAAATGGCTTCTGTGTACTGGCCACATACTGCCTGCTTTTTTCCCGTGTGAATAGCTTCATTTTTAGCAAAGTTAGCTTTTTCACACTATAATTACCCCACATTCTATGCCCACTGTGGGGAAACACACTAAAATAGGCGACAGGCGCTTATTTAGTGTCCTAGCTTAATTAATAGTGCATTGACCTTGTTTATATGCACTAATTTCATTAATAACCTCATTCTTGGCATCTTATTTCATCATCACACTTAAATTAGCCTAACTTTAGTCAAGGATTTACCCGTGCAAGCGCCTGCCAAGGACTTCATGTAGTTACCCCACATCTCATGCTCTGTTTTAAGTTTTTTGGTGGTTTCTCAGTCAATTTTGGTTATTTTTGGATGGGAATTTCACGTAGTATAATGTCAGGATTAGCCCCTCCATTTCTACAGTAAATCCCCCTTATTCTTAAGCTATTATTAAACTTAAAAAGTCTCCTTTAGTCTTTTTTATTATTGTTTTATACGCATATACTTTCTTTTTGTCTTTTTCTTTAATTTTGATGGATTTCCCTTATTATTACAGGATTTTGCGGTTGTTACTTGTCTAATTATGTCATGGATCACTAAGGATGTTGATGGGAAGGTCTATTAGTGGATTTGAGGCGTCATTAACTGTGTATTTGATGGTATATCAAGGGATTTATTGGGGAACTCAGTGTGTATAAAAGGAGGAGGTTTTTGGGTTTTGTTTTCTTCATTTTTTTCATTACAATTTACACCATATAACCAAATCAGTTACAATACACTTCAATTAGTACTTTTATAATAATTTTGAGTAGTATCTGAATTATTATAATCTATTTTTCTACCAACTAAAAAGATTGTAAGCCATATATAAAATAGTGAGAATTATATTACTGAGACCTTTATTCTGAATTTTATTTTAATGTTTGTTGGATTTATACTTCAGTATTCATATAGCACCATTTAAATCTTCTAGACAAAGACTTTTCAAGCTATTTCACGTCCTTGTACTTGATCTCATCCTGAAAATTGGGGACCTTTCCTCAAGAATTCTGTTATAATCCAGTAAGTGAAAATTTCAAGGAAGGTACACATAAATAATATCCCTATAGAAATATTTGGATAATTACAGCAGGTTGGGGTCACTTATATAGTGATTTCAGAAAAAGAAGCCCTGTTATATAATAAAATTGTGATATTGAATCAACAATTTTACCACTAATTTAACATTAAAATTGTTATTAGTGGGAGTCTGTGAATAGACCAATTAAATTTGTGATCTTGGCAGATAATAAACCAATTAAACTGATTAATTGTTTTCTTTTAACAGGACTCTTAATCTTTTCTTTTTATTGTTTTGTAATATTCATTAAATATTTAGAAAGAATCTTACTAACAGTTGTTTTCTTTTAAATATAAAAACACGGCTACATATTGTAGACCACTTAAATCAAGTGACCACATAAAAAGCATATTTGACTTTTGGCACTTAAAGATTCACTTCATACCAATAAGTAAGCAATAAAATTGTCTTCAGTGGTATTGATAAATACTGATAAAACTCCTTTTTGAAGTTTTCATACCTAAACTTACTATTCTTTAAATTCCACGTGAAAATGTGTGACAACAATTACATTGTAAGTAATAAGGCAAAACTTTATAGCTTAAGACCTAGAGCTGAAAAACCTGTTATAGGACATTCTAATGGAGGGCCAGGACTCTCCCATAATCAAAAACACTCCACCAATGTCTCTGGAGGAAAGGGAAAAGCTTCTAAAGCAGGTTTTAATAAAGAAGTCAAAAAATACATTACAAGAACAAGTTCACTCCCTATCCACCCTACTGAACACCTTGACAATAAGAGTCAAAAACATAGTGGACCAGATCAAGAATCTAGAAAAGAGAGCAGCTCAAGGTTTCATAGAAGTCAACCAAGCTCTAGTGGACATAAAGACTCAACCACCAACAGTGGCACCCAAAAATTCCATAGCAACACCTCCAGCCCAAGAGGAGGACCAAAAAATTACAGTAAGCAAATGGAAATGGGATTGGTACACCCAAAATTACAACAACCCTCCTCAACAAGGATCCAGCAGTCACCCTTACAGGGGAAAGCCAAGGAGAGGCAGGGGAAATGGAATAAGACCTTGGTGAGTCATCCAACTTCTTATGATCAATTGCATCAACCTAATAATGAATTAATTATAGGTAATGAGATTGATAAAGAAATATTGGGTATGATGGATAATGATTTAAAAGATTATTCATTTGAAAAAAATATGTTAAACTTGTCTTTGCACAAATACAATGTAGATAGTTTTATTGATCAGCAGAATAATGCTATTAATATAAAATTTGAATCAAATTATGAGTCTTCTGAGTTGGACACAGAAAAAATAGAATATTTTTTAAAAGAAAATCCAATGGAATCAAAGATAATAAGTAAATTATTATTGAGAATTGAAAAATTAGAAGAGTTCTCAAAAGAGTCAAACAATAATACAGAAAATGTATTATTACAGCTAACACAATCATTGAGTGCAAAAGCCAATAGATTAAAAATTATTGAAAATTCAAATAATGAATTAGTCAATGAGTATAAAGGCTTAAAATCTGAGATTAGAAATTTAGAAAATAAATTAGAACACTCTCAGAATATTATGGCTACCATTGAGAGACGTGTTAAATTATCTTTTTCAAATGTAAATGACACTCTAACTCATGTACCTGTAATACAGAATAGGTTACAAAGAGTGGAAATAGAAGTAGCAAACATGTTGAAAAATACTGAAAGAATAAAAGATAACACTTCTTGTGTAGCAAGAGTACCTGTTTTCATGAAACATGCAAATGAAACACCAATGATGGAACATTAACATAGTATCATGGGCTCTGAGAATAATAAGTCAGTAAAAGATGAAATACATGATCATCTTTCTAAAGTAAGTGAATTACT
This sequence comes from Hemileia vastatrix, assembly GCA_030280995.1. Classification (NCBI taxonomy): domain Eukaryota; kingdom Fungi; phylum Basidiomycota; class Pucciniomycetes; order Pucciniales; family Zaghouaniaceae; genus Hemileia; species Hemileia vastatrix. Next base: position 31,617,110 of record JASXTE010000011.1, read on the forward strand.
CAATATTCCTCAGGTTAGGGAAGCAAAAACTAGCCAAAAGAACTGGCCTAAGTTAGATCAGTACCCATCTTTTGACGGAGATTCAAAATCTGATTGGCAGCAATTCATATAAAGAATTGATAACTTAAAATTTTCATACAAATTACCTGATGAAGAAATTACTTCAAAGTTAATATCTTTTTTAACGGTTGTGGCCTTATTATGGTTTGAATCAGTATTGAGTGAGGGAATTAATTACTCCTGGAATGAATGGAAGGCACTAATTGAAAGGCAATTTGGTGGCCCAAAATTTAGAATCACTCAACAAAGATTGTATGAAAAGGCCAGATATAATCCAAATGCTGGAGATAAGCCTATGGTATTTTTAATGAATTTAATAAAAATCATGAACGCCATGGATCCAAAAATGGATTATGAAGAGTGGAAAGAAAAGATAATATACAAGTTACCTATATCAGTTAGAGACATTATTGTAGCTAGATCTGAAACCATCAGAGATACCTCTGAATTCATTAATATATGTAATGAGATATTATTAAACCACAAATATGAAACCAAGTATAGTAATTACAGACAGAGTGTTGACGTGGTAAAACCTACTACAAGTAAATTACCAGGGGAGAAGAAAAAACCTTCAGCTCCCCTTGTCCCAAAAAGACAAGAGAATAACACTTGTTATAAATGTAATGAACCTTGGGTTAAGGGTCACACATGTAAGAAGAGAATAAATGTTATTGAAACCTCCAAGAATTCTGAACCAAGTAATCATGAAGATGAAAATGTGGAATCCAGTGAGGATTTTAAAAGTAACATATCTTACAGTGATGATGAAAATGAGATATTTGTAATAGAACAGGATATAATGTTCCTGAATGATGCTATACCTCATACAGATACATCTTTAACTTCCATTGAAGAAGCTGAAATAATTAAAGATGTATCTCATGATACTTACAAAATAACACCTATCAGAGCACCTGTTATTATATGTGGGAGAGAAATGAATGCCATTCTTGACACTTTCCCAGGGCTGCAGGTAGTGTAGTTTCTATTAATATATTGATGAAACTTGACAGTAAGTATAAGGAAAAACTAGAACCTGTTCAGACAAAGAACTGGAGGGGTTTTGGTTCAATATTAAATCCAATTGGCAAATACAAAACTGCTGTATTCTTTAAATATAATAATGGATATGTAAGAGCAGTTTGTGAATTTGTAGTAATGGATAATAATAATTGTAGTGATTGGTTTATTATTGGCAATGATTTATTGACAAAATTTGGAATTAAACTAGATCCTGCAAACAGTTGTTTCACCATAGGAGTGAATGGTAAGAGAAAATTCAAGATATGTTCTGAAAATTCAGTGTATGCCATTTCTCCTAGAGAAGAACAACTTCAAGGTGGAAGAACCACCAATGAAGTGGTTGAATTGGAAAATGAAATCCAAAAGGCCTCTTTCAGTCCTCAACTCTCAAAAATTGAAGAAGAAAATATTTTGAGATTGATTAAATCATATCCTATGGCATTTGCTCATGGTTCAAATGAGCTAGGATTGGTCAAAGACCATGAGATGAAATTCTCCCTAAGCTGTGAGTTGGATAATATTACTGGCAGCCTAAAAAAGAAACCTTACCCAGCATCTCCTTCAAAAAGGAAAGATATTGAAGACAATATAAAAATGTTGTTGGAAATGGGTATTGTTGAAAAAGTGGACACAACACCAAAGTATTGTGTCATTTCACCAGTATTGATCTCTTATGAAAAAGATAAGGCAAGATTATGCGGTGATTATAGAGCTCTGAATACATACACAGTAGATGATATTTACCCTCAACCAAGGATAGCTTCTATCCATGCTACTTTACAAGGAGCAAAATATATTTCCTGTCTGGATGGAAACAAAGGTTACCACCAGATTCATGTGGAAAGAAATTCTCAAAATTACTTATTAATAACCACACATATGGGTATATATAAGTATGTGAGAATGCCATTTGGCCCAAAGAATGCGCCTTCAGTCTTCCAAAAATTGATGGATAGTGTTTTTCATCAGGAAATGGTTGAAGGATGGCTATTGGTCTATATTGATGACATCATAGTGTTTTCAAAAACATATGATGAACATTTAATCACCTGAAAAGAGTCTTTCAAAGAATGGATGAAATTAATATGACAATTGCATTAAAGAAATGTAAATTTGGATTTCAATCTTTGAAAGTACTTGGACATGTTGTATCTGGATTAAAAATTTGTGTTGACCAGAATAAGTTTACAGCAATAAAAAACATTGGTATACCTAAGAATGTAAAAGAAATTCAAAGTTTTTTAGGTATGTGTGGATATTATAGACAATATATAAAACATTACCAATCTATTGCAGCTCCTTTGACAACATTAATCAGGAAAAATGAGGCTTTCATTTGAAATAATGAAAGACAACACGCCTTTAATAAATTAAAGGAATGTTTAATGACAGCTCCAATTTCAGGACTGCCAGATTTCACCTTACCTTTTATCTTGTACACTGATGCAAGCTTCATAGGTTTAGGTGCTGCTTTACAGCAAAAACAGATAATAAATGGAAAATTATCTGAAGTAGTTATCTGTTATATATCCAGAACCTTAAGAAAAACTGAAGTAAGGTATGGTGCCACACAACTACAATGTTTAGCCGTGGTGTGGGCTTTGGAGAAGCTTCATTACTATCTGGAAGACCAGAAGTTTGAACTTATAACAGATTGCAGTGCAGTAAAATCATTGCTAAACATGAAAACACCTAATAGGCACATGTTTAGATGGCAACTAGCTGTACAAGAGTACAGAGGAAGAATGAAAATCACTCACAGAGCAGGAACATTGCATTCTAATGTGGATTTATTATCTAGAAGTCCTTTGCCAAATGATGCTGACAACCCAGCTTATGTACCTGAAAATGAGGTTATACATATATTTGTGATTTATATAGTGGATTTAGAAGAAGAATTTATGCAAACTATATTAGAAAATTATTCATCTGATAAATATTTGTCTAAACTATCTACCATTCTTAATGATCCAACAAATGCCTTCATTAGTGCATTAATTAAAACCTTGCCTCCAAAGTATAAAAATGCATTGGAAAAAGGTAAATTATCAATTGAAGATGGATATATATATTACAGAAAAAAGTTAAGTAATGTTATAGTAATACAACCTTCTATGAAAGAGTTAATTTTGAGTACTTGTCATGATGACATCTTAGCTGGTCATTTTGACTTTAACAAAACATTAACCAGAGTTAAAAATACAGCCTGGTGGATAAACATGAAAGAAGATGTACAAAAATACATTGAAACATGTGACTCTTGTCAGAAATCTAAAAGATTAACTGGTAAGAGAGCTGGGTTGTTACAACAAATAGAGCAGCCAAAAGCTCCATGTGAAATTATAAACATCGATTTTGTAACTGGCTTGCCATTAGCAGGAAAATAAAGTTTCAATTCTTGCTGGGTAATTGTGGATTAATTAACAAAAATGTGTAAGTTTATCCCTACCCATAAAGAGGTATCTGCAAAAGACTTGGCATTACTATGGTGGACTCAGATGATGAATACTGCTGGGTTCCGCAAAGCCATAATCTCTGACAGAGATCCTAAATTTACTTCAGAGTTCTGGACATCTTTGATGGAAGTATCAGGTTGTCAATTGAAATTGTCTACAGCACACCATCCACAAACTGATGGGCTGGCTGAGAGAATGATACAAACTCTAGAAGACATGATCAGAAGATATTGTGCCTTTGGATTAGAATACAAAGACAATGAGAAATACACACATGACTGGGTAGCATTAATTCCTGGCCTTGAATTTGCTTATAACAGCACAACTCATTCTGTAACAGAGAAGAAACCATTTGAACTCTGGCTGGGATACGTACCAAATACCCCAGTAAATCATTTAAATAAATTACCAAGGTTAGATATACACCCTGGTACTAAATCCTTTATTCATATGCAACAAATGTGTAGAAAACATGCAGAAGAATGCATCCAAAAAGCATTTGAATATGAAAAGAAAAGGTGGGACAAATCTCATAAAGAATTTAAATTCAAAAAGGGAGATGAAGTCCTCATATCAACACTACATTTTAACTTACAAGATAATGTTAAATTAAAGGATCCCTTTGTAGGACCTTTTGTAGTAAGTAAAATGGTTGCTAATAATGCAGTGGAAGTCATATTATATGCTCCATATGATAGGGAACATCCAGTTTTCCCTATCTCATTATTAAAACCTTACCATGCAAATGATCCTAACTTATTTCCAAAAAGAAGGGGAAGGCCTAAAAAGCAACCTGAAGAAATTGTGGAAAAAGCAGAGATTGAAAAAATACTTAAGAAAAGAATCCTTACTAAAGAAAAAAAAGGAACTGAGTATTTACTAAGATTTAAAGGGAAATTAAATGAATTTGATAAATGGATACCTGAAAAAGAAATTTCTAATTTATCCACCCTTCTTAAAAAATTTAAACAGAAATAAATTTCTGTCCAACCAGCTGAGGGGTTAAAAAACCAGTACTCATAATAATTTATTATGTTTTATTTCTTTAAAGTATAATCTTTAATGCTACAGAGTTAATCTGAATACCTAAAAATTACAAATAAATAAATTAAATGTATAACTTATCATTTTTTTTACTGTTTTTTTTGGGTGGGCGAGTGTCAGCCTTTATATCCCAAGGACTGAGTAAAAAGTGCTTATAAGTTATGTTAAACACATGAACTATACATGGTAACAATAAATAAGAGTACACAAATAGTATACATAAGTAAAATTATGATAAATACACAAAAAATGCCATTATAACACCTTATATACACGCATATATCCACCTTTTATAGGTCTTATGTACTTAATATTAAGTTGGAATATTTTAGGGTAATCTTAAGAGCCTTAAGTATTAGGCTACATAATTTTTAAGTACACTTAAAGTTTTTATATTCATTGTTTTACGCAAAAAACAAGAAATGCGCTTTATTTCACTTAAAAGATGACTATATGCGCTATAAAATTGAGAATATCAAAAATGCGCTTTGACAGATCGATTGGGCTCATTTAGGACTATTGATTTGGCTATTTAAATGCATAAAAATAACACTTTTCAAAATTGGTGTTTTTTATGCCAGAAATGGCTTCTGTGTACTGGCCACATACTGCCTGCTTTTTCCCCGTGTGAATAGCTTCATTTTTAGCAAAGTTAGCTTTTTCACACTATAATTACCCCAAATTCTATGCCCACTGTGGGGAAACACACTAAAATAGGCAACAGGCGCTTATTTAGTGTCCTAGCTTAATTAATAGTGCATTGACCTTGTTTATATGCACTAATTTCATTAATAACCTCATTCTTGGAATCTTATTTCATCACCACGCTAAAATTCGCCTAATTTTAGTCAAGGATTTACTCATGCAAGCGCCTGACAAGGACTGCATGTAGTTACCCCACATCTCACGCTCTGTTTTAAGTTTTTTGGTGGTTTCTCAGTCAATTTTGGTTATTTTTGGATGGGAATTTCACATAGTATAATGTCAGGATTAGCCCCTCCATTTCTACAGTAAATCCCCCTTATTTTTAAGCTATTATTAACCTTAAAAAGTCTCCTTTAGTCTTTTATATTATTGTTCTATACGCATATACTCTCTTTTTGTCTTTTTCTTTAATTTTGATGGATTTCCCTTATTATTACAGGATTTTTGCGGTTGTTACTTGTCTAATTATGTCATGGATCACTAAGGATGTTGATAGGCAGGTCTATTAGTGGATTTGAGGCGTCATTAATTGTGTATTGGATGGTATATCAAGGGATTTATTGGGGAACTCAGTGTGTATAAAAGGAGGAGGTTTTTGGGTCTTGTTTTCTTCATTCTTTATCATTACAATTTACACCATATAACCAAATCAATTACAATACACTTCAATTAGTACTTTTATAAGACTTTTGAGTAGTATCTGAATTATTATAATCTATTTTTCTACCAACTAAAAAGATTGTAAGCCATATATAAAATAGTGAGAATTATATTACTGAGACCTTTATTCTGAATTATATTTTAATGTTTGTTGGATTTATACTTCAGTATTCATATAGGACCATTTAAATCTTCTAGACAAAGACTTTTCAAGCTATTTCATGTCCTTGTACTTGATCTCAGCCTGACATCAACTGTTAATATTTATTTGTACATAAAATTTACAATAATTTCCTGTATTTCATTACTCTATCAATCATTACTTGAATTTTCATATTTTAATGTTAAATATTCTTTTTTTAAGTAAAATTTTCATTTCTCCTTTTAAAATTTGGCGATCCCCCACCCCTGGATTTTTTTGAAGTAAGGGGTGGGTATCACCAGAATTCTTTCATTTCATGAATCTTGAAAGTCTTACATGAAACTTTGGATTTACTACCCCCTGCATTTTACCGGTATCCCCAAAATTCTTACATGTCAAGAATTTCACAAGTCTTATAAGAAATTTTGGCGAACCCCCCCCATGGATTTTATTGAAGTAAGGGATGGGTATCACCAAAAAATTTTCACCAAAATATTTACAAGTCAAAAAAATTCTATATCTGTTTTTAAAAATTGGCAATACTCTCCCCTGAATTTTGTTGAAGCAAGGGGTGGGTATCACAAAAATTTTTAAGTCATCAATTTCACATGTCAGATTTGAAAATTTGGCAATACCCCCCCCTGCATTTTATTGAAGTAAGGGGTGGAAGTCATCTAAATTTAATAAAATTACATAAATTATTAAATAAATTTCTAATATATATCAATTTCCTTAGTTTAGAGTAATGACAATTCCTCAAGCCAAAATGCAGATCAAATCTAGAAACAAAAGTTTGGGACTTTCCACAGGTACAGGCTAGAGGAACCCCATGAAACAAAAAAATGTTATCATGGTTACATGTTATACAACCAAAGGTTGTTGGCTCATCAATTTACTTGAGCAAATTGATATATAAAAAATCTTTATTAAAAGTTTATGAAAAAATATATAATTTTTGATGACAACTCTGATCCCCATACTTTTTGGATCTAGATAAAGTTTTTTTAAATTGATTAACCTTACCTTCTTTCTTTACCTTGTTTATTCTTTGAATCAACTTATGACTTATTTGAAATGAGCAACCAAAATGTGTTAAATCTTGACCGGATTCCAAACCAGGAGGAGCTTTGGTCATTTGATGATTATCCTTAGAAGACTTCCAAATAGTTTCGATGATACAATTTCCCAAACCAAAATCAATGATGCACCAGTGGTCTGGAAAATATAAACCATGTCATTTGATTTTATCTGGAGATGGTATTGGTTGGCCAGTTATCAGATTGATATATGAGAATATACCAAAAGTAAGAAAATTGGTGTCATTCCTATCAATATGAATCCTATTGTCGAATCCAGAATGAGTGATAATAACATTAGAAAATAAAAGATATTCGTGGGTGATATCTTCCCATTTGGAGTCACACCAATTCAGTATTCCTACTTTGGTTGCAAGTTCATGATTTTTTTCAAATGCTTTATTACAGATCTTTTTGAGTCAAAGAGCAAGAAAAGAGTTAAAGGAAGGTAGAGTGTCCCATAAGCAAAAATCTTCATCTTTTTGAGCTTTAGTGATATTCTTGAGCAATGAATATATGCCTATATAAATGAAATAAGTGAAATGATATTAAGAATGGAAAAAAAATTATTAGACATATCAAGAGAATATCCTTTAACAAAACCTGGCCTCCAACCAAATCCAATCATGATACCACCCAACCAATTTGTATTCCTTATAGGTAATCGAACCAAAGCCATTTGATAAAGAGTTATGATAAGATCAGATAGTTGATTAAAAGATTCATCTTTTACACCATCAAATTAATGAACTTCCAAAATGAATTGAGCCTTATAAGTATTACTGATAACTGCAACAACTTGATCATCTCCAAATTTGGTTAGATATTTGATATCTTCTTGTAATTTTTTCGGATATTATTTTTTTATCTACTTTAGTTTTATGAAAAAAAATGTTTGGGATATGAAAAAAATAACTTTCACAGAGAATTTTTTTTTCATATATCTTTTCTTCTGATGAGACTGATTATCTTTAATTTTTTTGGATGATTTAGAAGAAGAATTTTTTTTCAGATATCTTTTATTCTGAGGAGACTGATTATCATTATTTTTTTTGATGTTTTAGAAGATGATTGTATTGAAGTTGATTTTGAAGAAGATGATAGAGATGAAAAAGATGAAGATGATAAAGAGGATAAAGATGAAGATGATAGAGAAGTTAGGGGTGAATCTGAAGAAGAAGACATTTTTTTGATCTGAAAAAAATTTAAATTTTGAAAAAAAAATTCAACACATCTTTTTAAAAAAAAACTCACATAATAATATCTTTTAAAATAAAATTTAAAGCAATATCCTTTTTAAAAAATAAAAAAAAAAATTAAAAATTTTCATTAAAAATTATTTCAAAAAAAATACAAAAGAAAACCTGAAGTTTGGTTATAAAAAACCTTCACAGAAAATCCTGTCAAAATAATAAAAAATAATAATTATAAAATAATAAAAATCTGTAAAAGAAAAATCAGAACAAATAAATTAAAAAAAATTAATTCAGTAAAATTATTTGTAAGAAAAATTAAAAATTAAAATCTAAACCTTTTTTGTTTTGTAATTTACAGGGAAAGACCTTAACAGAATGTAATAGTTTTTTTTTCTAAAATTCTGCCAAAAAAAAAATTACATTTTAGTATGTTTTTTAAAAAATAGGTAACCCCTCTTTAACTCCCATAAAAGTCCCCTTTCCACCCCTTTATTTCTTTGAAATCACCTCTGAAATCCCTCCCTCCTTGCCTCAAAACTACCCTCAAATCCCCTCCTTGCCTGTCTCAAAATCCCCCTGAAACCCCCTCCTTAATTGCCACAAATCCCCCCAAAATCCCCCCCTTAGTTACCTTAAAGCCCCCCTCACCCCTCTTTAAATGTTCCAAACCCCCCCCCTTTCCCCCCCTCTTTAGCTGCTTCAAACCCCCCCTTCCACTCCCCTTAAGCCTTCTCTAGCCCCTCCTCCTCCTTAACAAATGATTGCTAACAATTGCTCATTAAGTAATCGAATTGGTAGTAATTTGTTTACTTAACAAACGATCATTAGCTATTGTTTTTTAGTGATTGTTTGTTAAGAAGGGGGGGAAGGGGGGTTTTGAGACGGGTAAAGAGAGGAGAAGGGGGGAGAGTTGAGGCACCTAAAGAGAGGGGAAGGGGGGATTTGGGACAGGCAAGGAGGGTGAAATAAGGGGGACTTGAGGAAGGTAAAGAGAGGGGAGAAGGAGTGACTTGAGGCAAGTGAAGGAGAGAAAAAAAAAGAGAAAAAAGAGAAAAAAAAATTAGTCTAACCTTGAAAATGAAAAAAAGGACTTACAAAAAAAAACAGAAAAAAAAAAAAAAAAAAAAAAAAAAAGCAAAAAAAAAATAATTCATGATTAGCAAATTAAAAACAAGGAAATAGTAAAAAAAAAAAGACTTACCTGGTGAGATGAGTTGAGAAAATAAAAGTAATGAAAATATTTGAGTGATTTTTGAGGAGAGGATGAAAAGGATATGAGTGATGAATGAAAAAAAAATCACTGACAAAATATGCAATTTCATGTTGAGCTGGTGATAGAAAACCAATGAGCCATCCAAAAAAAAGATATTCATAATAAATTCCAAAAAAAAAATGAATATGCAACAAACCAAAATACCAAACCAAGTGAATAAAGTACACAAAGAGGACATTTGGAGAGTAAAAAAATAATTTAAAAGGGTGGTGAAGAGAAATGTTGGAGAGTAATAGGCATAATGACAGAGCATATGCTGGTTGAATGAATGTTTTGTGATTCAAGGTAGGGGAGAGCCAGTGCTGGTTCAGGATCCTCTTTTTCATAAAGATCATTCCACTCATCCTTTAAATCAGCTACAATATTGTGGAGTATAATGCAAGTCATGATCCAATGATTCACATTTTTTATCTCCATTTTTTTTTGAAATTGGATTCGGAGCTCCCGAAGACTAGAAAATTGTCCCTTTAAAATACCTATAGCATGTTCAATCCGTACTCTTGATTGGGCAAGGTGATAATTAAATTTAGTTTTGGGGTCATTTTCTAAGGTTGCACCACAAAAAGCAGGTATAATGTACTTCCCACTTGCATATGCTGAGTCTGCAAGGAGGTACTGAGATTTGTCAAAGTATTAGTCTGGGGTTTGAGAAATCCTCATTCTTTGGAAGATGGAAGAGTCATGACATGATCCAGGGAAGCCACTGTGAAAAGAAATAATTTTTTTATTGACATCACATATAAGTTGAACGGCAATAGAGTATCTAGAAGGAAGATAAAAGGTTAGTTCATGAATGATGAGAAATTGGAGAAGATTTTGAAGAAACCTTTTTTTGTGATCAAAATAATGGTTTCCATTATGAGAAGGCTTTTGACTCAAAGGTATAGTTGTGCCATCAACAAAACCTACACAGCCAGGGAAACCTTTGGCTTGCATTACTTGAGAGGATTGAAGTTGTTGTTCTGGAGTTGGCCAAGCAAGTGTTTGAGACTTGAGGGAAAGGATAGCAATCATACAGCGCTTGGTGTATAATATCATGGTACCATATCCTATGTTAAATAGATTATCCAAATGTCTTACAGCAACACCATTTCCATTTTAGCCAAAGCGACATAGTGCAACAGCAAGTTGAGTGGCACAATTATGCTGTTTGTTATGGGAATTGTTATGAAAGATAGGATGTTCAGAGATGAGTTGATAAAGTTTGAAGAAAGAATTGGGTGAAGTTCTAAATATCTGAGTGAAGTTTAGATGGGGAATGTTGAGAATGGAGCGGAGACCATATCAGGGAGCATAATAAAGATTTGGCCCCCTGGAAATGAGGCAACACTTTTTGGAAAGAAAACACAAATAGGCTAAGGCATCTTCCAAATCAGAGTCAGATTTATAGTTGAGAGCTAAAAGTAAAGTTATAGCATTAATAGTGGAGTGAAGTAGCCATCTAGTAGAGAGGTGCTTCATTCTTGTCAGTAGTATAGGTGTTGGTAGAAGGTTTAGGTGATGAGTGGGAAGTGGGAATTCACCGCCAAATGTGTAGTTGGGGTGTGTAGATAGAAAAAAACTTAAGTGTTTGCCACCAAAATTAAGTAGCATAGAGTGAGGAGAGACTTAAGGATGGCATCAGAAATTATATGTCATGTGACTTTCTTAAAAATCCATCATGGATGTGATGAGTTTGGGATCAGGAAGTAGGAACAGAAATTGGGGTATAAGAGGCAGGATAATGCATTATGATGGATTCCTTATCTACTAGCCCCGGGGCTAGTGGGTAAGAATCTTCCACAATTAATAATGTCTGATCCTGGGAAAAAAAATTCTGATCTCTAATTGTGGATCCCTGAACATTGATACCCCCTATTGAGTATTTTTTGCCACATTTTTATCATATTTTTTTTGCAAGTTATTTTCTTTCGAAGTATATCTATTCTGAAGCTACCACCATGAAATAAAAAGTTGGTACCTGCTAGCAGGTGTCTCTCATCACTCGAACTACTATACACCAGAAAAAAAACCATGGGCACCTGATAGCAGGTGCCAATCCCTATCTTTGACTTAACTGAATTTCAGCTCAGCTGTAGTTCTTCTGGAAAGACTGCGCACTGAACCATGAGCACACTAGCCCGCGCAACATCAAATCAAATTTACTCTTAAATCAAAACTGAATATAGGGATAGGCACCTGCTAGCAGGTGCCACTTGATTTTTTGCGGTGATAGTTCAGTTACGGATAGGAAATTGCTAGCAGGTGCCAGGTTTTTTTTCTAGTGTATTAGCTTTCATTTTACATGCCAAAAATCATTAATGAGATGAAAGGAGTTTTCAAATATTGAAATAATAATGATACATCACAATGACATATCATTTTACATGTCAAAAATCATTAATGAGATGAAGGGAGTTTTCAAATATTGAAATAATAATGATACATCACAATGACATATTTCTGTTATGGTGTTACCATACTATGTACTTAGCTAGTCTCTCATCAGTATATAGTGTAGCCTCCGAATACATCGGAGACCTTTCCCTGGTTCTGCAAGGCATCATTCTCTACAGGTTATGGGCCGTCTCGCTCGTGGAGAACCCTTCGTAGAACCCCGTTCATTGCAACGATACTGCAATTTCCCTCCTCCTCATGGTGTATGGGCGCCATATTCTCAATTCTACTCTCAAAACAGTGTATGGGCGCTGTTCTCGCCTCAGCCAAAAAATGGCATTTTCCTCTCTAAATTTGGTGTATGGGCGCCATCTTATCATCCTGCCTAAGAAAGGTATCCGCTCCGCTATGGTGTGTGAGGCATCTTCCCTCATCGTGATTTGCGACGATACAAGCAAAACTTTTTGCCACAAACTATTCTCAAAACCCACCTCGTTAACCACCCCTTTCTCTAAATCTTGTACCTTCGCCACATGCTGGCCTCAACAGGCAGCATTCCCAAAACCCCATTATCTCATTTCTCTAAAGTCACCAATCAATCAGAAGCAAGTCTGGAAATCTACCATTTCGCACACCGCTCACAATTCCCTTCTTGCTCAATCCTCAATTTTCATACCGAATATCTCAAATCTCAGTTCACTCTCACCTCACCTACTCCATCAAGTTTCTTATTTTCCTTCAATTTCTACTCCAATACTTGGTGATTTGTTGATGTCTTGATGGGGGGGATGTACAAATTTTTCTTATAATTTTTCTTTATTTTCATTAAATACTTTTAAACTACAAACTGGAATAATTTAGCTTCTTAGTGTATTGTCTTTTAACATTTTTAACACACTCTTTTTAAATTAGTTTACTATTCCCTTTCATTGTCACTCGTTACAATCTTTTATTATTAGTGTAGGGTGATGTTCGTCTAACTAAGTGGGGGGGATGTTATGGTGTTACCATACTATGTACTTAGCTAGTCTCTCATCAGTATATAGTGTAGCCTCCGAATACATCGGAGACCTTTCCCTGGTTCTGCAAGGCATCATTCTCTACAATTTCCGGACACTGCCCCCTCTTTGGTATACAGTACTTGACATTTTACGACGAAGTAGGTGATATTGAATAAGAATTAATGCATGGTCAAAATATTCATTATATTCAATATTTAATGAGCCATTATTAACATTAGACCACAGTCTCCGGAGAGAGTCGGTTGGTTAATCCAAATATAAAAATCAAAATCAACACACTCAAACATTAAAACCACCGATAGAAGTTCACACTTACACTTTTACTTGAACCAGGTTAAACAATATTTTTAGGTTCAAGATAAAAGTAACAGCCAGTGTAGAACAAATAAACAGGATGGAATCGGAACGATCATCATCGACAATGTTTAGTTCATTGATTACATCTGTATTAGGAGGACTCATACCCGAAGTCAAAGCCGATGCTAGTGGTTTTCCTGTAAAGACGAAGGAAATTACTTCAGATGGGAGTGATGAAGGAGTTGAAAACAAGGATGGAACAGAAGGAGAAGGAGGTAACCAAGCGGGAGGACAAGATGAGGAAGAGGAGGAAGAAGGTGATCCTGAAGATGTGAGTGATAAAGCTGCCTTATATTTCAAAATATAGATTACAAGTATATGTAGGGATTCCCCCCCCCCTTTGCCCATTTTAGTCAACCTCTTGTGCCTGCTTATATAAGCTGGATGACTGATTGTGCTTCTTTTTCTTTTTTTGATAATTACTGGGTGGAAATAAATGGTGGATATGATTATGATTTTCCTTTTTCTTTTGTGTAATAGCCTGCACCAGGTATTAAAGAAGGTAGGAGTTTAATAATTGTCTAAAATAAAATGAATAAAAGAGTAACAAGAATGTACGTAATCACTATGGAACTGGAAACAGAATGTGGGAAGAGCAAGTGTGCCAAGTATCAAAAACATTTTGAACATTGCCAAGAAAAAGTTCTAGGGGGAAAAGGATTCAAGGGAGAAGATTGTGTGGAAGAAATGTTCCACTTGATGCATTGTGTGGATGAATGTGTAAGTGACAGAGAGTAGGGAAGAAGTGGTTAAGTGGAAAAGAATAGCTGATGAGATGATGGTGCCATTATTTGTAGGCGACAAGTAAGATCTTTGCTAAGCTTGTGTGATGGTGATGGGTTGGAGACAGGGAGGACAAGGATTGAACGATGAATAGAGGGAAAGGGTTAATGTTAGAGGTTGATTGTTGATAAGTAGTTTCTGAAACCAAAGTATATTAAATTAGATTAGAATGAAATTTCAGGATATGGTTAGCGGACATGAAGGTATTGGAAAGGGTATGAAAAGGGATTAGACATACTTAATTAAGAGAAGATTGGCGGTGCAGTGAACTGCTCTTTTTGGGATGTTGAACGGAAAAGGAAGATTACAATGATGAATGAAGTTAAAGGCTATGGTAGACTTGATGTTGTGATGGAGGAGATGATGATCAAAGTGGTATGGATATAGTGAAGGAGATGGAGATAGGGATGATGATGATGACCCTTACCAATGTAGGGATTATTATTATTATTAGGGTGAAGGGCGGTGAGGGCAAAATGACCCTTATGAAGGGTGTTATTTATTATTTATTATTCATTATTTATTATTTATTTGTTATGGGCTATTGACTGTAATTATGTAATTACATATATTCATTAATCAACGCAGGCGATGAGAGTTATTGTTTTTCGTTGGTTTTAACTAATCTTTTTTATTCTTCTTCTTCTTCTTCTTCTTCTTTTTCTACTACTTCTACTTCTTTTATTCTTCAAGTCTTTTACCTTTTTCTTCTGTCACACACTCTCTCAATATCAATATCATGGCCAGAGACAGACTTGCTGCTATGCGTGTGAGTATCTTCTTCTCTTTTGGCCTACTCCTTCTTAAATCTTTCTTCTTTCTTTTAGCAGCAAAACGCAAATCTCTCTCCCTCCAGTAATCCAATCCTCTCTTCATCTCATACTCCTTCAGATAAAGAAAACTCGCCTCAGAAACTTGAATCTGATTACGCTTACGATAATGGTTACGAAATGCAGGAGGGAAAGCGAATGGACATGGGTTCGTTTATGGACGAAGTTTCTCAACTGAACGATGGCATCAGACAGGTCAACGATCATATTGATACAATTCGTGATCTTCACAATAGGGCTATCTCTCAACTCGACGACTCACAGCATGCTCAAACTACCTCTCAGCTTTCCACCTACACCTCAGAAACTTCTAGGCTCATCCTCAATCTTAAAAATCGCATCAATTCTCTTCAATCTTCAACCTCTCAGCTCCTGTCTGGAGGTGACACAAACGTCCGTCTTACCCAAATTGGTGCGCTTAAGAAGCGCTTGATGGATGCAATCATGAAGTTTGTTTACCCATTCTATTGCTCATCCTATTACCGTTATCATCATATTTATCAGTATTTCTTTCAATTCATTAATTCACCTTTGAATCTATTTTTCTATTGTAAAATTCATAAATATTCAGATTTCAAGGTGTCGAGCAAGACTCACGCCAACGTTACAAGGCTAGAATGGAACGCCAGTACAAAATTGTCAAACCTGATGCCACACCGGAAGAAATAAAGCAGGCAATTGATCAAGATGATTCAAGCCAAATATTCTCTCAAGCTGTATTATTGACTTTGATTTTTCTCTCATTCATAAATACAATATTACCTAACCCTTTTCTTCTACCTTCTTTTAGCTTCAAACTTCAAACCGCTATGGCGACGCGCGTGCTGCTTTTAGAGAAGTTCAAGAAAGACACGAGGATGTGAAGAGGATTGAAAAAACTCTGACTGAATTGATGCAAATGTTCAACGATGTAAGATTTGCTTTTATTAAAAAATCATTATACTTTGAGCTTTTGATTGAGTTTTTTAACGTTTATTACCATTGTGTGTCTTAAGCTGGCCACTATGGTTGAGGAACAAGATCAATTGGTGGCAAATGTGGACAACAATGCAGTCCAAGTAGAGACAGATATGCGCCAGGCGTAGGTTTAGCTTTCACTATTGAATGTCTAGGATGCAACTCTGATGTCTCATTTGGTATATCGTCTTGCTTAACAGGGAAGGACAGATGAAAAGCGCAGTCAAATCTGCTGCGGCAGCCCGTCGGAAACGGTGGATTTGCTTTGGTTGGTGGCTATTAAAACCCCGTTTTTATCATAGCATGATGACTAAATAAACACTTGTATTCTTTCTCTTGATGAACTCGCAGTCCTTATAATTCTTATCCGTAAGCCTGGGTTCTCTTTCTATTCCTCACTTGATGAAACAAACCCCTAGCTAACGTTTTCTTTTTTGCTCCCCTGCACAATGATTTTCGTCTATGTAGTTATCATAGTTGGAGGTATCATTGCTGCCGTTATTGTTACGCAGAACAATAATAAAAATGAGCATCGCACTTAGCCCACCCTTCAGCTGGTCATCTACCTTAACTACGAAGGGCGGTGATTTGTGCGATTTAGTTTTTTTTTTGGACCCTTAGCGAGTTTCAACTTTGAAAACGTGACATCAATGCTTTTTAAATAATTCATTTTCGGACGCTTGATTTCCGCCTCGCATCATTCTTTAATCTGTTTTTCAAACAACGTCTTCCTTTCTTCAGTTAGGAGTTGTTGAATTTCTTTTCAATCTTTTTTAAAAAAATGTTTGATTTTTTGTGTATTTGCTCCATTGGCAAGAGTTTATGCATTGCGGAGTGGATTATCAATCTTATTTCTGATTAGTTTATGCATTTTTTTTTTGATAATATCCTATCACTTTATGAGTACATTTCTATTCAACATTGTTTTTGAGTCTTAATTTATTCTCAGTTTTGCTTAAAATCATTTCTTTACTATATTACTTAATATCCATTCCGTTGATGTTTTTTACCATTTTATAATTTTTTAGTTTTGAATTTTGGACAATCGTATATTTTTTTTTTTTTTGATGTATGGTTTTTTTGTTGCAATGTGTGTGTGTGTGTGTGTGTGTGTGTAGTATGAGTTGATTATCAATGAGTATGGTGTTTGTGTATTTTGGATGGTGTTAACGTCCCATGTTTTATGGATCTTGATGATTTTTTTTGAGCATGTGGTTTTTTTGGGTGGGAAATAATAAATAAGCTGATAAGTTTATGAAGGAAAGGAGTCAATTTTTGAGTGGAAATTTGAATAAGAAGTAGTGAGGTTAAGATTGATGAGGGAGAGAGATGATCATTATCCTTTCTCTTTCTTTCTTTCTTTCTTTCTTTCTTTTTGGGAGCCAGTAACAAGACAGGGCCTTTTTTCGTGTTTTATTCCTGCCACAGACTTTTGCACCGCTTTCAATTCAATTTTCTTTTAGGTTTGCAGCGGAGCCTCAAGGCCCCAGTCTGGCTTTGAGCAACACGTGATCCAATACAACTTTGCAGCTGCTTGGAAGGCAGCTCTTACCCTCCTTGAGTCCATCAGTCTAATCAACTCGCATTCTCGCATAATGAGTGAATTTCTCAAGTTCTTCCTGAAGACAATGTTCAAATCGGACTCAAATCTTAATCATTGACATGTTTCTTTTGCTTATGTTATAAGTTTACACATCTTCATTGTTTCGCATGAAGAATAGCAAGAGCACCAAGATAAAGTATAGCAAATAAATGTGTTTGAGTACATTGTAGATATCACTTGCAATAGCTTTGATATTAGAGTCCGGTGATTGTAAGGCAGCAAGTATCCCAGTAGGTTTTAATTCAGCTTGATACAAAGCTTCGACTGTATTACATTGTTCTTTTGCGAGTGTCCTCTCTTGGGCATAAGCAACAAGTGTTAAATCTAAATTGTAGTTATGATAAACAAATTCATAAACCAGCTTCCACATAAAATGATTGTCTACAAGAATATTTTGATCTGTATCACTTTGAAAGACTCCATCCAACATTATTTGTGGGCATTGTCTTTTAAATTTTTCTTCCCCCCTGTATATCAGATTTGCCCTCCAAGGGCAGTCATACTGTGTAATTGCTTGTTTTCAAAGATGTGTCTCCTCAGTTATGTATGACCGATTGTTTTGATATTAATTGGAATGAATGCACGCAAGCCAGACTCAGTCAACCTCCCCATGGCTATCTTTTGCTGATTGAGAGTATACCAGACTGACACCTTGTGCAGCTGCAAATTTTCTAGCAGCATCCTCAGCTTTGTTCAATGTTTGGCACACTTGGGTTTTAATGACACTCAATTACATGGTGAGTTTTTAATATTGAGGCAAAAAAGACAGAGCAAGGGATGGTGCAACTGGTGAGTATTGTACAGTGGCCAGACCAAAATTTTCACCCCGGGGCATCCATAATCCGGATTATCAACTTTTTTTTCTCTCTTCCTGCCACCACCACCAACGGTGCTCACGCCTCAAGGCAAATGTCAGCCTGGATATCCCCAGGACTGAGTAAAAAGTACTTATAAGTTATGTTAAACACATGGACTATACATGGGAGCAATAAATTAGAGTACACAAATAGTATACATAAGTAAAAATTATGATAATATACAAAATATGCCATTATAACACCTTATATACACGCATATATCCACCTTTTATAAGTCTTATGTACTTAATATTAAGTTGGAATATGTTAGGGTAATCTTAAGAACCTTAAATATAAGGCTACATAATTTTTAAGTACACTTAAAGCTGTTGTTTTCATTGTTTTATGTAAAAAACAAGAAATGCGCTTTAAAACACTTAAAAGTTGATTATATGCGCTATAAATTTAATAATATTAAAAATGCACTTTGACAGATTAATTTGTCTTAATTAGGACTATTGATTTTGCTACTCAAATGCATAAAAATAACACTTTTCAAATTTGGTGTTTTTTATGCCAGAAATGGCTTTTGTGTACTGGCCACATACTGCCTGCATTTTTCCCATGTGAATAGCTTCATTTTTAGCAAAGTTAGCTTTTTAAAACTATAATTACCCCACATTCTATGCCCACTGTGGGGAAACACCCTAATATAGGCAACAGGCACTTATTTAGTGTCCTAGCTTAATTATAAATGCATTGACCCTCTTTATATGCATTAATTTCATTAATAACCTCATTCTTGGCACTTTAATTCACTACCACACTTAAATTCGCCTAAATTAGTCAAGGATTTACCTGTGCAAGCGCCTGCCAAGGACTGCATGTAGTTACCTCACATCTCACACCCTTTTTTGTGTTTTTTGGTGGTTTCTCAGTCAATTTTGGTTATTTTTGAATGAGGATTTCACATAGTATAATGTCATGATTAGCCCCAACATTTCTACAGTTAATCCCCCTTATTATTTAGTATTAATTAGTCTTAATTTTCCCTTTTTGGCCTTTTATATTAATGCATAATAGGCATATACTCTCTTTTTTGCTTATTCTTTATTTTTGATGGATTATCCCTATTACTACAGGATATTGGCAGGTGATATCATTCTAATTATGTTACTAGTCACTCTTTTTGGTTCTGGACATGTCTATTGGCTAGAATGAGGCATCATTAACTGTGTATTGAGCTGGTAAATCATAGGGGTCATTGGGTAAGTAATTGTGTATACAAGGAGGAGGTTTTTGGTCTTATTTTCTTCATTATTTATCATTACAATTAAAACATATAACCAATTCAATTACAATACATATCAATAGTACTTATAAAGTCTTTGAATAGTATCTGAATTTATTAAATCTATTTTTATACCAACTATAAGATTGTAAGCCATATATATAATTAGTGAGATTAAAATTACTGAGACCCTTATATTGAGTTATATTTTAATACTTATTTGATTTGTACTACAGTATTCATATAGGACCATTAAAATATTCTAGACAACTGACCATTAAAGCTAGTTCACGTCTTTGTACTTGACCTCAGCCTGACAATTGGGTACCTTTCCTCAAGAATTCTGTTGGTTATCTTCTAGTGAGTAAAAATTCAAAAAAAAGAGGCTACAAGTAAATAAAATCCCTATAGAAATATTTGGATAATTTCAACAGGTTTGGGTCACTTATATAGTGATTTCAGAAAAAGAAGCCATGTTATATAATAAAATTGTGATATTGAATCAACAATTTTACCACTAATTTAACATATAATTCTTATTAGTGGGAGTCTGTCAATAGACCAATTAATTTTGTGATCTTTGCAGATAAAAATTTTTACCACTAATTTAACATAAAATTGCTATTAGTGGGAGTCTTTCAATAAACCAATTAAATTTGTGATCTTTGCAGATAATAAACCAGTTAAGCTGATTAATTGTTTTCTTTTAACAGGACTCTTAATCACTTTTTATTGGTTTGTAAAATTCATTTAATATTTAGAAAGAATCTTACTGACAGATTTTCTTTTTTAAATATAAAAACACGGCTAAATATTGTAGACCAGTTAAATTAAGTGACCACATAAAAGCATATTTGACTTTTATCACTTCTAAATTCACTTCATACCTACAAGTAAGCAATAAAATTGTCTTCAGTGGTATTGATAAATACTGATAAAACTCCTTTTGAAGTTTTAAGATCTCAAATTTCAATTCTTTGATTAAATTCCACATAAAAATGTGTGACAACAATTATATTGTGAGTTATAAGGCAAAATCTTATAGCTTAAGACCTAGAGCTGAAAGACCTGTTACAGGACATTCAGATGGAGGGCCAGGATTATCCCACAAACAGCAACACTCCACAAATGTCTCTGGAGGAAAGTGAAAAACTATTAAAACAGATATCAATAAAGAAAACAAGAAATACCTTACAAGAACAAATTCACTCGCTCTCCACTCTACTGAACACCTTGACAGTAGGGGGTGTCAGTTCTGGCAAATCCGCACTTAAATTAAGTGCGGATTTCAAACCAAATCAGCACTTACAAATCATCACTTAAATTTTGCAAAAAAGTCACTTATTTCAAAAAAGGGTGTCAGTTATGACCTCAAATCAGCACTTTTTTCCCGTTTTTTTTCACAACCACATTTTGGCCACAAAACATCCCTTCCTTTCTTACCCCATCCCTGTCACATGTGACACACTGACCTTCCTCGCTACCTACCCATCAATCCTTGGCACACACCCCTTCCTGACATTTTCAATATTTTGACCAGGCATGTTTACATTCTTTTTTACTTATTTCTTCTACTTTTTAATCTTTTTTCTTGTTATGTGCCAGTTTCATAATGCCTCCCAGACATTCCAAATCTCAAAAGGTAACTCAAAAATCTGCTTCGTCACAAAAGTCTCCTCGTAAAGCAAGGATTACATATAAAAAAAATCAGTGACTTTTTCTATTACTTACAACTGTTTTTACAGAATTGAAAACTATGTTTCAGCTAATATTTTATGGAAGTGAACTCTGTTCTTTGCCCGAAGAACAGAGTTCATCCTCCTATTTTCACATTCTGTTTGCACCAATCTCCATCCCTTTCAATTCTATCAACACATGCTTGTCTTCCCTCCCCATGCCTTTTGCTATCCTCCCAGCCCCATTGTATGCCATCCTCTTTTGATCCCCATTTCACCCCTCTCAACCTCTCCCAGACCCTTTTCTTCATTTAAAATGCCTTGGAACCCTTAATCTTCCCTTCCAACTCTTTCCCAACCTTTTCGCTACCCCATATATCCTTCCTCACCCCTCTCTCCAGCCTTTCCAACCCTTGTAGCCCCATTCCTCCCCTTTACCTTGCCTCCACAATTCTTGAACCCCAATTTCCTCCCTTTCAACCCAGTCCCTATTTCTGTATATAAAAATAAAGTGTTAGGGAGAAATGGGGAGGTAAGCGAACTGGAAGGAGAGGAGAGGAGAGGGGTAGAGAGGTGTGGAGAGGGAGAGGAAAATGTGGATAGGGGTTGAAAATGATGACGAAGGGAGTGAAAAGGTTGGGGAGAAGGATGAGGTGAGGATAAAGAAATATTTCAAAGGGAAAAGAGTGGGTATTCTTGAGAGGGAGTAAAAAAAGACAATAAAAGAAGATAGTAATACAAATATACAAAAAATATAAAATATATAAAATATGTTACAAAGAGTGGGCACAGAAACTCCTTGAATCCTAAAAATCCACAACTCCTATACCTGGGAAGAAGGTAACGTTTCCTGGCCATTTTTGATAAAACGACAAAATCTTCTTCTAGATCAGAATCGGAATCAGAGTCCAAGAGCAGTTCAAGCGCCATGAAAGTCATTGCTTTATGTAATTTATCACGATTTGAAGGTGAGGAAGGCATGACTCTTATATGATATGATATGAAGATGTAAGTGATGTACGATGTTTTGAGTTATGAAGTGTTATGCTGCGGAGTGCTGCGTATGAATGGGATGATGCTGACAAATCAGTGAAATGGGACTTGATGGTGAAATCAGCACTTTTGGTTGAGAAAGTGCGGATTTGAGTGAAATAAGTGACTTATTTCATTTTGAAATCCACCAGTATTGGGGCTAGTGTGTTTTGGAAATCCGCACTTATTTAAGTGCGGATTTGTAAGTGCGGATTTTCCAGAACTGACACCCCCTAATAAGAGTCAACAATATAGTGGACCAGATAAACAATCTGGAGAAAAGAGCAGCTCAGGGTTTCATAGAAGTCAATCAAGCTCTAGTAGAAATAAAGGCTCAACCACAAACAGTGGCACCCCACAGTTCCATAGCAACACCTCCAGCCCAAGAGGAGGACCAAAAAATTACTGTAAGCAAATTGAAGTGGGATTGGTATGCCCAAAACTACAACAACCCTCAACAGAAGGGCTCCAGAAGTCACCCTTACAGGGAAAAGCCAAGGAGAGGCAGGGGAAATGGAAAAAGACCTTGGTAAGTTGTCCATCTTCTCAGGATCAATAATATAATCCTGACAATGAATTACTTATAGGTAATGAAATTGATAGAGAGTTAATGGATATAATTGATGAGGATACAAAAAATTATTCATTTGAAAATAACATGTTAAACTTTTCTTTAAATAATGACAATGTACATAGTTTTATTGACCACCAGGATAATGCTATTAATATAAAAATGCAACCTAATGAGTTAAATCTTGAACCTGATGACAAGTCTTCTGAGTTGGACACAGAAAAAATTAATTATTTCTAAAAGAAAATCCAGAGGAATCAAAAATAATTAGTAAATTATTATTAAGAATTGAAAAACTAGAAGAATTCTCTAGAGAGTCCAAAAATAATACAGAAAGTGTATTATTAAACCTCACACAATCATTGAGTACCAAAGTCAATAGGTTAAAAATTATTGAAAATTCAAATAGTGAATTAACCAATTAAAATAAATGATTAAACTCTGCGATTAAAAATTTACAAATTAATTTAGAACATTCTCAGAATATTATGGCTAACATAGAAGGATGTGTAAAATTGTCTTTTTAAAAGGTGAATGATACCTTAACACATGTTTCTGTAATGAAGGATAGGTTACAAAGAGTAGAAATTTTAATAGTTAATATTTTGAAAAATATTGATAAAGTAAATAATAATACTTCTTATGTGGAAAGAGTAAAAGTTTTTATGAAACAATCTGATGATAAACCAATGACTGAACATGAACATAGTGTCATGGGCTCTGAGAATATGAAATCAGTAACGGATGAAATAAATGATCATCTTTCTAAAGTAAGTGAATTACTCAATATTCCTTAGGTTAGGGAAGCAAAAACTAACCAAAAGAGCTTGCCTAAGTTAGATCAGTACCCTTCTTTTGACGGGGATTCAAAATCTGATTGGCAGCAATTCATTCAGAGAATTGATAACTTAAACTTTTCATAAAAATTACCTGATGAATAAATTACATCAAAATTGATATCTTTATTTACAGATGTGGCCTTATTATGGTTTAAATTTGTATTGAGTGAGGGAATTAACTACTCCTGGAATGAATGGAAGCCACTAATTGAAAGGCAATTTGCTGGCCCAAAATTTAGAATCACTTAACAAAGATTGTATGAGAAAGCCAGATATAATCCAAATTCTGGAGACAAACCCCTGGTATTTTTAATGAATTTAATAAAAATTATGAAAGCCATGGATCCAAAAATGGATTATGATGAGTGTAAAGAAAAAATAATATATAAATTGCCTATATCAGTCAGAGACATTATTGTAGCTAGAACTGAAACCATCAGAGATACTTCTGGGTTTATTAATATATGCAATGAAATATTATTGAACCAAAAATATGAAACCAAGTATAGTAATTACAAGCAAAGTGTAGAGATAGTAAAACCTACTACAAATAAGTTACCAGTGGAGAAGAAAAAACCTTCAGCTCCTCTTGTCCCTAAGAGACAAGAGAATAACACTTGCTACAAATGTAATGAAACTTGGGGTAAAGGTCATACTTGTAAGAAACAAATAAATGTTGTTGAAATCTCACAAGATTCTGAACAAAGAAATCATGAAGATGAAAAGGAGGACTTTAATGAGGATTGTAAAAGTAATATTTTTTAAAATGATGATGAAAATGAGATATATGTATTAGAACAGGATTATATGTTCCTAAATGATGCAATACCACATACAGATACATCTTTAACTTCCATTGAAAAAGCTGAAATTATCAAAGATGTATCTCATGATAACTACAAAATAAAACCTATTAGAGCGCCTGTTATTAAATGTGGAAAAGAAATGAATGCCATTCTTGACACTGGGGCTTCAGGTAGTGTAGTTTCTATTAATACTTTCATGAAACTAGATAGTAAGTATAAGGAAAAACTAGAACCTTTACAGACAAATAACTGGAGGGGTTTTGGTTCAGTATAAAATCCAATTTGCAAATACAAAACTTCTGTATTCTTTAAATATCACAATGGATATGTAAGAGCAGTGTGTGAATTTGTGGTAATGGATAATAATTGTAGTGATTGGTTTATTATTGGCAATTACTTATTGACCAAATTTGGCATCAAACTAGATCCTGAAAATAGTTGCTTCACTATAGGCATAAATGGGAAAGGAAAATTCAAGATTTGCTCTGAAAATTCAGTTTATTACAGTGCTCCTAAAGAGGAGAAACTTCAAGGTTGAAGAACCACCTCTGAAGTGGTAGAATTGGAAAATGAAATCCAAAAAGCCTCTTTCAGTCCTCAACTCTCAAAAACTTGAAGAAAACAATATTTTGAGATTGATAAAATCTTATCCTATGGCATTTGCTCATGGTTCAAATGAACTAGGATTGGTAAAAGACCATGAGATGAAAATCTCTATAAGTAGTGATCTGGAGAATATTCCTGGAAGCTTGAAAAAGAAATCTTACCCAGCTTCTCCTGCAATAAGGAAAGACATTGAAGACAACATTAAATGTTGCTAGAAATGGGTATTGTTGAAAAAGTGGACACAACACCCAAGTATTGTTTTATTTCACCAGTTTTAATCTCTTATGAAAAAGATAAGGCAAGGTTATTTGGTGATTACAGAGCTCTGAATACATTCACTGTGGATGATATTTATCCTCTACCAGGATAGCTTCTATCCTTGCTACCTTAAAAGGAGCGAAATATATTTCCTGTCTGGATGGAAACAAATTTTACCACCAGATTCCTGTGGAAAAGAATTCTCAGAATTTCTTACTCATAACCACACACATGGGGATATATAAATATGTGAGAATGCCTTTTGGCCCATAAAATGCGCCTTCAGTCTTCCAAAAATTGATGGATAGTTTTTTTCATCAGGAATTGATTGAAGGATGGCTTTTAGTTTATATTGATGACATCATAGTGTTCTCAAAAACATATGATGAACATTTGAATCACCTGAAAAGAGTATTTCAAAAGAAGGATGAAATTAATATGACAATTGAATTGAAAAAATGTAAGTTTGGGTTTCAATCCTTGAAAGTACTTGGACATGTTGTATCTGGATTACAAGTTTTTGTTGACCAGAACAAAGTGGCAGAAATAAAAAACATTAGTATACCTAATAATTTGAAGTACGTTCAAAGTTTTTTAGGTATGTGTGGATATTATAGACAGTATTTAAAAAACTACTAATTAATTTCAGCCCTTTTAACAACATTCATCATGAAAAATGAAGCTTTCATTTGGAATAATGAAAGACAACACACCTTTAATAAATTAAAGGAGTGTTTAATGTCAGCTCAAATATTTGGACTGCCAGATTTTAACCTTCCTTTTACCTTGTACACTGATGCAAGCTTCATAGGGTTAGGTGCTGCCTTACAGAAAAAACAGATAATAAATGGAAAATTATCTGAAGTAGTTATCTTTTATATATCCAGAAACTTAAGGAAGACAGAATTAAGGTATGGTGCCACCCACCTGGAATGTTTAGCCATTGTGTGGGCCTTGGAGAAACTTCATTACTATCTTTAAGACCAGAAGTTTGAATTTATAACAGATTTCAGTGCAGTTAAATCATTACTAAACATGAAAACACCTAATAGGCACATGTTTAGTTGGCAACTAGCTGTACAAGAGCACAGAGAAAGAATGAAAATCACTCATAGAGCAGAAACATTGCATTCTAATGTGGATTTATTATCCAGAAGCCCTTTGCCAAATGATACTTACAACCCAGCTTATGTACCTGAAAATGAGGTGATACATATATTTGCGATTTATATAGTGGATTTAGAGAAAGAGTTTATGCAAAATATATTGGAAAATTAATCATCTTATAAATATTTGGAAAATTATCTACCATTTCAAATGATCCAACTAATGTCTCCATGAGTGCATTAATTAAAGCCTTGCCTCCAAAGTATAAAAATGTGTTGGAAAAAGGTAAACTGTCAATTGAAGATGAATAAATATATTATAGAAAAAAGCTAAGTAATGTAATAGTTATACCACCTTCTATGAAAGAGTTAATGTTGAGTACTTTTCATGATGACATCTTAGCTGGTCATTTTGATTTTAAAAAAACATTAACCAGAGTTAAAAATACAGCCTGGTGGATTAACATGAAAGAAGATGTACAAAAATACATTGAAACATGTGACTCTTGTCAGAAATCTAAAAGATTAACTGGGAAGAGAGCTGGTTTGTTACAAAAATAGAGCAGCCAAGAGCTCCATGGGAAAATATAAACATGGGCTTTGTCACTGGCTTGCCATTAGCAGGAAAAGAAAGTTTCAATTCTTGCTAGGTAATTGTAGATAGATTAACAAAAATGTGTAAATTTATCCGTACCCATAAAGAGGTATCTGAAAAAGACTTTGAATTACTATGGTGTACTCAAATTATGAATACTGCTGGGTTACCCAAAGCCATAATCTCTGACAGAGACCCTAAATTTACCTCAGAGTTCTGGACATCTTTGATGGAAGTATCAGGTTGTAAATTGAAATTGTCTACAGTACACCATCCACAAACTGATGGGCTGGCTGAGAGAATGATACAGACTCTAAAAGATATGATCAGAAGATATTGTGCCTTTGGATTGGAATACAAAGACAATGAGGAATTCACACATGACTGGGTAACATTAATTCCTGGCCTTGAATTTGCTTATAATAGCACAATCCATTCTGTAACAGAGAAAAAACCATTTGAACTCTGGCTGGTATATATTACAAATACGCCAGTAAATCATTTAAATAAATTACTAAGGTTAGATATACACCCTGGCACTAAATCCTTTATTCATATGCAACAAATGTGTAGAAATCATGCAGAAGAATGCATCCAAAAAGCATTTGAATATGAAATGAAAAGGTGGGATAAATCTCATAAAGAATTTGAATTCAAAAAATGAGATGAAGTCCTGATTTCAACACTACATTTTAACTTACAAGGTAATGTTAAATTGAAAGATCCCTTTGCATGGCCTTTTGTAGTACGCAATATGGTTGGTTATAATTCTGTGGAAGTCATATTATATTCCCCATATGATAGGAAGCATCCAGTTTTCCCTATCTCATTATTAAAACCTTACCATGCAAATGATCCTGACTTATTTCCAAAAAGAAGAGGAAGGCCTAAAAAGTAACCTGAAGGAATTGTGGAAAAGGCAGAGATTCAAAAAATACTCAAGTAAAGAATTCTTACTAAAGAGAAAGGAACTGAGTATTTATTAAGATTTAAAGGGAAATTAAATGAATTTGATAAATGGATACCTGAAAAAGAAATTTCAAATCTATCCTACCTTTTTAAAAAATTTAAACAGAAATAAATATCTGTTCAACCAGCTGAGGGGTTAAAAAACCAGTACTCATCATATTTATATATGTTTTATTTTTGTAAACAATTAATCTTTAATGTTACAGAACTTTCTGAATACCTGAAAAATAATATAAAATAAAAAAAATGTTTAACTTATCATTTTTTTATTGTTTTTTTGGGTCAGCGAGTGTCAGCCTGGATATCCCCAGGACTGAGTAAAAAGTACTTATAATTTGTGTTAAACATATGGACTATACATGGGAGCAATAAATTAGAGAACACAAATAGTATACATAAGTAAAAATTATGATAATATACAAAATATGCCATTATAACATCTTATATACATGGATATATCCACCTTTTATAAGTCTTATGTACTTATTATTAAGTTCAAATATGTTGGGGTAATCTTAAAAACCTTAAATATAAGGCTACATAATTTTTAAGTACACTTAAAGCTGTTGTTTTCATTGTTTTATGTAAAAAACAAGAAATGCCCTTTAAAACACTTAAAAGTTGATTATATGTGCTATAAATTTAATAATATTAAAAATGTGCTTTGAAAGATCAATTAGTCTTAATTAGGACTATTGATTTTGCTACTCAAATGCATAAAAATAACACTTTTCATATTTGGTGTTTTTTATGCCAGAAATGGCTTCTGTGTACTGGCCACATACTGCCTGCATTTTTCCCGTGTGAATAGCTTCATTTTTAGCAAAGTTAGCTTTTTAAAACTATAATTACCCCACATTGTATGCCCACTGTGGGGAAACACACTAAAATAGGCAACATGCGCTTATTTAGTGTCCTAGCTTAATTATAAATTAATTGACCCTCTTTATATGTATTAATTTCATTAATAACCTCATTCTTGCAACTTTAATTTACTACCACACTTAAATTTGCCTAAATTAGTCAAGGATTTACCTGTGCAAGCGCCTGCCAAGGACTGCATGTAGTTACCTCACATCTCACACCCTTTTTTGTGTTTTTTGGTGGTTTCTCAGTCAATTTTGGTTATTTTTGAATGAGGATTTCACATAGTATAATGTCATGATTAGCCCCAAAATTTCTACAGTTAATCCCCCTTATTATTTAGTATTAATAAGTCTTAATTTTCCCTTTTTGGCCTTTTATATTAATGCATAATAGGCATATACTCTCTTTTTTGCTTATTCTTTATTTTTGATGGATTATCCCTATTACTACAGGATATTGGCAGGTGATATCATTCTAATTATGTTACTAGTCACTCTTTTTGGTTCTGAACATGTCTATTGGCTAAAATGAGGCATCAATAACTGTGTATTGAGCTGGTAAATTATAGGGGTCATTGGGTAAGTAATTGTGTATATAAGGAGGAGGTTTTTGGTCTTATTTTCTTCATTCTTTATCATTACAATTAAAAAATATAACCAATAAAATTACAATACATATCAATAGTACTTATAAAGTCTTTGAATAGTATCTGAATTTATTAAATCTATTTTTCTACCAACTATAAGATTGTAAGCCATATATATAATTAGTGAGATTAAAATTACTGAGACCCTTATATTGAGTTATATTTTAATACTTATTGGATTTGTACAACAGTATTCATATAGGACCACTAAAATCTTCTAGACAACTGACCATTCAAGCTAGTTCACATCTTCGTACTGACCTCAGCCTGACAGTAAGTACTTATTTCTCATTTTACTTTTATATTTTACTAATATCACTTTTTTTTCTTTTTCTCTTTCTTTTTCTTTCTTATTTTTTAAGTTAAATCCTTACCTGCATTTTCACCTGACCCCTTCACCTATAACACAAGCCTGAGCCAAAAAGAGACACTTTATGACTGAAGAGAAGGTGAAGATAGTTGGCGTGTCAATGTGGGGCGCCTATCCATACCAAATATCTAAGCTTTATGGGACTCCTCAGGCTACTGTATGTGATATCATCAAGAAACATGATATCACTGGCACAGTGGAAACTGTCCAATGCCCTGGCCAACCTCACATTTCTTCCAATCAAGACCTTTGAGAAAACATCCAAGTCTTGTCAAAAAACAGGAGAGCAACATTAGCTGAAATTACAGACACACTTATGAATGAAATCTCACCATGTACACTTTGAAGGCATGCACACAAACTTGAATTCAGTAGCCAAGCTTCTGTGAAAAAGCCATTTATTAACTCCTCACACAAAAATCACCACCTCAAGTTTGCTCAAGCCCATTTGCACTGGACCATTAATGATTGGAAGGCTGTGTTATGGACCAACAAATTGAGTTTTGAAATTGGAAAGACAACCCATAAAAATTTAGTGTGGTTTAAAACTCAAGAAAATTTTAAATTTTTTTTTCTCATATCCACTTTCAAGAGTGGGTCATCCTCGCTAATGGTTTGGTGTTTTTTTCATAGCAATGTTAAGGGCCCCCTTGTATTTCTTCCAGAAAAAATAGCAAATGAGGTGGCAGTCTAAAATTTAATATGGCACTCAGAAATATTTTTAGATGGATTCAAGATGTATATTTTAGAAATTGGAAAGGCCTATCCAATTTTATATAATTTTCATTTTAAAATGAATGGATGGTTTTATTGCATAAATGGCTTAATTATACAAGTCAAGATGAAATAATTATTTAAACTTCAAGAAATGCAATTATAGGCTTACAAATTAATGGAAATGAAAGTCAGGAGTCTGAAGAGCCTTTAGAAATTTTCTGGAAATTTTTACTATTTTTTTTATATTTTTAATAATTTTATTAAGTAATTTTGATTATTTTTGATTTTTCTTAGTTTACTTAACTTTATTGTTTTTTAGCTCAGTGAATAGAGTTTCTCTGGCTACCAAAATTTAATGGGAGGTTTCTCAGATGCAGCCCTATTATCTGTTGTTTTTTAGTTTTTTATTAAGGTTTTAAGGTTCTAATTGAGTCCCAAAGTCCATAATAGTTCCATACAAACTCTGGGATACTCTGGAGGGGAGAGTAGGGCACATGACCTAGCTATGCCTATAAGGGTTATAGATTCAAAATCAGGAAAGAAATCGAACTTATCATTGCTCAAAAAATAACGATGAACACCAACCATCGTTGGTTTACATAACATTTCATAAATTGTAATACTGTCATAAAATAACTCTTTTTATATAACACTTCAAAAATACTACTCAACAACTCATAAATATATACTTATAGGGTATAATTAGAAAGATCTCAACTTCAGGGATTCAATTTTATAATATTTACAATAAAATAAAAAACTTCATAAAATCATATAAATTTAATCATTTAAATAACTTTTCTTTTTACAACTTTACTGTTGTATTTATTTTTCCTAGCAAAAAGAACATTGATTCCACATCTCTAAAAAATTAATATCAATTGGGAAACTGGTCAGATTATATCAAGTATACATATTAGCTTATTTAATTTTAAAGTCTTATTTAAATTAAACGTACAGGGTTTTCTTAGGTTTATTCAACTCCCTTGGATTCTTCTTACAGCAAGGTGACTGTAAGAGTCTTTCTACATTGCTGGTGCACAACCTGGGGTTTGAATCTTCTGGATTTTAACAAAATTATTTATCAGTTGGACTATTTTAGCCTGAAGGAGGCTTACTTATACAAATACTTATTTTATTTAATGGTTTAATCTATTAATTTTGGGATGTCTTCTGCTACTTGATCAGGTATTTTTGGTGCTGATGTTCCTGTTATGGAATTAGTAAGGATTTAATCTTGAGATGGGCTCAAGTTTAATTTTGAAGAAGTTAAATGTTTTTTATGAAGGTATGAAGCTACTCTTCTGTGTTTGGGGCTTCACATTTTGATATGGTGATGCAGATCAGGTTATTTATTGTGGACAGAGGTGGAGAAAGAGGTCATTGCTATGGATGGATATAAAAAGTGGGATTGGTTAAAGATATCAAAAGAGATGGTGGATAGATGGGGTTTTAGGTATACTATGGTAGAACTCAACAAGATTTTCAGTGACTTTCAGGCTAAATGTGGCATTTATAAAATGGTGGATTTCAAAAAGCTTGTTTGAAAGTTTGATGAAGTAGTGGAATATTTGATTTTGATGGAGGAGTTAGGCCATGAAAATCAGGATAAAGATTTATTTTAGTCATGATTTAGTAGGGATGTTAGGATGGATGTCTTAAAAGAACTGTCAAGAGAAAGTTTGATGAAGGAACTGCTGAATGGGGAACAAAAGCTTCCAGCTCTAGAGGTCATCAAGGAGAACATCCAGGAATATCTTAAACTCATGGCTCTGGAAAAACATCAAGAATCTTGTACTCAATATTTCAGCAAGTTTAGTGATTTTTTGGCTTAAAATAATGATATTATGGTCAAAGTTCAAGAGGAAAGGAAGGCTCATATTGGACAGCCTGTGAAAAAAGCAGATAGGAATTTTGACAACATATTTACTATCAAATCATACTTAAAAACTAGCATACACTGACAATTGGGGATCTTTCCTAAATTATTACTTATTATTTAGTTTAAGCATTAGGATGTGATTTTTACTCTAGTATAGCACATAAAAACCAAATATTTGAGTCTGAAGCACATTAGTGGGTCATAATAACTCAGTGATTGCGGAAAAGTACCCTTATAATACTTTTACTAATTTTTTTAAATTTAAATTAGGTATTTACAGTAGTAACTGTACCCAATATAAATCTAACTTCACTTTGTATTTGGTAACTAATATAAAATACAATTAAATTAGTATTTGGTTAAATCATGGTATGCTAATTACTCACCCTTATAAAGTTCTATTCAAACTTATTATTTAACTTTTAACAGATTTTTCAGATTATTATATTTAAATAAATAAAAATATAAATTTAGGGTAAGCTTCAGTGCTTTTATTAGTATTTAAATTACTAATATTTTTTATCTACTGATTACCATACAGGCTTCCACTTTTGTAGGCTTATAAAATAGTTATTTTAGAAATTATGAGTTCTCCACACATAAATTTAAGTGATAAGCCTGCTTCTAATACCAGTTCTAAATTTAAAAACAATGTACCAAGACATAACTATGGAAGGAAAGTCTTATCCTCAACTAGAAAAACGTAACATAGAGAAAAAGGACACCCTCCTAAAAAAGATAACTCTAAAGAAGACATCAACTTCTCTACAAGATCAACTTTCCTACTTGGCCAAACAAGTTCTGAAGCTGGAGGAGTCAAATTATTCCATTATAAAAGAGGTGGAAAAAGTGAAAAACAATTGCAGGATAGGAATCCAGGGATTAAATAAAAATCTGGAAGAGCTGAAGGGAGTACGGAAAAACCACCTACCCCCTACCCAAGGAGGATCAGGTCAGTCAAAAAAAAGATCTTGGTTTTGAAATGGAAATGGGATTGGTTTCACCAACAGTGGGTCAGCCGAAATTGCAACAGGGATTCATCCCCTCAGCAGATCACTTCAAATCACCCTTAAAAGCAAAAGAAAAAGCGTCAAAAACCAGGGCTTCTCCTATCCCTTGGTAAGTGAATTGCCTTCTAATATTGCACATAATACTGATTATTACAATGCAGGTAATTTAATTGATGTGAAATCTGTTCAGAAGATTGAGGAGGACTTCAGACAATTTGGTTTGATGTAGATACACCTGATTTATCTTTTGTCAATAAAAATAGTACTATCTATAATAATAATACAGTTAATTCTAAGTTTCTATCACATATCAGTGAGTTGAGAGCTTCACTAAATATTGAAGAATGTGTAAAGAAAGACGTGGAGTATTTCAATAATAACCCAAATGTCCATAGAATTGTTTGAGAATTATGGAATAGAATGACTGAGTGTGAGGAACAAACAATTAATCTCACAAGTGAAACAATTTTGTCCTTGAAATTGAATATTTCTCAATTGAAAACAAGAAATAAAGAATTAGAGAAAGAAAAATTGGCTCTAACTCTTAAATATGATTCTTTGAGGAATAAATATAGTGACCTTTCAAACAATTTCTGTGGCTTAAAAAGATTGTATGAAGCACATTTATTAAAATATGAATCAAGAACAAAGTTATCTTTTGCACAAACAAATCAGAGTATCTCTGATCTGTTACAAAGATTGACTAAAGTTGTGATGGAAACTGCCAATCTACTAATGAATCAGGATAATCATAATTATACACAGTATAATAATAATCCTTTCATTTTAAAAAATGAATCTCAATCATTTCCAATGCCACCACAAGTAAAACCATCTGGTGGAAGTGTCAAGTCTGAAAGAACAAATGTGAGTCAAAAATCATTACAAGAGGAAACACAAGACCATTTATCTAAAGTAAATGAGTTATTGAATTTTCCCAGGGTTAGTGAGACTAAATCCAATCTGAAAAATTTGCCAAAAGTTGACTAGTACCCAACTTATGATGGGAAAGCCAGCTCTGATTGGCAACATTTTATTTAAATAATTGACAATTTAAAATTCTCATGTAAGTTAACAGATGAAGAAATAACATCAAAAAAATTTCATTATTTAAAAATTTTGCTTTATTATGGCTTGAAACTGTATTAATTGAGGGTAAAGATTACTCTTGGGCTGAATGAAAACAAATAATTGAAAAACAATTTGGAGGTTTTATATTCAGACTAACTCAGAAAATATTATATGAGAAAACAAGGTATAATCCATTGAATGATGACAAACCTATGATATTTTTAATGAATTTAAATAAAATATTAAAAGCAATTGGGCAAAAAATGTATTCTAACTTATGGAAAGATAAAGTAATATATAAATTACCTATATCTGTCAGAGACATAGTAGTAGCCAGAACAATAATGAAACATGAGTACTCTGAATTTATTAATATTTGTAATGAAATACTATTTAGCCATAAGTATTAAGCAAGGTACACCACTTATAAACAAAATAATGAGCCTGTGGAAAATCAGAATTCAAAACCAGTGCAGGAAAGCAGAAAAAACCTACTGCACCTGTAGTGCTTTAAAAGTATGTGACAAATACTTTTTATAAGTGTAATAAGCCTTGGGTTAAAGCTCACAAATGTGAGAGAAATATAAATATTGTTGAAAATGAGCAAGAATCTGAAAATGAAACAGAAAAAAAGTAAAGATTTAAGTGATTTTAAAATTAATATCTCATATAGTGATGAAAATGAGGTCTGTATGTTGGAAGATGATTTGTCCATCTTTAAAAATCCAATATTAAGTATGGACTCAAATGTATCATTAATGAATTTTGAAGATTCTAAATCATTTAGGATATACAAGCTCATAACTTAAGAATGACACCTATCATGGTGTGGTCTTCTAAAATTGGCACAGGCCTTTGTTCGTCTATTTGGCATTGTTTTGATATGTCTTAAATGACATTGTTTAATAATTGGGTGTTTTTCTGGATTTATTCAGCAAATATTGGGACTGCCGGGATTTGGGTACTACTATTGTATAGCCCCAGGTTTTCTCTATATTTTATGCATTGATGACATTTTTCATATTTTAAGTATTAAGGGGTCATTTCCTCATTTTTTATTTAAAAAGATAGCTGTTTAATTTAGTTTTTTGTGTTTTACAGGCTAATCTTAAGTCTTAGGGTTAAGTTCTTAGTACCGTTAGAATGAGCTAATTTTTCTCTACATTTTATGTCACAATGTTGTTATAGTCTAATTAGGTGTTTTAAAGGTTTTAGTAGTCATAGTAGATGTTTCTAAGTATTTTGGGCTTTTTTTGAGGTTTTTGGTGGTTTTCTGACTTCAGGGAGGTCTGGCCACTTCTAGGCAGGCTGTCTGCCTAGATTATAGAAGGCTGGGAATCACTTGTAGAGGGTTTTTTATTCAATTTGGTGGCCAAAAGCGCCAAATTTGTTGCTGTGCATGGATTTTTTAGAGGGTGGTCTGTGTGTACATACTGAGTAAGACAGTTTGGGGAAACTTTAATTATCATACAACCATCTGGAGGTGATATCATTGTTTTCACTCAGTTTTCACTGTTTTTTGGCCACAATTGGCTGTGTTTGTTGCAAGGTAGTTCTTCATTTAACTCAAATTTGGCAACTGGTTTCTTGGGAGTAGCTTTGCAACCTGCATCAAGTATTATTGCTGTTTTCTGTGCAACAAGTGAACAGTGTTTTATTTTTATGGTGTGGATCTTTCTGAATTTCAGGTATCAGGTTCTTTAGTTCTCCGTGGTATGCTATTGGCTACTGTCTTGACTTGTAAAGCAGTCAAGAAGTTTATTGGAAGGGGTATTGTAACAGTCTCTAATTTTCTGTAGCAAATAAATCTCACCTGGTATTTCTCAAAGGGACAGGGGTTTTTCTCTCCAGTTTTACTCCAACTCCCTTGGTCAAGGCCTATAGCTAGTACTATAGTATTGTCTACATTTCAGGAGCCCAACATGGGGTGAGGATTTGTTAGCTTTTTGAACTTTCTTCTGTATTAGGAAATTGGTTTTCTGGATTTCATTGGACCATGGCTTCTGGACCCTCTTTCTCTAGTGGTGGTATTGGCACTGTTGGTGCTGCCGAGGATGGTAATCCTCTTATTTCTGTTAGGCCATCTGTCAGGATCAAGTCCTGGAAGGGGCCTATGTTTATGGGGGAGGATGTGAAGTTGTTTCTGGAGCTGTTTGAGGCTGCTTAGAATGTGGATGGTGCTTCTCAATTGGAAATGGTGAAGCAAGTAATCTTCTATATTGGTGACAAGGCTCTGGTGAAGGAGGTTGCTGCTATGGAGGGTTATAGAAGGAACTATTGGAAGAAGTTGTGTCTGCAAATGACAGACAGGTGGGAATCCAGGTACTCTATGGTGGATCTCAACATGATTGCTAGTGAATGGCAGTCTTATGGAGGTGTGGATAACCCCTAAACCTATAGGAAGTTTCTGGCTCAGTTGGAGCCAGTGGTGGATTATTTGGTGGATATGCAGAAGTTTGAGAGTACTGACTCTGCAAGGGATATTTTCTGGTCTTCTTTGGCCAGGAATGTTAGGATTGATGTGTTAAAGGAGTTTTCTAGGAAGGATAAAATGAATATTCTTCCTAATGAGAATAAGAAATTGCCTGCTCTTTCTGTGGTGAAGGAGTTTGTGGAGAATAATCTGAAACTTTTGGCAGTGGATTCTTTCCAGGAAGCTAGCACCATGTATGTGAGCAAGGTCAGTGAAGTGTTTGCTGAAGATGTGGAGGAATCTAGGAAGAAGGAAGTGTAAACAAGGGGAAGGCTCCTGAGAAGCCTAAGGAGGTGGACCCTGTAGTGGAGCAGTTGGCTGATTTAACAAAGCAGCTGCATATTTTTGTTCAGGAGGCTCAGAAGGCTAATAAGACTCCTTCTCAGCCTAGAGATTATGATAGGAGGGCTGGTAGGAGTGATCCTTGGGTTTGCTCTTATTGTATCAGGAAAGGGAACAGGTCCAATGATTTTTGGGCACTAAATAGAGACGTGTCTGAGGGGAAGGTGGAATTTTATGGGAAGGTATTCAAGTTACCGGATGGTTCTTTTGTGATACCTAATGACAGTCAGGCTCCAGTTGACTTGGTGAGGAGGAGACATAATGTCAACTCAAGAAGGCCAAGATTTGAAGAGTTGCCTAATGAGGTTTCTTTTTCTGGAAAAGGTGGAGATAATTGAAAGGGCAAGAGAAAGGAGGCAAAAAGAGTCTCATTTACATCTTCTTTTGGTGTTTTGGAGTTGTATTCTTGTAGTGGAAAGCCAAGTGGGGAATGCTTGGCTGGTGTTTATGAAGTGGAAGCAGGAAAGGTGGGAATGCCCAAGAGCAGCTCTCAGGCCCAACCAAAGTCTAAGATTTCAAAGGTGGATTCTAAGCTGAGTGCAGCTAGGAAGAAGTACAGAAAAGAGGAGCTGTAAAAGATGCAGAAGGGGATTGCTGATATGGCCCCTCCTAGTTTTGGAGCATTGGAAATGAATGGTGGGCCAATGCCTATGAATGATGATTATGACTCTGAGGAGGATATCCCTTTGGCTTCATTGAAAAAGCCTTCTGGAGTTAGAGGTTCTGGTGAGGGATCTGGTTTACTTCCTGTTGATGGTAAATCTGTTAGTGGTTCTTGTCCTCAGGAGATTTCTAGGACAAAGGTAGTGAAGCAGAAGGCTCACTTTAAGAGGCCATTAGTTTCTGGCCAAGTTAATTTTATGGACTCTGTCCCGGAAAGGATGAATCAGGGTCAGGTTTCCCTTACTTATAGGGAGTTTTATGCTATCAGTCCTGGGTTGGCTGATAGACATAAAAGGTTGTTGACCAGGAGAAGGGTTTCTTCTGGGGAGGTGGAATACATTTGTTATTCTGCTGAAAAGTTTGATGAGGGGTTGGAAACTCATTTTTCTGCACCTCTGGGTTATGTCAATGTCACTCTGAATGGCAGGGAGGCTAGGGCATTGGTTAATTCAGGTTCTCAGATTAACCTAATTTCTTTGTTTGAGGCTACTCATCTGGGCCTACCCATCAAGACAGGAATTGGTGGAAATTTAAGAGGGATTGGTGACCATGTCACTGAGTTGATTGGAACAGGTGAATTCATGAAGCTGGATGTTAGTGGAGCCTCAGGGAAGGTTCATTTTTACATTTCCAAAGGTAATGTAAAAGCTTTTTTGGGTGGACCATTCTTGATGGACTTCCAGGCAAGGATTGGTTATCAGTTTGATGTGGTAATCAGTTTGGAGTTGACTGGTGAATATTAAAAGAGACTTCACATGAGGTTTTAATCCCTTGGAGAGGATGGTTGGGAGACCAGGCCAGGATTTTCTTCAATGTGCCAGTGCATGGATTGTTGTAGGAGAAGAAGAGAAGTGGGTGCCACCTCTGGTTTTTTGGAGTGTGGCTCAGGCTCTAGTGAGAGTCTGTCTTTTTTAGAGTGATGAGGGCTG
Source organism: Hemileia vastatrix (assembly GCA_030280995.1). Classification (NCBI taxonomy): domain Eukaryota; kingdom Fungi; phylum Basidiomycota; class Pucciniomycetes; order Pucciniales; family Zaghouaniaceae; genus Hemileia; species Hemileia vastatrix. The sequence continues at coordinate 31,656,192 of JASXTE010000011.1, forward strand.
ATTGCCCAAGTGCTATAACCTCTCCCCAAGATGAGGAAATCCCAGGTTGTATTAGGTCAGCTCCCTTGGAGATATACCAAGTGGATTTTCAACTTTCTCTTTTTAATTTTTCTCTTCTCTGAAAGTATTTTTCTAGTTTTTTATCAAGTATCTGTTCTCTGTTAAAATTTTCAATTTTTTTTAATTCAAGTTCAAATAAGAAGGTTAGTTATATATCTTCATTGAAAGAAATGCAGAAAATCTGTGGAGTGGAGAGATTGGGGTTTAAAAGTAAGTCCTCCCAATTATTCACCGCTAGGGTTTCTTCTAAGCCTTTCAGAAACATTACCTTGGCCACGTCTGTGAGCAATGGGGAAACCACTGGTTATTTTTGTAGGATAGAAGAAAACTCAAGAAAAGAGAGTAAAAATTTCAAGATAACTGAAGAAAATCAAGAAAAAAATCTGAAAATAATCAAGAAAGAAACAAAGAATTATTTTTGTGATGATCATCAAGATCAATTTTAAAGCCTCCAGCATGAGGTTAAACAGCACATATTTTTGAAGAAAGAAGATCAGCAAGATCAATTTTTTGGGCCTCCGGCATGAGGACAAACTGCAAAATTTTAGAAGATGTGATTTAGAGGATGAATCAAGAATTTAAGATTTAGAAGATGGAAGTGAGGAGGAAGATGTGGAATTGTGGAAAAGTTTTGGAGTGTTGAGTTTGGGGTCTAAATGTAAGTCCTCCAAATTGTGCACCGCTAGGGTTTTTCTACACCTTTCAAAAACATTACCTTGGCCATGCATGTGAGCAATGGGGAAACCTTTGGTTTTTGTTCCACCTCTGGTGATGAAGATGTCCTGAAGATCCCTCGAGTTGAAGGTGGAGCAGCAAAGTACAAAAAGGTAGCGCAGAAGATTAGGCCTGTCAATGAGCCTATGCCTGTAGGTTTGAATCCTCCTTTGAAGAGACCTCCGTTGTCAAGAGATCTGTACTGTACTCCTCTGGTGAAAAATACTCCTGATTTTGTGGAAACTGCTTGGGTGACTGTGGAAAGGTTAAAAGTTGTTAATTTTGGTGCTGATGGATGGCTGTCTGATGAGGAAAAGAAGTTGTTGTTGCACGTTATTGTGCTGAGGGAGAAAGAATTGGCATTTGTTGAAGAGGAAAGGGGTGTGTTGAAACACTCTTATGGGGAACCTTACTTGATTCCTGTGGTTTGTCATGAACCTTGGAAAATCAAACCTATTCCAATTCCAGCTGCTATTAGGGATGATTTTTTAGAGATTCTTAGGGAAAGAGTCAGGACTGGTTTATACAAACAATCAACATCTATTTATTCAAGTCCGTTTTTCTGTGTAAAGAAGCAGAATGGGAAGCTGAGGGTGGTGCATGATCTTAGAGCCTTGAATAGAGTCACTATCAAAGATGCAGGGATGACACCAAGTGCAGAAGACTTTGTGGAAGCTTTTGATGGAAGGGTGTGTTATGGTTTGGATGATATTATGGGTGGTTATGATGAAAGGGAGCTTCATACTGATCCACATCCACTTACAATGTTGGAGACTCCTCTGGGAAGATTTCAGCTCACTAGGTTGACTCAAGGAGCAACTAATTCAGTAGAAGTATATCAAGCACAAATGGCTTGGACTTTACAGAATGAGGTCCCTACTCATGCTGGTATATTTATTGATAATGGTGGAATCAAAGGACCTTCCATGGATTATGGAAATGCGGTGTTGAAGGAGAACCCTGGTATAAGGAGATTTGTTTGGAAATATGAAATTACTCTAGAGAGAGTATTGTTTAGGATTGAAGAGGCTGGTTTGACCATCTCTGGGTCAAAGTTTTGTTGTTGTGTTCCTGCTCTGGAAATTCTGGGTCATGTTGTATACAAGGAGGGAAGGATTATGGCAAAGAAGAAGGTTAATTATATTCAGTCATGGCCAAGGCCCAAAGATACTACTGAAGTTAGGGGATTTTTGGGGGTTTGTGTGTATGTAAGAGTTTTTATTAAAGATTTTTATTTGTTGGCTTCACCTTTAAGAAGGTTGACCAGGAATGATGCGGAGTGGGAATGGTCTGAAGAGTGTGAAGAGGCTTTTCAGAAGTTGAAGAAGGTGGTAGGTGAAGATATTATTCTTCATAAGTTGGATTATGGAGTAGGAGCCAGAAAAATTTATCTGGAAGTGGACTCAAGTTATATTGCTGCTGGTTCTGTGTTTTCTCAGGAAGATAATACTGGGAAGGTCAGGCAAGTAAGGTATGAGTCTGTGGTGTCAATGAGGTTGAATCTAGATATTCTCAACCTAAGTTGGAATTTGTGGTGTAGCAAAAATTTTGAAGAAGCTGAAAACTGTTTTGTGGGGGCAGAATTTTTGAACTGCAGGTGGATGCAAAATCTCTGGTTCAAATGATCAATGCACCTAGTCTGCCAAATGCTCCAATGACTAGGTGGGTGGTATTTATTAAGCATTTCTTGTTTGACCTGGTACACAAACCTAGGAAAACTTTTAAAATGCCTTATGGATTATCAAGAAGACCACCAACAGATGAAGATTCAGACTCTGAAGAATTCAATGAAGATGTTCCAGTGGTTAGGGCCAGCACAAAGGGTGCTGAAGATTTTTCTCTCCTCCCCCATTAGGCTAAACTGGATGAAAGTTCTCTCCTCCACCAAGAGGTTAAACTGGCTGGTTCTGATCTTGATCCTGTTTATCAGGATGTTTTTGTTGATGAAGAAGGGGCTGTTGTTTGTGATGGCTTAAATTTAGAAAATGGTGTTTTTGTTAGTGAACTGGACTCTCATAAGATTCAGTGGAAGGAAAATGATGTACCAAAGTTTAGGGATTGGTGTCCTGGTTTGGCCAGTGTTTCTCATATGCACACTGGTGATTTTGATGACAGGGATGTACCCTCGGATGTTGTTTTGTTGGATTTTGAAGATGAGACCTGGGGTCATACTGGTTTTTATTTTATTATGGCTGAATATCTGTTATCTTTAGAAAGGCCAGATATTTGTGATGATGATACTTGGGTAACAATAAAGCAGAAGAGTTCTGGCTTTTATGTGTCACAAAAGAGGCTGAGGAGGAGGAGACATACAAATCTTTAAGTAGTGGTGACTCAGAAGAAGGATCAAGATTTAGTGTTGAAGTCTTTGCATGAAGACCTTGGTCATAGAGGCTTTGGGGAGACTTATAGGAGAGTAGCAGATAGATTTTGATAGCCAGGTATGAATTTGACTGGACATGGTTGGGTTAAATCTTGTGAAGAATTCCAAAAAAGAAGTCACTTGAAACCTAAAGAGGTTGGCCGTGCTACTGATGAAACAACTGTGTCTGGAAGAGTCAGTCTGGATACTGTTCATATTAAAAGGGAAGGTATAAATACTTGATTGTTTCCAGGGATGATTTGTCTGGTTGAGTTGAGGCAGTGTCTCTGGTTAATTTGACTGCCAAAAATGTGGCAAATTTTTTGAAGAAGGAATGGGTGTTTAGGTATGGGTTGATGAAGTTGGTGACTGTTGATGGTGGGCCAGAGTTTGCAGCTGAATTTAAAGAAGCTGTGGCAAGTATTGGTTCTAAATTCAGAGCGGCTACACCCTATTACACTGAAGCTGAAGGCATGGTTGAAAGAGGCCACCAAGTTACCAAGAGTTCTTTAGTGAAAATGTGTGGAGATAGTGCTGAAAAGTGGAGGCATTATTTACCCTTGGTGTTATTTGCTGATAGGGTCACTGTGAAAAGGACAACTGGCTATTCCCCTTATGAGTTAATGTTTTGGAAGATAGCTGCTCTACCAGTGGATTTGAAAGCTGTCTCTTATCTTGGAATTTATTGGGATGATGTGTGCTCAACAGAAGATTTGCTCTGTGCCAGGATGCAACAGTTGGAATGTAGAGAAGAATGTCAAGAGAGGGCATACTCTAGAATGATGAAGATAAGAAATCAATCAGTCAGATACTGGGATAAGAAGTTGGCTCATAGAATCAGGATTACCTTGAAACCTAGTTGTTTGTTTTGGTGTATAACAGAAGTTTGGAGAGTCAGTGGGGAAAGATGTTTGCTGACAGATGGAATGGACCTTATAGAGTCAGATCTCAGGTTTCTGGAGGTTCTTATGTTTTGGAGGAGTTAGATGGTGCCGTCTTAAAGATAAGAGTGGCTGCTGATTAGGAGAGGATATTTTTCCCAAGAGGCACTATATGTGAAGAAGATTGACTCCCAAATGAGGATAAAATATGGACCATTCTCTAATTTTGGATTTTGGTGATGCTGTGCATCTATTTTGTGGAAACTTTTTTGTTAGAAGGTCCCCAGGGGGGGCTTCTAGATTTTATTTTGGCAAGTGTGGGGGTAACTGATGGGCTGGCTGCTCTATCAAAAGTTACCCCAGATTGTCTTTTTTCAACCCCTTCTCTTAATTTGGTTGAGCCCTAGTATTAGTTTATCTTCACAGGTTTAGTCCTATATGACTTGAAACTGGAAATTCTTTTGGTCTTCATGTGCCGGACTCTTCACTCTTATTGGTTATGATTTATTGTGTTGGATGTTGTGTTTTTGTTAGAAGGTACCCAGGGGAGGCTTCTAAATTTTATTTTAGCAAGTGTGGGGGTAACTGATGAGCTGGCTGCTCTGTATAAAACTTACCCCATAATGTTTGGTTCAAGTTTTTGTTTGTCCTAGTTGAATCCTAGTTCTGGTTTTTTGTGATTCAGGTTTCAAGTTCACTATGGATTTATACCGGCTTACTGTCTTGGGACCAGCTTCTTTGGTCTATTTGGATTGGTGGTGAATCACTGGTGGTCTCCCATCATTTCTACTTATTGGAGGGAGCCCACCCAGTGATCATTTCCTTGTACTGGACTTTCTATGGATTTGGACTTTTTGTTTTTTTCTTTCTGTGTTTGTTTTTTTAAATATAAGTTTTAGATTATTTTTTTTCTCTTTTTTCTCTTTTAATTTTTTTGGGGGGCTATTAGGTTATAAAGAAGGAAAAATTACAAATTATATTATGTGGTGCCACCACATAAGGGTCACCTGGATGTGGGAAAGCATTTGTGGGGAAAGCTCATCAATTGGCTAGGCAATTCTATTTTCTTTTTATATTTCTATCTCAATTTTTATTATTTTCTTTTACTTCTATTTATTTCATCTTTTCTTTATTGATATTATTTTTCTTAATTTATGTTTTATCTCAATTCATTTAAAAATTATTTAAAGGTGTATCCACATCAAGGTGCACTTGGATGTGGGTAATGTATCAGGGTATCAGCTCATTAATTGGCTGGGGGATGCCATTTGTTATTATTATTTATCTCATCTTATTATTATTATTAATTTCATTTTAATATCTCAGCTCTCATATTTTTTGGGTAATTTTGTTTAATTATTTTCAAGTTTTATTTAGTGTTTTAGTAGTTTAAATATAAATAAAAATATAAATAAAAATAAAAATAAAAATAAAAATAAAAATAAAAATAAAAATAAAAATAAAAATAAAAATAAAAATAAAAATAAAAATAAAAATAAAAATAAAAACAAAAATAAAAATAAAAATAAAAATAAAAATAAAAATAAAAATAAAAATAAAAATAAAAATAAAAATAAAAATAAAAATAAAAAGAAAAATAAAAATAAAAATAAAAATAAAAATAAAAATAAAAATAAAAATAAAAATAAAAATAAAAATAAAAATAAAAATAAAAATAAAAATAAAAATAAAAATAAAAATAAAAATAAAAATAAAAATAAAAACAAAAATAAAAATAAAAATAAAAATAAAAATAAAAATAAAAATAAAAAGAAAAATAAAAATAAAAATAAAAATAAAAATAAAAATAAAAATAAAAATAAAAATAAAAATAAAAATAAAAATAAAAATAAAAATAAAAATAAAAATAAAAATAAAAATAAAAATAAAAATAAAAATAAAAATAAAAATAAAAATATAAAAAAAAAATAAAAATAAAAATAATAAACAAAAATAAAATAAAAATAAAAATAAAACAATTTTTTTATATTTATCTGCTAATTTTTGTTGGTCTTTCTAGTTGGTGAATTATTGATTTCTTTTTTTATTTTAATTTCTGGAAGAAGAAGCCTCTGGCGGTTGGTCCAGATTATGGTGGCGTTTTTGCTTTTTGTTAGGATTGGAAGGAGAACTGTGTTCTTTGTAGTTTAGGCGGCTGGAAAGAGTATATTGATTGTAATAGTCAGGAACCGGATTAGAAGTTAATTTTTGGGAATTCATGAAAGAAGTGGGGATAGAGTGTTGGAAGGTGTGCTTGATTATTCTAGAAATCTTCCAGTGGTAATCAAGGATCTGTTTTCTCAAATTCTTTTCAAATTCATTCAATGGACCATGAAGAGCAAAGACCTTAAGCATGTTAGAACACATCATGCTTAGGTGTTGTTTCATGTTGGAGTTATTCAGTGTTAAGGTAGTTTCTAGAGGTTGGCCAATCCCAATTGCAGTTTCAGGAGGCGGGTCTCCAACTAAACAAAAGAATTGTATCAGTAATTGTCTCTGTTGGAGAAATTGAATTTATTAATTTGGTACTTACAGATTGGGAGCTCATCAAATTTGTATGCAGCAGGAATCTGGACTGTTGCAGAATGTTGAATGGATTTTGAAGGAGGAGCAACCAGATGGAAGTATGGATTCTTATGATCATTCTCTAAATGGTTTTTGGAAGATGGACTAGAAGAAGGAGGTTCCTGTGGCCTGGGTGGAGAAGCAGGTCTGTTGTTGTTGTTGTTGTTGTTTTTCATATTATTGCTTGGCACAGGTGGGTTAGATACTGGTGGAGGAGTGCTAGGTTGGTTGAAGGAAGGACTAGGAGAAGGTGACCTAGAAGCTGCTTGTGATCTGCTAGATGAAGATCTAGAAGAAAGGGAACTATCAGAGGAATAATTGGTGGCCAGAGGAGAGGTGTAGTTATTTATTCTTGGTGAAACAGGAGATTTTTGTTTGGGAGAAGTGTTGCGTGCACTGGTGTTTTCAGGAGGTCCTCTGGCAGGCCTTCTAGAGATGTTTGAATTTTCAGTGTTTTCTGATGAAGAAATTTTGTGTGTACGCATTTCTCTGGGAGCACTAGAATGTTTTTGCATAGAGTTTTTGGTGTTTAATTGTGGATTTTGGCTGTTATCTGGCTGACTTTTTAAGTTTTGAGCCTGATTTTTGCTTTCTGGCAAGGAGGGTGGGATGCCTGGACGCAGGCTAGCAGCCAGGGAGCTCATTTTGAAGCTGTTTTGGCTGAATTTTCTGAGGTAAAAGAAGATTATTGAGAAGATAAAGCAGGTCTTTTAGTGAGTTTTTTGGGAATAGAACGGCCGGATCTTCTGGAAGGAGCGGAAGATAAAGAAGAGGAAGCAGGTTCCAAGTTCTGTAAATATACTTATAAGAAGGTGAAGGCAGATTTATTTGATAGTTGGGGTCTCTTTCCCATCTTTTCTTTTTAGAGTTGCAAGAATCACAGGCCCTGTTGTAGATTTTGGCTTCAGGACTTAGAAGAGTGAAGGTGCAATGTCTGCACATGTGGATACACTGTTTGCAAGAATAGTCCTTAGGAGAAGTGAAACAAGGAAGATCTGATGGGTCAAATTCTGGGGATCCAGCCATTATCTGTGACAGGAAAAAAATGAAGAGAAAAGAGATAAAAGAAAAAATTTTATCAGCAATGTGTAGATGATGAAGAGAAAGTAGAAGTTTAGTAGGGCCGTTGTGGAGTATTGTGCATGGAATTGGCTGTCCTTTTATGCAAAATGTGGAAATTCCATCAAGACTTTAAACTGAACACTGTTATCAGTCCATCAAGACTGTAAACTGAAGAATAATATAGTCCCCCAAGACTATAAACTGAGGATGTTTTGATTGTTGAGTCCTTCAGGACTATAAACTGATAATGTGATATTGGTGTAACTCTGGCAGAGGGCATCCAAAGGAGGAGTCTCTGAATGTAGTTGAGGCAAGTGTGGGGGTAACTGATGAGCTGGCTGCTCTGTAAGACAGTTACCCCATAATATTAGTTTATTTTCTTTGGTATTTAATGGTTTGATCTCTGGTTCTTTCTTAATGATTTAGGTTTTGAGTCCCCAAAGACTATAAACTGAGGGTTTTTGAGTCCCCCAAGACTATAAAATGAGGGCTGTTAGTCCCCAAAGACTTAAAACTGAGGATGAGTCCCCCAAGACTTTAAACTGAGGAAATCTTTTTATTTATTTTATTTCTAAATCAAGAATTTCAGGCAAGAAAAAATTACAGAAGAGAATCAAGAGATGAAACAAAGTGTTCAGCATTAGTCTTGAACTGGTGGATGAGGTTTCTTCTTTTCTAAACTTCCTGTGGATCTTTGGCAGGAGTGTATTGGAAGTAGTTTAGAATGAGATGTTTTTGTTGAGAAGAGTATTGTTGGAATTTGTCCTTGATAGTGGGAAATTGATTTGGTGGTGGTGTTTCAATGGTTCCCACATTGTCATCATCACTGTCTAGATATGAATGAACTGGAAACTAATCAGCTTAAATTTTAGTATGGAGAAGCATTGGTTCTAACATAAGAAGGACCATGTATGGTAGAGCTAGTGGCTGTAATGGTGTTGGAACTCTTTTTGGAAGGGTGTAACTTGTTGATTAATCTGGGTATAAAGATGGAAAGCCTAGATCTTTTGGTTTTGCTGGAAGAAGGACCAGGTTGAGGGGGAGGTGAATCTGTTGCAGATGATAATGGACCAGGTCTGGAGCATGATTTCTTCATGGAATAGCAGGCATCACAAATAGTTCTGTATGAATGAATTGGTGGTGATATGGTGCAGATGAGGTTATACTCAATACAGTATTTACAGGGACCCATTTCAGAAATGGATTTTGAAAAATGTGTGAAAATGGTGGGTTTAGTGAAGGAGAATGTGGGAATTCTCAATTGGAGGGAGGATGTGGTCTTCCAACATTGGCAGAGGCCTTTGTTGGTCTATTTGGCGTTGTTTTGATATGTCTTAAATGACATTGTTTTATAAATGGGTGTTTTTCTGGATTTATTCAGCAAATATTGGGACTACTGGGATGTGAATACTACCATTAGATAGCCCCAGGAGTTCTCTATATTTTACGTCCGGTTGAAATTTTTCATATTTTAAGTATTAAGGGGTCATTTCCTCATTTTTTATTTAAAAAGATAGCTTTTTGATTTAGTTTTTTGTGTTTTAAGGGCTAACCTTAAGTCTTAGGGTTAAGTTCTTAGTACCATTAGAATGAGCTAATTTTTCTCTACATTTTATGTCACAATGTTGTTATAGTCTAATTAAGTGTTTTAAAGGTTTTAGTAGCCGTAGTAGATGCTTCTAAGTATTTTAGGCTTCTTTGAAGGTTTTTGGAGGTTTTCTGACTTCAGGGAGGTCTGGCCACTTCTAGGCGGGACACCCGCCTTAGTTATAGAAGGATGGGAAGCGCTTCTAGAGGGTTTTTATTAAATATGGTGGCCAAAAGCGCCAAATTTGTTTCTGTGCATGGATTTTTTAGAGGGTGGTCTGTGTGTACATACTTAATAAGACAGTTTGGGAAACTTTAATTATCATACAACCATCTGGAGGTGATATCATTGTTCTCACTCAGTTTTCACTGTTTTTTGGCCACAATTGGCTGTTTTTGTTGCAAGTTTAGTTCTTCATTTAACTCAACTTTGGCAACTGGTTTCTCTGGTGTAGCTTTGCAATCTGCATCAAGTATTATTGCTGTTTTCTGTGTAAAAAGTGCACAGTGTTTTGTTTCTCTGGTGTGGATCTTTCTGAATTTCAGGTTTCTGTTTCTTTGGTTCTCAGTGGTCTGCTATTGGCTACTGTCTTGACTTGTCAAGCAGTCATGAAGTGTATTGGAAGGGGTATTGTAACAGTCTCTAATTTTCTGTAGCAAATAAATCTCACCTGGTATTTCTCAAAGGGACAGGGGTTTTTCTCTCCAGTTTTAATCCAACTCCCTTGGTCAAGGCCTAAAGCTAGTACTATAGGATTGTCTACAACGGTTCTAGAAATAATTTCTGGAGAAACTGTAAATATAATATTGGATACAGGAGCTGCTGGTTCTGTTGTTTCTGCATATAAATTGCAGAAAATTGATAGTGATTATAAGTCAAAGCTTGAACCCCTTCAAAGTAAAAATTGGAGAGGGTTTGGGTCAGTACTACACCCCATTGGTAGATAAAAAGCTGATTTTTTCTTTAAACATCAACATGGTTATGTTAGATTAACTTGTGAATTTTTAGTAATGGATAATACTTATTTTAGTATCTGTTTTATAATTGTTAATGAAATTCTGACAAAGTTTGGAGTGAAATTATACCCTGCTAATAATAATTTTACAATTGGCATTAATGGTGAAAGGAAATTTAAAATAAATTCTTTTAACAAAGTCTTGAACATTGAGTCATTAATAGATATTACTAGAAAAGGAAGAGAAACCAGTGAGATGGAAATTCTGGAAAAAGAAATTTCAAAAGCATAATTTGGCACTCAGATAAGTGAAGCTGAGAAGACAAATTTTTTGGACTTAATTAAGACATTTTCAATGGCTTTTGGAAATGGGACGAATGAACTTGGCCTTGTGAAAGATCATAAGATGAAAATTAGTTTAACCTGTGAAATAGATAATATTTCTACTAGTCTTAAAAAGAAACCTTACCCTGATTCACCAATGAAGAGGAACGACTTAGAGGATAACATTAAGATTTTTTTAAAAATGAACATTATTGAAATGGTAGAAACTAGACCAAAATATTGTGTGATATCACCAGTGCTAATTTCTTATGAAAAAGATAAGGCAAAACTGTGCAGTGATTATAGAGCATTAAATACATTTACAGTAGATGATATTTATTCCTTCCCAAGTAATGCCTCTAAATTAAAGCTACCCTTAAAGGTGCTAAGTACATAACTGGCCTAGATGAAAAGAAAGGGTACCATCAAATTCCTGTTAAAAAAACTCACAGAATGTTTTATTGGTAACAACACATATGGGAATTTATAAATATGTCAGGATGACATTTGGACCAAAAAATGCTCCTTAAGTATTTCAGAGGTTAATGGATATAACATTCAATAATGAAATGATTGAAGGATGATTAATGGTATACATTGATGAAATCATAGTGCTCTCTAAGACATATGATGAACACTTACTCCATTTGAAGAAGGTATTTCAGAAAATGAATGAAATAAAAATGACCCTTGTATTGAAAAAATGTAAATTTGGGTTTGAGTCTTTAAAATTGCTTGGTCATATTGTATCTGGCTTAAAAATATGTGTTGACCAAAATAATGTGGCTGCAATCAAGAATATTGAAATTACTCAAAATTTAATAATTTATAATCTTTTCTTGGTATGTGCGGTTAATATAGACAATATATAAAGAACCACCAATTAATTTCTGCAACATTTACAACACTGATAAAGAACTCAGAAGCTTTCATTTGGAACAATGAAAGACAACAGGCTTTTGATAAGTTGAAAGAAGTTTTGATGACAGCTTCTATATTGGGATTACAAGATTTCCAATTACCTTTTGTCTTTTATACTGATGCAATTTTTATTGGTTTGGGTGCTGCTTTGTATCAAAAACAACTTATTGAAGGAAAAATGTCAGAAGTAGTAATTTGATATATTTCATGTACTCTAAGAAGTAGTGAACTAAAATATGGTGCTACACAAATTGAATTTTTGTCAGTAGTATGGGATCTTGAGAAGCTACATTATTACCTGGAAGACAAAAAATTTGAGTTAATAACTGACTGTAGTGCAGTTAAGTCACTCTTAAACATGAAAACTCCTAATAGACATATGTTTAGATGGCAATTAGCTGTACAAGAATACAGTGGACGGATGACTATTACACATAGAGCAGGAACCTTACACTCTAATATAGATTTGTTATCTAGAGTAACTCTACCTTATAATGATGACAATACAGCTTATGTTCCTGAAACAGAGATTATTAAAATTTATGGCATTTATATTGTAGATCTTGAGGGTGATTTTATGCAATCAATTCTTGATAATTATTCTTCAGATTGTGACTTGAGTAAGCTTACTACAATACTTAATGATAAATCTAATGCTTCAATGAGTTTTTTTAATAAAAACATTGCCACAAAAATATAGGGAAGCATTAGAAAAAGGTAAATTATCCAATGAGGATGGTTTTTTATATTATAGAAAAAAATGAAGTAATGTAATTGTAATTCCCACCTCAATGAAGGAGTTAATGTTAAATATATGTCATGATGATATATTAGCAAGTAATTTTTACTTCCATAAAAAATTTTCAAGAGTATAAATTACAGCTTGGTGGATCAACATGCCTGATGATGTTCAAAAATATGTTGAGACATATTACTCTTGTCAAAAATTAAAAAGATTGATGGGAAAAAGAGCTGGTTTGTTAAAAAAATGAGAAACCAAAATCTCCATGGGAAATCGCTAACATGGACTTTGTAACAGGTTTTCCAATATCAGGGCATAAGAGTTATAGCTCCTGTGGGGTAATCGTAGATAGGTTTACAAAAATGTGTAAATTTATTCCTACCCACAAAGAAGTTTCTGAAAAAGACTTAGCTCTTTTATGGTTGACACAAATATTAAATATAGCAGGATTCCGCTAAGCAATAGTTTCAGAAAGATATCCAGAATTTAATTCTGAGTTCTGGAGATCACTTTTAAATTTTTCAGGTTGTAAATCAAAACTTTATACAGAAAACCATCCACAAACTGTTGGGCTGGAAGAAAGAGTGATACAAACCTTAGAAGATATGATAAGAAGATATTGTGCTTTTGGTCTTGAATTTAAAGACAATGACAAATTCACTCATGATTGAGTAACCCATATTGCAGGTTTAGAGTTTGCATAGAATAGTACAGCACATTCTGTTACTGGCAAAAAGCCATTTGAGTTATGGTTGGGATATGTACTTAATACCCCTGCTAAAACTCTTTTTAAATTACCAAGATTGGATACACATCCAGGTACAAAATTTTTTCTTCAAATGCAAAAATTATGCAAAAAGAATGCTCAAGAATTTATAAATAAGGCATTTGAGTATGAGAAGAAAAGATAAAATAAAGCCCATAAAGAGCAAATTTTCAAAGAGGGTGATGATTTCTGTATTTCTACACTACATTTCAATTTAAATGGTAAATTTAAATTGAAAGACTCATTCATTGGAACATTTTTAGTGAAAAAGATTGTTGGTAACAATGCTTTTGAAGTTATATTATATGCACCATATGATAGATAACATCTAGTATTTCCTATTTCTCTTATAAAACTATATCATTATAATGATACTGCTCTATTTTCATGAAAATAAGGAAGGCATAAACAGCAACCCAAAGAAATTTTGAAAAAGTAGAAATTGAATACATACTTAAAAAGAGACACCTTACTAAAGAAAAGAGAGTTGATTATCTATTAAGGTTTAAAAATAAATCAATTGAATATGACCAGTGGATTCTTGAACATGAAATCCCTGATCATAAAAAACTTTTGAAAAAATTAAAACCCAAATAGTACAGTGAAATACAGTATATGTAATATAGAAATGTTTAAATTAGTGTTTTTTATCCACTCCTTCCTTATTAATTAAAATGTCTTAACATAATTTTTTTTTTGGGTGAAGGAGTGTCAGCCTAGGTATAAACAGGAATGAGTAATTATTATGTTTAAAATAAGATAAAATTAATTGTATTAAGCTTATAAGTTAATATTATGGCTATAATACTTATATATATGGTTATTATGCTTATATATATATTTATTACACTATTAAGTGACTTATATTGTTGGTCAGTTGTCTAGAAGAGGTAAGAAAAATAGGAGAAAAAGGAGGAGAGAAGGAGGAGGACAAGGGAAGATAAAGAAATAAATCAAAAATATATATTTAATTTATTTGAGAGGGAAACAACGGTGAGCAATTTTGAGAGGTGACAAAAACTTAGATTTTATTAACAATAATATTATTAAATGTAAGGGTTCTGCGCGGCAAACACTTTTAATTAATATCAGACTTAAAGCAACCTTTAATTTGTTGTATAGAATTTTAATTAGATTTGTATTACTAATAAAAAAATATAAATGTAATAAAATGGTTATTTAATTTGTTGAGTGTGTAATAAGTTATGAGGCTACAGGGGATTATCCAAGGCCCTTTTATAGGCAATGGGTCCTCTGAAGCACTACTATATTTGTAAATACAATGATTAGAATGGAATAAAACAAATATATCAAAAGAGTAAATGAAACACAACAATATAGAGAAAATCATGAAACAATTAATTAAAACCCAATTAAGAAACCAATTTTCCCGTCATTAATTCCCAAATCAGTAAGTGAAAATAGTGAATAACTAAACAAGATTGGAACATAGGAACTATGAGAAAAATAATTCCGAACAGATGGTACAATCTGATTAAAGGATATTTTAAGTGAAACAAAAAATACTTTGACGCAACAAATCATGTAATTAATCTCAATTTAGTATAAATTAATTTATTTGTTTTTTCTAACACAATTAAGGGTCAAAAGAAGCGTCATTAATTATTGTTTAGTATCATCTGAGAGGTATTATTTAATATATAAATTTAAGTAATTAATTAAAATATATTATAAGTCAATTTTACACTTATAATTATAATATATATTTTTTCAATTAATTAAATATAAATTTATAATTATTAAATACATAAAAATGCGCCATTATTTGTAGAATATATTATATTATGTTGAATTTAACTGTATATAAAAATATATATAACCAATAAATTTAATGTAACACTTGTATATAATAAAATACTTATATAATTTCATTATGCAATAAAATATTAAGTTATATTCATTAAATACAATTCTTACCCACTTTTTAAGGTTTTATAAGTTATATATAATTTACTGGACTCCTGGAATAGCCTGGCTGACACTCCCTCACTCTAAAAAAACAATAAAAAAAAATGCTAAGATTTTTTCTTTTTGTATTTTTTCAACAGAGCAGGCAGATTTGAAATTTCCTTGCCAGGTATCCATGCATCATGTTCAGATGATTTGTTCTTATATCTCAATAAATATTCAGTACCTCTTTCAGAAGTGATAATTCTATCATTGAGAATTTTATCAATTTCTGCTGTTTCTGTGACTTCCTGAGGGTTCTTCTTAGGTCTTCCTCTTCTTTTTGGAAATAAGTCACTGTTGGAAGTATAAGGTTTAAGCAAAGAAATGGGAAAGACAGGATGTTTCCTATCATATGGAGAATACAATACAACTTCTACTGCATTATCACCAACCATTCTTTTAACAACAAATGGTCCTACAAAAGGATCTTTTAATTTGTGGTTAACTTGTAAATTGAAATGTACAGTAGAGATCAACACTTCATCACCCTTGTTAAATGTGTATTCTTTATGGGATTTATCCCATCTTTTCTTTTCATATTCAAATGCTTTATCAATACAACTCTGAGCATGTTTTCTGCATAGCTGTTGCATTTGCATAAAAGATTTTACACCAGGGTTTAGTTCCAACTTAGGTAATTTATTATTGAGAATCTGAGCAGGAGTGTTTGGGACATAACCTAACCAAAGCTCAAAAGGCTTTTTCTCAGTGACAGAATGAACAGTGCTATTATATGCAAATTCAAGACCAGGCAAAAGAGTGACCCAATCATGAGTAAATCTGTCATTGTCTTTATATTCTAAACCAAAGGCACAATACCTTCTAATCATATCTTCCAGAGTTTGAATCATTCTTTCAGATAGACCATCAGTCTGAGGATGGTGAGCTGTAGACAATTTTAACTCACAGCCACAAATATCCATCAAAGAGGTCCAAAACTCAGAAGTGAATTTTGGATCCCTATCAGAGATAATGGCTTTTGGAAAACCAATAATATTAAACATGTAAGACCACCATAAGAAAGCTAATTCTTTGGTGGATAAATCTTTGTGGGTTGGAATAAATTTGCACATTTTTGTGAATCTATCCACTATTACCCAACAAGAGTTAAAGCTGTCTTTACCTGCAATAGGAAGACCAGTGACAAAATCCATATTAATGATTTGCCAGGGAGCACTAGGTGCTTCAATATGTTGTAATAACCCTGCTCTCTTACCTGTTAACCTTTTAGATTTTTGGCAGGAATCACAAGATTCAACATATAATTTTGTGTCTTCAGACATATTAGCCCACCATGCAGTGTTTTTGATTCTAATCAATGTTTTTTCAAGATCAAAATGACCAGCTAATATGTCATCATGACAAAGTTTGAGGATAGTTTCTTTCATTGAAGGAGGAATAACAATTACATTGGTAAGCTTCCTTCTATAATATATATAACTATCTTCAATAGAAAACTTTACTTTATTTAAAGCATTTTGGTACTTTGCAGGAAGAGTTTTTATTAATGCTTGAATTGAAGCATTCTTAGGATCATTCAAAATAGTAACTAATTTATTTAAATCAGAATCTTTATCATATGAATCCAGTATTAACTGTAATAACTCTTCTTCCATATCAACTATAAATATACCATGTATATAAACAGTATCATCTTCAGGTACATAAGCAGGATTGGAGTCATTATTTGGCAGAGGCAATCTGGAGAGCATATCAACATTAGAGTGAACATTTCCAGCTCTATGGATAATAGTCATCCTTCCTCTGTATTCTTGAACAGCAAGTTGCCACCTGAACATATGTCTGTTAGGTGTCTTGAGGTTTAAGAGAGATTTCACAGCACTACAGTCAGTTACCAACTCAAATTTTTGGTCATCCAAGTAGTAATGAAGTTTCTCAAGAGCCCAAACAACTGCTAAGCACTCCAATTGAGTGGAACCATATTTCAATTCACTATTTCTTAAGGTTCTTGAAATATAACAAATTACAACCTCTGAGGATTTATCATTAATAATTTGCTTTTGGTGAAGGGCAGCACCCAGACCAATAAAGCTAGCATCTGTATAAAGGACAAATGGCTTGTTAAAATCTGGAAGAGCCAATATAGGGGCTGTCATTAAGCAACTTTTTAATGTATCAAAAGCTTTTTGACAGTCATTATTCCAGAGAAAAGCAACATCTTTTCTGGTTAGTTTTGTAAGAGGCAAGGCTATGACCTGATAATTTTTAATATATTGTCTATAATAGCCACACATACCCAAAAAACTTTGGATTTCTCTTACAGAAGTTGGTGCTTTCACATTTTGAATGGCAGCAACTTTATTATGGTCCACACAAATTTGTAAGCCTGACACAACATGGCCAAGGACTTTCAAAGATTGAAAACCAAATTTACACTTTTTTAAAGATAAGGTCATATTGATTTCATCCATTTTTTGGAAAACTCTATTCAAGTGAATCATATGTTCATCAAAAGTTTTAGAAAAAACAATAATATCATCAATATAAACCATGAGCCAACCTTCAATAATTTCTTGATGGAAAGTGTTATCCATGACTTTCTGGAAAACTGAAGGAGCATTTTTAGGGCCAAATGGCATCCTAACATACTTATATATTCCCATATGAGTAGCAATAAGCAAAAAATTTTGAGAATTTTTCTCAACTGGAACTTGATGATAACCTTTATTACCATCCAGACAACTAATAAATTTTGCACCTTGCAAGGTAGCATGTATTGAATTAATTCTGGGTAAAGGATAAATATCATCAACAGTATAAGTATTTAAAGCTCTGTAATCTCCACATAATCTAGCTTTATCTTTTTCATATGAAATCAAGACTGGGGAGATGACACAATATTTGGGGGTGACATCCACTTTTTCAATGATATTCATTTTCAATAATTTTTCAATATTATCTTCAATATCTTTTCTTTTTGATGGAGAAGCAGGATATGGTTTTTTCTTAAGGGAAGGAGGAATATCACTCAAATTACAGGATAAGGTAATTTTCATCTCTTCCTGAACAATTCCCAAGACATGAGAACCATGAGCAAAAGCCATAGGGAAAGAGGTAGTAGAGGCAACAATAGAATCCTTTTGTTCACTAGTCAACTGATCACCAAAAGAAGCAGTATTTATTTCATGTAATAAATCATCCATTTCAGTTGTTGTTCTACCTTTACATTGGATCAGTGAGTTACAAGATTTCAACAAATTCCCAGAAGTTCTAGGAGAAGAAATTTTGAATTTTCTTTTCCCATTCATTCCTAAGGTAAAGCAATTGTTTGCTGGGTCCAGTTTCACACCAAACATGGTTAAAATATCATTTCCCATAATAAACCAATTGCTCAAATTATCATTTTTCATGACAACAAACTCACAAATAGCTCTGACAAAACCACCATTATATTTGAAGAATACAGAGGTTTTGTATTTGCCAATAGGAAATAAGGTAGAACCATACCCTCTCCATTTTTCAGAAGTTATAGGTAATAATTTACTTAAATATTCCTTATCCACTGAAGCCAAAGCTTTTTCAGATACTACACTTCCTCCAGCACCAGAATCAAGAACTACATCAACATTTTTACCATTAATGATAACAGGTGCCTTCAAAGGGGATATAGGAATAGAATTGTTAGTAATATCTTTAATTATCTCAGCATTTTCTACTGAAGATAAATTCAATACACAATCTTCAGATATATTATTTAAATAATGGACATCATGTTCCAACATTAAAACATCTTTAACAGATTCATTGTCATAGGAGATATTACTTTCACAGTCACTGGAAGAATTATTGACATCAAGTTCAACTTCATCAGTGTCTTCATTTTGTTCAAAAAGATGAATTTTCTTGTCACAAACATGACCCTTCTGCCACGGTTTGTTACATTTATAACAAGTATTTGTTGCATATTTTTTAGGTGCAACTGGGGCAGAGGGTTTACCAGATTTTACTGGGAGCTTTATAGAAGGTTTATTCTGATCATTATAAGATTTACTAAGGTAATTCTTTGGTTCATATCTATGGTTGAGTAGTACTTCATTACAGATATTAATGAAAGAAGAATTTTCCCTTACATGCTCAGTTCTAGAAACAATCAAATCCCTAAGAGAATTTGGTAATTTATACAAGATTTTATCTCTCCAAATATCATAATCCATCTTTGGATCAATTGCTCCAAAGATTTTAGTTATTTTCATCAGAAAAACAATGGGCTTTTCAACAGAGGAGGATACATATCTAGTATTCTCATACAGTCTCTGCTGAGCTAACCTGAATTTTGAACCACCAAACTGATTCTCAATCAAGGATTTCCAATCATTCCATGTATAATGATTGTTATCTAAGAGGACAGATTCATACCACATCAAGGCTACATTGGAAAATAAAGAAATTAGCTTAGAAACAATTTCCTCATCAGGTAGTTTATAAGATCTCTTTAAATTATCAATTCTCTGGATAAAGTGTTGCCAATCAGAGGAAGAATCACCATCAAAGGTAGGATATTGGTCTAACTTAGGCTAATTTTTCTGACTACTTGGATGGTCTACTTTTTGGTTTGAATTATTCATTATTAATAATTCTTGAAGTTTAGCCAGGTGTTCAGAAATTTCATTATTTACAGAAACAGCTGGTGCATGACCATCACAAGATTTTTTGCTAGTAGCAAAAGATTTTACAGACTCATTTTCAGTTTGTTTAATGGTTGAAATATGAGGAAGAAAGGATGAACTTTGTTCAGGTTTTTTCCCTTTATTTTTATGCAGCTTATTTACAGAAATCTCATTTAATTCATTATTGATGGTTAAGGTTGAGAACTTTTCCTGTAGGTCAGACACATTGTCTCTTATTCTTGAAATTTCAGACATCTGGTCATTTACTTTTGCAAGAGATAGAACATTTCTGTCCTCAGAAACTGAGTGTTTGGTACTTAGTGCATTGAAATCATTTTTTAGCTTCTTAAACTCATTTTGCAGAGATTTTATTTCATTCTTGAATGAATAATTTTCCTCAATAAGGGGTTTCAACTCACTCAAGGTCTTATGTAGACTGATATTTCTATCTGAGATAGCTCTATGGTCACTTCTTATTTGTTTTTGTTGACTAAGAACAATATTCAAGGTTTCTTTGATTTTTAAATAAGCTGTATCTTGTACAGAAGAACTCACTTTACATTGCAAGTGTAAATTATTTAATCTATCATTTTCATGGATTAACACATCTCTCACATGTTTGTCTTTCACAATATTAAAATCAAGGGTATCTTTCAATATTTCCTCAGAAGTTTTTTCAATTAAGGTATAGATTTCAGGGGGAACAGAATCATTTTTAATTGCAAGAGAGGGATTAATTAAAGATGTAGAAGTTAAATGTAAAGGTTCATCAAATGACAATTTGCTAATTACATCAATAGGGCTACTAGTTACAGGAAGCTGTCTTTTAACAGTTTTAACTGTTCTTTCACCATGTTCAATAATATTACCTGCAGAAGAAGTTTTATTAGAAAACATACCCAAGTGACTATCAACCAAATTACTTACCATGGAAGAGGAGGAAACTTCCCCTGGGACTGGGTTTGGGATTGTGCTTGGGCCTTCTTTCTCCTGACTTGTTGGTAGGGATGAGGAGGTGGATGGAAATTGGGTGTCCTGGATGGGCCAGGCTGATGATGAGGAGGGTGTTGCACATTCTGTTGGTAGTGACTCATTAGATAATCCCATTTCCATTGCTCTACTTCCATAGTATTTGGATTTTGGATGGTTGAGCTGGGTGGCTGTGAAGGTTGAGCCTGAAACTGAGGCTGTTTGGGAGGCAACTGAGGAGGGGCCTGGGCCTGAATCTGGTTCCTGAGTTCTTGGACCTGATCCCACAATGTGTCTACCTTTGCTTTGTACGTCATATTTTCTGTCTTCAACTCTTTTATATGACTGGATAGGTTGCTGATTTGTTGTGGCAGAGGAAGCTTTTTTATTTTGAAGCCTTTTGGAAGACCTTCTTGAGGCACTAGAGGCTTTACTTCCTTCTGTGGTACTGGGGGAAGGGGGTTTGGTTTGTTTGCATTTCCTGTCATTTCAACATCCTGCAGTATGTGAATTCTTTGTGTTAGCATAAGATTTTTATGAACAACTTTAGAAGAACTTACAGTGTCAGCATCATAGTCAATTTCTATTTCATCCACTTGCATGTTATCCATTTTTTCTGCCCTATTGTTGGACATACTAGTGGGAAGATTTATAATTTACTTTTTATTTTATAAAAAAAAAAATAATAAAAGTTAGTCAATAATTGCTCCAAATAAAAAAAATTTAATTAATTAAATTATAGAAAAAAAATAATTTTCAATATAAAGTAATAATTAAAAAATTAATTTTTTTTTAAAAAAAAATGGATTGCAAGGTTAAATTGGGAATAACAATTAAGTTAATTTAAACCAATTAATTACCAATATAAAATATGGCAATATATTTGGGACCAAGCACAATGTACTTTTAAGTCAACCAAAATTAACAATAATTAATAATAAAAAAAAATTAAATTAATAATTCAATTTGTATTAATAAAAAATGTCAATTCTTCTAGGACTAAGAGGATTTAACACTCTATAATGGTCAACTAGGAAAAAAAAAATTTAAAAATTGAATACTTACACTCAGTGAATCAGCAATTAAGCCACAATCACTGTTATTGCAATAAAAATATAGTAATATGAGTGAGAGGCGCAAAGGTGAACTTACTATAGTGATCGAAAAATCACTTCAAAATAATATAAAAATTAATATTATATAAACCTAAGATGTCGAACCCAAGTTCGAAACACAGTCGCGGCAAAAGTTTTGTTTTGCTAGGTGGTCCGTGCGTTTTGTCCTTCGTTGCCAGGCTCGATCGTTGTCCTCGTTTGGAAAGGTCCCCAGTTGTTGGTCAGTCGTCTAGAAGAGGTAAGAAAAATAGGAGAAAAAGGAGGAGAGAAGGAGGAGGACAAGGGAAGATAAATAAATAAATCAAAAATATATATTTAATTTATTTGAGAGGGAAACAACGGTGAGCAATTTTGAGAGGTGACAAAAACTTAGATTTTATTAACAATAATATTATTAAATGTAAGGGTTCTGCGCGGCAAACACTTTTAATTAATATCAGACTTAAAGCAACCTTTAATTTGTTGTATAGAATTTTAATTAGATTTGTATTACTAATAAAAAAATATAAATGTAATAAAATGGTTATTTAATTTGTTGAGTGTGTAATAAGTTATGAGGCTACAGGGGATTATCCAAGGCCCTTTTATAGGCAATGGGTCCTCTGAAGCACTACTATATTTGTAAATACAATGATTAGAATGGAATAAAACAAATATATCAAAAGAGTAAATGAAACATAACAATATAGAGAAAATCATGAAACAATTAATTAAAACCCAATTAAGAAACCAATTTTCCCGTCATTAATTCCCAAATCAGTAAGTGAAAATAGTGAATAACTAAACAAGATTGGAACATAGGAACTATGAGAAAAATAATTCCGAACAGATGGTACAATCTGATTAAAGGATATTTTAAGTGAAACAAAAAATACTTTGACGCAACAAATCATGTAATTAATCTCAATTTAGTATAAATTAATTTATTTGTTTTTTCTAACACAATTAAGGGTCAAAAGAAGCGTCATTAATTATTGTTTAGTATCATCTGAGAGGTATTATTTAATATATAAATTTAAGTAATTAATTAAAATATATTATAAGTCAATTTTACACTTATAATTATAATATATGTTTTTTCAATTAATTAAATATAAATTTATAATTATTAAATACATAAAAATGCGCCATTATTTGTAGAATATATTATATTATGTTGAATTTAACTGTATATAAAAATATATATAACCAATAAATTTAATGTAACACTTGTATATAATAAAATACTTATATAATTTCATTATGCAATAAAATATTAAGTTATATTCATTAAATACAATTCTTACCCACTTTTTAAGGTTTTATAAGTTATATATCATTTACTGGACTCCTGGAATAGCCTGGCTGACATATATAACTTTAAAGAGCTTATCCATACCTCAATAATACTTATTAAGGTGCTAATGGAGTCATAATATACTTATCTTGAGTGATGTTAAGCAATTATAGACATATATAAGCTTTTATGTATACATAAACCTCATATTCAGTGAAATATGTAGTCATATTATGCATATATAGGCCTATATGTGGGATTAAACCTCTAAATAGTCTATAAGCTTTATTTTCATGCTTATGTTAAGTAATATGAGTGTATTAAATGGACTCACCATATGCCTACACAAGCATACACACCTTTTTCAGGTGCATATTTCCAGTTTGGACAACTTAATCTGCTTCCTTTAATAGATTTCCACAGATTTATGGGTTGGGATATTGTTACTGGGTTAATATGGATTCTTGCAGATGCTATTGGGGACTTAGAAAGTTAATTTTTCTCTTTTATATGCTTTGGGTTTCATTTTATTCTCTTTGGATGAGTTATTTTACCTGTTCCTTTATGTTATCCACTTTTTCTGTTTTCTCTATTTATGGTATGGTTGTATGATATCATTAATTGTGATGGAGGGTCCTTACTGGAGGTCTGGGTGTTGAAACTGCTTGAATTTGAAGCCATGGGGAGGCGATGAGCCCTCACAGTGCTGTAATTGCCATGGATAGCAGTGACATCATCTGGATTGAAGGTCTGAGCACTCCAGTGGATTTTGGTATAAGTAAGGGAGGATTTGACAGGTTATTGGACATCACTTAATTACTACAAATCAGATAAACATTATAAAAAAATTATTATCATAATCAAATATATTTTAAATTCTTTATAAATTGATATAATCTTTATACTAGCTATAATTATATTTTATTAACCTATTTTCCACTACTAGTCTTCACCAATCCAAATATTGTGAGTTAATATTTGACATAACTATTTTACTAGTCTTTCCCTAAGTTTTAATCAATAAATAATTTATTAATAAGTAGTTGGACCATTAATAATTACTATCAAATCATACTTAAATACTAGCATACACTGACAGTGTCAGCCTGTATATCCCCATTACTGAGTAAAAAGTACTTATAAGTTATGTTAAACACATGAACTATACATGGGAACAATAAAAGAGAGTACACAAAAAGTATACATAAGTTAAATTATGATAATACACAAAAAATGCCATTATATTACCTTATATACACACATATATCCACCTTTTATAAGTCTTATGTACTTAATATTTAGTTGGAATATGTTAGGGTAATCTTAAGAGCCTTAAATATAAGGCTACATAATTTTTAAGTACGCTAAAAGCTGTTATTTTCATTGTTTTATGTAAAAAACAAGAAATGTGCTTTAAATCACTTAAAAGTTGATTATATGCGCTATAAATTTAATAATATTAAAAATGCGCTGTGGTAGCCTAAAGTTTAGTACGGCACCTAAATATGTAAATGGAGTTATTACGGCGTGCAAGATTGGCGTTATTATTTTTTATAAAAGGGTTTTATTTAATTTATTGGAGTTTAAAATATGAAGAAATTGGTCACGAGCGAATGCCTACACAAATACAATTTATTTTACGGAGAAAACTTATTTTTACGGTCTGAAAAATTTATAAGTATCAAGTCAAGTCACTCAAGAACCTTGGGAAATTTTCCCAGAATTTTTACTATTTTTCTTATATTTTTAAATGAATTTTAAAGTTTTATAGAAATATTTACGTTTTCAAAAATTACTTAACTTTGATGAATTTTCACGGGGTAATTAGAGCTGCGCAGACTACGAAAATTAGTTTGGTATGTAAAGGGGAAGTAGCTCTATTATGTGTAATTTTTCTAGATTTTTTTTATTATAGTTTTAAGGTTCTAATTGAGTCCGGAAGTCCGGACGGACTCCATTTCGACTCCATACGGACTCCGTTCCGGCTCCGTACGGACTCCGTTCCGGCTCCGGATTGACTCTGGAAGAGCTCTGGAGGGGAAAACTTAGGCACGTGACTAGGAATACTTAAGCGCTTCTCAAACTCGAAATTGAGAAGGGGGACAAATCATACAGCTTAATCTTTAACCACCATGGTCTCATTTTTTATTACTCAACAAATTAAATAAATTTGTAATACCCTTATAACTTTATATTTTATATATAACATTTTAGAAATACTACTCAACAATTTAAATCACACTTCATACAGGGTATCTTTAGAAAGGTCTTCGTCGCTGGGACTTGATTATTGCTGTCTCATAAAAATTCAAATTATTATAAAAACATAAAAGTCAATCTTTTCAGATCTTTCACTGGTACACCTTAATTGTTGTTATCAGTATTTCTTTTATCAACAGCCACTTTTATTTAAATCTCAATAAGCGTTAAATATTATAGAGTTTCATTATTTTTTATCAAACAGATCCAAGTAGACTGGTTAGCTTAGTGATTTAGAATTCCCATTTTGTTATTTTTATTGGAAGGATGGGGTTTTCAGCTAAATCCACATATCTCCTCCGGATTCTTCTTACAGCAAGGCGACTTTAAGAGTTTACCTTACCATAGTTGGCGCCCAACGTGGGGTTCGATTTCTCTAGCTTTCTTTAAAGACTTACTTGGATCAAGAACGTTATTAGCCTGCAAGAGGCTTATTCTCTGGAACTCTAATTGGATTTTTGTTATTGGCCTGCAAGAGGCTTGTTATTTTAACAGTTGTTAACGCTTTTCATATGTTTTGGGATTTCTTCTACTAGTGGAACTGCTGTGTTGGCTGCTGGTGTACCTGTTAGGGCATCAGTAAGGATTGTATCTTGGGTTGGGCCCAAGTTTTCTGGAGATGATTTAGAAGGATTTTTACATAGGTATGAAACTGCAGCTGCGATAGATGGTGCTTTACCTTTGGATATGGTGAAGCAGATTAGGTTCTTTATTTTGGACAGAGAGGTGGAAAAGGAGGTTATTTCTATGGATGGTTATAAAGATCAAGATTGGAGAAAGCTCAAGATGGAAATGGAAAAAAGGTGGCCAAAAGTTTATTCATTGGAGGATCTAAAGGATATATCTAGGAAATGGGAATCAAAAGGTGGTGTAACATCTCTGCATCAGTATCATCAGTTTATGGTTGAATTTCAGGTGGTTCTGGATTATTTGTTGGAGTATGAAATTTTATTTCATGATAATGCATCAAAGTATATTTTTTGGGATGCTATGGGGGAAAAGGTTAAGAAAGATGTTTTGATGGTGCTTATTAATGGGAATTTAATGAAGGATTGCCCAGATGGAGAAACTAGGATTCCTGGTATGGAGGTGCTAAAGAAGGCTATTTTAGAACATCTGGATACTCATAATTCTGTTGATTTGGACTCTGGAGAAGACACTGAGGTCGCTCAAGAGATAGAAGAGTATGGTGTAAAAGAACTAGTTACTGATGAAATTTTGGATTCAGCTATTCCTGAAGATTTTGTCCAGCCTGAAGATATTATTTTTGTTGACTCTTCTGTTAGGAAAGAAGAGGTTTCTGAAGATGAAGATATTATTGTCACTGATGAAGAAAATTTGGATGTTGGGGATAATTTTGTTTTGGATAATTTGGAATTTGATTTAGAGGAATATTTACCTCAGGTTTTGTCTTCAAAAGCGGAGACTGTCGGCAATTCAGATGTGGATATGGTTTATGAATCTGGTATATGTATGGTGGATTTGCTTCAATCTCAGGAAGAGATTTTTATGGAGGATATGGTTTTTCCTGCACTAAAAAAGAGTGTAGTGCCATTGGACAATAGGGTGCATAAAGAGGATGCACTCATATTTTGGAAAAAGGTAGTTTATTTTTTATGTCCTTTTATAGGACAAATTCTGGGAATTTATTTTTGGGTTTTATGGAATCAGTGGATAAGCCCTTGGGGCAAAATTATGGATTATCTCCAGGGGATATCAAGAATTTAATTCCTCCGAAATGAGGATAAACTACCTAAACTGGGCTGAAATTTTCTTTTATCGTTATGTCTTCAATTTATTCAGGATTAAAATTATTATGAATGCCCTCATTTTTTGGGGTAGCAGGGGCTGATCACTCTAATGTTGTAATCTCTCCTCAGGATGAGATCCCGGATTGCAATAGGTCAGCTCACTTGGAGATAATTCAAGTGGATTCTCAATTATTTTCTGTTAATATTACTTTGGAGTGCAAATACGTTATGGACTTTTCTATATGTTTATTGGATTTACCCTGTTTTTCTATAAAATTTAAAAATGGTGAAAAAGGCAAAATGGGCCAAATTAGGTTGGATAAAAATTGGAAGGGTATGTTTTTGGGCCTCCAGCAAGAGGTTAAACTGCAATTATCTCCTTCTATTTTGGACCTCCACCAAGAGGATAAACTGGAAAATAGTTTTTATGTTAATAAAGGTGTTGGAAAAGGTGTAGATAAATTCGGCAGAGAGGAGGTAGAAGAAGATGTGGTGTATGTAGAGGAAGATGGATTGGTAGTGTGGGATATTAGTAAATTAAGGAATGGTGTATATGTTGGAGAATTAGAGAATTTAAATAAAAAGGTGGATAAAGAGAAAGAGGTATTTTCAAATACGGTTTTCGAAGGATCCAAAGGTTCAGAAGAAAAACGACAACATAGCTTGATTAAAGATTTATTTAGGGGTCAACGATTATTGGCTCATTCATGTGCAAGTGATATTGGTGATAGAGAAGTCCCTATTGATGTTATATTAATCGATTTTCAAGATGAAGTCTGGGGTCAGACTGGTTTTTATTTTTTGTTAGTCAAATATTTGTTGACTTTAGAGAGGCCAGAAGATTGTGAAGACGATGAATGGGTGGCTATCAAGAGGAAGTCATCTACGTTTTACCTATCTGGTCGACGTTTAATGAGGAGAAAGTATCCAAAACCTCAAGTAGTTATAACTCAACAGAAGGGGCAAGAATTAGTTTTTAAATCACTGCATGAAGATCTCGGGCATAGAGGCGTTGGAGAAACGTTTAGAAG
Source organism: Hemileia vastatrix (assembly GCA_030280995.1). Taxonomy (NCBI): domain Eukaryota; kingdom Fungi; phylum Basidiomycota; class Pucciniomycetes; order Pucciniales; family Zaghouaniaceae; genus Hemileia; species Hemileia vastatrix. Next base: position 31,684,132 of record JASXTE010000011.1, read on the forward strand.
AATTTCTGATCAATTTTGGTGGCCTGGCATGAAGATGGCTGTTAAACAGTGGGTTCAGTCATGCGAAGAATGTCAAAGACGAAGTTATTTAAGGCCAAAAGAACCTGGACACGCAACCGGTGAATATACGCTCTTTGGAAGAGTTAGTTTAGATGCCGTTCATATAAAAGAGGGACGGTATAAATATTTAATTGTGGCCAGAGATGATTTATCTGGTTGGGTAGAGGCAGCGCCTCTTATTAATTTAACTGCCAAAAATGTGGCAGAATTTTTTTTGAATAATTGGGTATATAGGTATGGGGTGATGAAGTTGGTAATGGTAGATGGAGGTCCTGAATTTGGGATAGAGTTTAAAGAGGCCGTATTGAAAGTTGGATCAAAGGTTAGGGTAGCAACCCCATATTATCCGGAAGCTGAAGGAATGGTGGAAAGAGGGCATCAAGTTATAAAGGATGCTTTAGTTAAAATGTGTGGGACAAGTGCCGAAAAGTGGAGGCACTATTTACCTTTAGTTTTATTTGCTGATCGAATCACTGCCAAAAGGACTACCGGATTTTCACCTTATGAACTTGTTTTTGGACAGAAAGCAGTTTTACCGGTTGATTTAGAAGCTGAATCATATCTTGGAGTTGACTGGGACACGGTCAAAACTACTGAAGAATTATTGTGTGCAAGAATGATGCAGCTAGAAAAGAAAGAAGAATATTTAGAAAAGGCATATTTGCGGATGATGAAGATCCAAAATCAATCAGTCAGATATTGGGATGAGCGGTTGGCACATCGATTAAGGAAACCTTTGAACCCAGGTGATATGGTCCTGGTGTATAATAGGAGTTTGGAAAGTCAGTGGGGAAAGATGTTTGCAGATAGGTGGAATGGACCGTATAAAATCAAGGAGCAAGTTTCCGGCGGTTCATATGTGCTAGAAGAGTTGGATGGAGTAGTATTAAAGAAGAGGGTAGCAGCCGATCAAGTGAAACGGTTCTATCCTAGAGGCACCAGGAGTGCCGAAGTCTAACTCCAAAATGAGGATAAACTACAATTTTAATGACATTTATGAAATTATATGGATACCTCCGCAATGAGAATAAACTATAATACCAACAAAATTTTATGATGACCTCCGCAACGAGGATAAACTATCTTCTTTTCTTATCAAAATACTTTACTATCGTTACACTGTATATGGTCGACGAAACTATGATGAAACTTAACGAAATTCAAGAAGACCTTCTTTGAAATTTTCAAAAACTTAAAATACTTAAAATATGGGTGAAGATAGTGTTGGAAAATTTTAAAATTTATTGGAAGAAGTGTTCACAGGGGAACCTTCTTAATTAAATATTGGAAAGTGTGGGGGTAATTGATGGGCTGGCTGCTCTATACACAATTACCCCATAATGTTCGTTTCCAAAATTTTCCCTGTTTCTAGTTGAATCCTGGCTTTGTCTTTTAATTTTAGGAAGTCCACTAAGACTATAAACTGGAACAAAGCAAGAGACACCGCTCTCAACGCCGGATTCAAGATTCTTTTTATTTTATTTTGTTTTTGATTTTTTATGTAGATTGTGATTTCTTTTCTTTAATTTATATTATGAATTATTGTAAAGGTGATGCTCACTGGTGGTCTCTAATCATTTTTATAAATTGGAGGGAGCCCACCCAGTGATCATCATTATAAAAATTATCTTCTAAAAACTTTCATTTATTTTATTTTCTTTTCAATTTCTTGAATTGTGTAACCACATCAAGTTGCACTTGGATGTGGGTATGATGTCGAGGGTACGGCTCATCAAATGGCCGGGGGGCATCTTTTAAAAATTTTATTTTGAAATTTTTTTATTATTATTACTTTTTTTACCTTTCTTTAAAAATTAAAATTTAACTTTTATTTCAAAACTATCTTTTCTAAAATCTTTTATTTTAAATTTAAAAAAAAAAAAAAAATTAAATTAAATTAAAAAAAAATAAATAAATAAAAAATAAATAAATAAAAAATAATAATAAGTAAAAATAAAAATAAAAATAAAATAATTAAATAAAATAAAAATAAAATAAAATTATAAAAAAAAAATGAAAAAATTAATTAATTAAATCAAAATTTTTTATTATATTTCTTAGTTTTATTTTTCAGTCTTCCTTCTTTTTTAGTTTATTCATATAGTTTAGACAGGAAACAGGGTCTAGGGAAACTCAATACCTATGGGATTTTACTTCAAGACATCTGTTAGTCCTCCAAGACTTTAAACTGGCTACTTTTCAATACGTTCTTTAAGGTTTTTTTTTATATATGTATTTTGGATCTGTTAGTCCTCCAAGACTTTAAACTGGCTACTTTTCAAGACGTTCTTTAAGGTTTTTTTTATACGTATTTTGGATCTGTTAGTCCTCCAAGACTTTAAACTGGCTACTGTTCAAGACTTTCCTTAAGGTTTTATACAAATTTTGGAGCTGTTAGTCCTCCAAGACTTTAAACTGGCTAAATTTCAAGACTGTCATTAAAGATTTTATATTGGATCTGTTAGTCCTTCAAGACTTTAAACTGAATTTCAAGGATGTTCAAGATTTTATGGATATTTTTGGAGACGTATTTTTTTTTATTTTTTATATCAATCAAATGTTAGGTCCACCAAGACCCTAAACTGGACTATTATCAAGCTGTTGGGTCCACCATGACCTTAAACTGGATTTCTTATCGATCAAATGTTTGGTCCACCATGACTTTAAACTGGCAGTTCATTCATTGTTTTAGTCCACTATGACTTTAAACTGGAAAATTAATATCTGCAGGATAATTCAACATTCATTGGTCCACTATGACCTTATACTGGATTACTTGTCGATCAAATGTTTGGTCCACTATGACATTAAACTGGATTATCAAATTTATTCAATCTTTGGTCAAGCCTAGGCCTTACTTAGGAATTTATCAAGTTATTTATGCACCTAAACGATCTTTGGTCCACCAAGACCATAAACTGGCAATTGATTATATGTTTGGTCCACCAAGACTTTAAACTGGAATGTCAATCTTGTTTGGATAACTCAATTCAATCTTTTAATTTATTACTGTCCAATAAGACTCTAAACTGGTTATTCAATTATTTCTGGAATTGGGTGCTGATAAGCTTTAGGAGGTTAAAATTTTAGGTGGTAATGATGCTCAGGAAAGCATAATGGTTAATTAGGTGAAGTTTGTGGCGCTTTAACATGGTCTAAAGTTAATATTATTATTGGAAGCCTGGCAAAAGTATTTTATGGGTTTGCTGTATAGCAAAGTTTGAAAATTGTGATGAAGGAATCAGAAGTTAGGATGGTAGTTGGATTTTAGGGAATGATTTTTTTAGTGCCTCATAGTTAGGCCATTTTTTTTGGTGTGAAGCTTGGAGGACCTTATGGCAAGATTGAAATCATAGAATTCGGCTCAGTGGGGGGCCCTATGAGGTTGGAATCAGGAGTATTCGGCTCATAGGAAGATCCACTCTCTCAATGCTGTGACAAGAAGGAAGACTGGTATATGGGAGTCTGAAGGGATTCAAACCTTGCTCTCAGTAGTGGAATCATCACAAGATTTATATTATTTTATTTTATGTTATATCAAGCCAGAGAAGAAAGAAAACATCATTTATGTTGAAAGTTTAAGAAGACCAAGCAAAAACAAAATTTTATCAAGTTATACTGTTAGAAAAGATAATTTCTTTGAAATTGTTCAACATCATTATCAAAGCTTTGCATTAAAATTCTTCTTTTCATGAGGTCTTCATGGTTATTAGCTGGAGTTTCTTGAAAATAGGCCAGCATTTTTCATTTCAACTCATTAGTAAAGTCAAGAAAAAGATAGCGATGAAAATTTGGGTAATGATTGATATAGTCCGTCTTCACTCTACCAACATCATCAGTGTTGGTTATTTTGACAGCTAGAAGTTCAAATATGTTATTAAGTCATAGGTTTAGTCAATTTTGATTAAAAGTTTTTTTAGTAAGATAAATAGGGTCTTACATTTAGAGCCAGGAAACATAGTCTCAGCAAAGTTAGTTGGGGGTACTGGCGTTATAGGATTAGGATCTTGTGAAGGCAAAATTAGGCCGGGATCCGTTGATGAAGATTGAACTTTTGAAGCTGTTTTTGATCTTATTCGTTTTAAGAAGACAGGAATTTTGGATCGCTTTTTAGAAGTTGAGGGATCAGGGAGAGCTGCTGGTCCTAAATATACGTTTGTTTTAGAAGGAACTATTGGCCGGTTGCATTTGACTTTTTTCACACGGCATAAGTCGCAAGCTGTCCTGCCAGGAAGATTAGGGTTGGACATTAAACAAGGTACCTGGTATCGAGCGCAGAGTTCACATGGAGCGACAAGTTCTTTGGAAGACATATTGATGAAGATGAATTTTATAGTTGATTAAAGAAGATGGTGGTTGAAGGTTAAAGATGAATATTGTCTTTGACCACTTATGCAAGGTTTTAAGAATGGGGACATTCTCGATTGGAGGGAGGATGTGGTAGCCTAAAGTTTAGTACGGCACCTAAATATGTAAATGGAGTTATTACGGCGTGCAAGATTGGCGTTATTATTTTTTATAAAAGGGTTTTATTTAATTTATTGGAGTTTAAAATATGAAGAAATTGGTCACAAGCGAATGCCTACACAAATACAATTTATTTTACGGAGAAAACTTATTTTTACGGTCTGAAAAATTTATAAGTATCAAGTCAAGTCACTCAAGAACCTTGGGAAATTTTCCCAGAATTTTTACTATTTTTCTTATATTTTTAAATGAATTTTAAAGTTTTATAGAAATATTTACGTTTTCAAAAATTACTTAACTTTGATGCATTTTCACGGGGTAATTAGAGCTGCGCAGACTACGAAAATTAGTTTGGTATGTAAAGGGGAAGTAGCTCTATTATGTGTAATTTTTCTAGATTTTTTTTATTATAGTTTTAAGGTTCTAATTGAGTCCGGAAGTCCGGACGGACTCCATTTCGACTCCGTACGGACTCCGTTCGGGCTCCGGATTGACTCTGGAAGAGCTCTGGAGGGGAAAACTTAGGCACGTGACTAGGAATACTTAAGCGCTTCTCAAACTCGAAATTGAGAAGGGGGACAAATCATACAGCTTAATCTTTAACCACCATGGTCTCATTTTTTATTACTCAACAAATTAAATAAATTTGTAATACCCTTATAACTTTATATTTTATATATAACATTTTAGAAATACTACTCAACAATTTAAATCACACTTCATACAGGGTATCTTTAGAAAGGTCTTCGTCGCTGGGACTTGATTATTGCTGTCTCATAAAAATTCAAATTATTATAAAAACATAAAAGTCAATCTTTTCAGATCTTTCACTGGTACACCTTAATTGTTGTTATCAGTATTTCTTTTATCAACAGCCACTTTTATTTAAATCTCAATAAGCGTTAAATATTATAGAGTTTCATTATTTTTATCAAACAGATCCAAGTAGACTGGTTAGCTTAGTGATTTATAATTCCCATTTTGTTATTTTTATTGGAAGGACGGGGTTTTCAGCTAAATCCACATATCTCCTCCGGATTCTGCTTACAGCAAGGCAACTGTAAGAGTTTACCTTACCATAGCGCTTTAACAGATCAATTTATCTCAATTAGGACTATTGATTTGGCTACTCAAATGCATAAAAATAACACTTTTTAAATTTTGTGTTTTTATGCCAGAAATGGCTTCTGTGTACTGGCCACATACTGCCTGCATTTTTCCCGTGTGAATAGCTTCATATTTAGCAAAGTTAGCTTTTTCACACTATAATTACCCCACATTCTACGCCCACTGTGGGGAAACACACTAAAATAGGTGACAGGCGCTTATTTAGTGTCCTAGCTTAATTAATAATGCATTGACCCTCTTTATATGCACTAATTTCATTAATAACCTCACTCTTGGCGCCTTATTTCACTACCACACTTAAATTTGCCTAAAATTAGTCAATGATTTACCCATGAAAGCGCCTGCCAAGGACTGCATGTAGTTACCCCACATCTCACACCCTTTTTTGGGTTTCTAGGTGGTTTCTCAGTCAATTTTGGTCATTTTTGAATGGGAATTTCACGTAGTATAATTTCGGGATTAGCTCCATCATTTCTACTGTGAGTCCCCCTTATTATTAAGCTCTTATTAACCTTAATTTTCCCTCTTTATTCTTTTATATTGATGTATAATATGCATATACTCTCTTTTTTACTTATTCTTTAATTATGATGGATTTTTCCTATTATTACAGGATTTTGGCGGGTGACATTCTTCTAATTATGTTATGGGTCACTTGGGATGTTGATGGACATTTCAATTAGTTGGATGGAGACTTCATTAAATGTGTATAGGACTGGTAAATCAAGGGATTCATTGGGGAACTTATTGTGTATAAAAGGAGGATGTTTTGGGTCTTGTTTTCTACATTCTTTATCATTACAATTAAAACCATATAACCCATACAATTACAATACATATCAATAGTACTTACAAAGTCTTTGAATAGTATCTGAATTTTTAAATCTTTTTTTCTACCAACTATAAAGATTGTAAGCCATATATAATTAGTGAGATTAGAATTACTGAGACCCTTATATTGAGTTATATTTTAATACTTATTGGATTTTTACTACAGTATTCATACAGGACCATTAAAATCTTCTCAACAACTGACCATTCAAGCTTTTTCACGTCTCTGTACTTGACCTCAGCCTGACAATTGGGGACCTTTCCTCAAGAATTCTGTTGTTTATCTTCCAGTAAGTAAAAAATTCAAAAAAGAGGCTACAATTCAATAAAATCCCTATAGAAATATTTGGATATTTACAACAGGTTGGGGTCACTTATATAGTAATTTCAGGAAAAGAAGCCCTGTTATATAATAAAATTGTGATATTGAATCAAAAATTTTACCACTAATTTAACATATAATTGTTATTAGTGGGTCTGTCAATAGACCAATTAAATTTGTGATCTTTCAAGATAAAACCTTTTACCACTAATTTAACATAAAATTATTCTTAGTGGGAGTCTGCCAATAGACCAATTAAATTTGTGATCCTTGCAGATGATAACCAGTTAAACTGATTAATTATTTTATTTTAACAGGACTCTTAATCCCTTTTTTTTGGTTTGTAAAATTCATTTAATATTTAGAAAGAATCTTACTGACAAATTTTCTTTTTTAAATATAAAAACACGGCTGCATAATGTTGACCAGTTAAATCAAGTGACCACATAAAAGCATTTTTGGCTTTTGGCACTTAGAAATTCACTTCATACCTATAAGTAAGTAATATAATTGTCTTCAGGTATTGATAAATACTGATAAAACTCCTTCATTGAAGTTTTCATATCTAAATTTCAATTTTTTAAAAAGAATTTCCACATACAATATGTGTGACAACAATGACATTGTAAGTAATAAGGCAAAACCTTTTAACTTAAGACATAGAGCTGAAAGACCTGTTTCAAGACATTCAAATGTAGGGACAAGAATCTCCCATCATAAACAACACCCCACCAATGTCCTTGGAGGAAAGGGAAAGACTCTTAAAACAAGTATCAATAAAGAAAACCAAAAACACATTACAAGAGAAAATTCACTCCCTCTCCGCCCTACTGAATTCCCTCAAAATAAGAGTCAACAACATTGTAGACCAGATAAACAATCTGGAGAAAAGGGAAGTGCAGGGTTTCGTAGAAGTCAACCAGGCTCAACCACAAATAGTGGCACCAAACAATTCCATAGCAACACTTCCAGTCCAAGAGGAGGACCAAAATATTATCATCAGTAAATGGAAGTGGGATTGGTACGCACAAAATTACAACAATCCTCCTTAACAGCAGGGCTCCAGCAGTCACCCTTACAGGGGAAAGGCAAGGAGAGGCAGGGGAAGTGGGATAAGACCTTGGTAAGTCATCTATCTTCTCATGATTAATTGTATCATCCTAACAGTGAATTACTTATAGGTAAAGAGATTAATAAGGAATTGTTATTTATGATTGATGAGAATCTAAAGAATTATTCATTTGATAATAATATATTAAACTTGTCTTTAAATGAGGACAATGTAAATAGTTTTATTTATCACCAGGATAATGCTATTAGTATAAAATTGGAACCAAATAAATTGAATCTTGAACCTGATTATGAGTCTTCTGAGTTAGACATGGAAAAAATTGAACATTTTTTTAAAAGAAAATCCAATGGAATCAAAGATAATAAGTAAATTATTATTAAGAATTGAAAAATTAGAACAGTTCTCTAAAGAGTCAAACATTAATACAGAAAGTGTATTATTAACACTCACACAATCATTGAGTACAGCAGCCAATAGGTTAAAAATTATTGAGAATTCAAATAATGAATTAACCAATGAAAATAAAAGATTAAACTCTGAGATTAAAAATTTAGAAAATAAATTGGAACATTCTCAGAATATTATGGCTACCATAGAGGGATGTGTAAAATTTTCTTTTTCAAATGTGAATCATTTCTTAGCTCATGTACCTATAATGAAAGATAGGCTACAAAGAGTAACTCTGAGATTAGAAATTTAGAAAGTAAATTAGAACACTCTCAGAATATTATGGCTACCATAGAGGGACGTGTAAAATTGTCTTTTTCAAATGTGAATGATACCTTAACTCATGTACCTGTAATACAAGATAGGTTACAAAGAGTAGAAGTTGAAGTAGCTAAAACTTTGAAAAATACTGATAAAATAAAAGATAATACCTCTTATGTGGAAAGAGTACCAGTTTTTATGAAACACTCTGATGATAAACTAATGATTGAACATGAACATAGTGTCATGGGCTCTGAGAATATGAAATCAGTAAAAGATGAAATAAATGATCATCTTTCTAAAGTAAGTGAATTACTCAATATTCCTCAGGTTAGGGAAGCAAAAACTAGCCAAAAGAACTGGCCTAAGTTAGATAAGTACCCTTCTTTTGACAGGGATTCAAAATCTGATTGGCAGCAATTCATTCAAAGAATTGATAACTTAAATTTTTCAGACAAATTTTCTGATGAATAAATTACATCAGAATTAATATCTTTATTTACAGATGTGGCCATATTATGGTTTAATCTGTATTGAGTGAGGGAATTAAGTACTCCTGGAATGAATGGAAAGCACTAACTGAACGGCAATTTGGTGGCCCAAAATTCAGAATCACTCAACAAAGATTGTATGAAAGAGCCAGATATAATCCAAATGCTGGAGATAAACCCATGGTATTTTTAATGAATTTAATAAAAATCATGAAATCCATGGATCCAAAAATGGATTATGATGAGTGGAAAGAAAAAATAATATATAAATTGCCTATATCAGTCAGAGAAATTATTGTAGCTAGAACTGAAACCATCAGAGATACCTCTGGGTTTATTAATATATGCAATGAAATATTATTGAACCACATATATGAAACCAGGTATAATAATTACAGGCAAAGTGTTGAGGTAGTAAAACATACTACAAATAGGTTACCAGTGGAGAAGGAAAAACCTTCAGCTCCCCTTGTCCCTAAAAGACAAGAAAATAAAACTTGCTACAAATGTAATGAACCTTGGGATAAAGGTCATACTTGTAAGAAAAGAATAAATGTTATTGAAAACTCACAAGATTCTGAACAAAGTAATCACAAAGATGAAAAGGAGGAATCTAGTGAGGATTGTAAAAGTAACATTCCTTACAGTGTTGATGAAAATTAGATATATGTATTAGAACAGGATATTATGTTCCTTAATGATGCAATACCTCATAGAGATACATTTTTAACTTCCATTGAAGAATCTGCTATGATAAAAGATGTATCTCATGATACTTAAAAATAACACCTATTAGAGCGTCTGTTATTATATGTGGAAAAGAAATAAATGCCATTCTTGACACTGGGGCTGCAGGTAGTGTAGTTTCTATTAATACTTTAATGATTCTAGATAGTAAGTATAAGGAAAAACTAGAACCTGTACAGAGAAAGAACTGGAGGGTTTTGGTTCAGTATTAAATCAAATTGGCAAATACAAAACTTCTGTATTCTTTAAATATCATAATGGATATCTAAGAGCAGTGTGTGAATTTGTGGTAATGGATAATAATAATTGTAGTGATTGGTTTATTATTGGCAATTACTTATTGACCAAATTTGGCATCAAACTAGATCATGAAAATAGTTGCTTCACTGTAGGCATAAATGGGAAAAGAAAATTCAAGATTTGCTCTGAAAATTCAGTTTATTCCATTGCTCCTAAAGAAGAACAACTGCAAGGTTGAAGAACCACCTCTGAAGTGGTAGAATTGGAAAATGAAATCCAAAAAGCCTCTTTCAGTCCTCAACTCTCAAAAATGAAGAAAACAATATTTTGAGATCAATAAAATCTTATCCTATGGCATTTGCTCATGGTTCAAATGAATTAGGATTGGTCAAAGACCATGAGATGAGAATTTCTTTAAGTTGTGATCTGGATAATATTCCTGGCAGCTTGAAAAATGAAACCTTACCCAGTATCTCCTACAAAAAGGAAAGATATTGAAGTCAACATAAAAATGTTGTTAGAAATTGGTATTGTTGAAAAAGTAGACACAACACCTAAGTATTTTGTTATTTCACCAGTATTAATCTCTTATGAAAAGGATAAGGCAAGATTATGTGGTAATTATAGAGCTCTGAATACATACACTGTAGATGATATTTACCCTCTACCAAGGATAGCTTCTATCCATGCTACCTTACAAGGAGCAAAATATATTTCCTTTCTGGATGGAAACAAAGGTTACCACCAGATTCCTGTGGAAAAGAATTCTCAAAATTACTTATTGATAACCACACATATGGGAATATATAAGTATGTGAGAATGCCATTTGGCCCAAAGAATGTGCCTTCAGTCTTCCAAAAATTGATGGATAGTGTCTTTCATCAGGAAATGGTTGAAGGAAGGCTGATGGTGTATATTAATGACATAATAGTGTTTTCAAAGACATATGATGAACATTTAAATCACCTGAAGAGGGTCTTTCAAAAGATGGATGAAATTAATATGACAATTGCATTAAAGAAATGTAAGTTTGGATTTCAATCCTTGAAAGTAGTTGGACATGTTTTATCTGGATTACAAATTTGTGTTTAGCAGAATAAGGTAGCAGCAATTAAAAAAATTGGTATACCTAAGAATGTAAAAGATGTTCAAAGTTTTTTGGGTATGTGTGGATATTATAGACAGTATATTTAAAACTAACAATCAATTACAGCTCCTTTAACAACATTAATCAGGAAAAATGGGGCTTTCATTTGGAATAATGAAAGACAATACACATTTAATGAATTAAAGGAGTGTTTAATGTTAGCTCCAATATTGGGACTGCCATATTTCACCCTACCTTTTATCTTGTACACTGATGCAAGCTTCACAGGGTTAGGTGCTGCTTTACAGCAAAAACAGGTAATAAATGGAAAATTATCTGAAATAGGTATCTTTTATATATCCAGAACCTTAAGAAAGACAGAATTAAGGTATGGTGCCAACCAACTGGAATGTTTAGCCGTGGTGTGGCCTTGGAGAAACTTCATTACTATCTGGAAGACCAGAAGTTTGAACTAATAACAGATTGCAGTGCAGTAAAATCATTATTAAATATTAAAACCCCTAATAGGCACATTTCTAGATGGCAACTAGCTGTACAAGAGTACAGAGAAAGAATGAAAATCACTCATAGAGCAGGAACATTGCATTCTAATGTGGCTTTAATATCCAGAAGTCTTTTGCCAAATGATACTGACAACCCAGCTTATGTACCTGAAAATGAGGTTATCCACATATATTTAGGATTTATATAGTGGATTAAGAGGAGTAGTCTATGCAAACTATATTGGAAAATTATTCATCTGATAAAGATTTGACTAAATTATCTACCATTCTAAATGATCCAACTAGTGCCTCCATGAGTGTATTAAATAAAACCTTGCCTCTAAAATATAGAAATGTGTTGGAAAAAGGTAAAATGTCAATTGAAGATGGATATATATATTACAGGAAAAAGCTAAGTAATGTAATATTAATACCACCTTCTATGAAGGAGTTAATGCTGAGTACTTGTCATGATGACATCTTAGCTGGTCATTTTGATTTTAACAAAACATTAACCAGAGTTAAAAATACAGCCTGGTGGATAAACATGAAAGAGGATGTACAAAAATACATTGAAACATGTGACTCTTGTCAGAAATCTAAAAGATTAACTGGGAAGAGAGCTGGGTTGCCACAACAAATATAGCAGCCTAAAGCTCCATGGGAAATTATAAAAATGGATTTTGTCACTGTCTTGCCATTAGCAGGAAAAGAAAGTTTCAATTCTTGCTGGGTAATTGTGGATAGATTAATAAAAATGTGTAAATTTATCCCTACCCATAAAGAGGTATCTGAAAAAGACTTGGCATTACTATGGTGGACTCAAATGATGAATACTTCTGGGTTCCCCAAAGCCATAATCTCTGATAGAGACTCTAAATTTACTTCAGGGTTCTGGAAATCTTTGATGGAAGTATCAGGTTGTAAATTAAAAGTGTCTACAGCACACCATCCACAAACTGATGGCTTAGCTGAAAGAATGATACAAACTCTTGAAGGCATGATCAGAAGATATTGTTCCTTTGGATTAGAATACAAAGACAATGAGAAATTCACACATTACTAGGTAACATTAATTCCTGGACTTGAATTTACTTATAAAATCACAACTCATTCTGTAACAGAGAAGAAACCATTTGAACTCTGGCTGGGATACGTACCAAATACCCCAGCAAATCATTTAAATAAATTACCAAGGTTAGATATACACCCTGGTACTAAATCCTTTATTCATATGCAACAAATATGCAAAAAACATGCAGAAGAATGCATTCAAAAAGCATTTGAATATGAAATAAAAAGGTGGGATAAGTCTCATAAAGAACTTGAATTCAAAAAAGGAGATGAAGTCCTAATTTCTACACTACATTTTAACTTAAAAGGTAATATTAAATTAAAGGATACCTTTTGTAGGACCTTTTTTAGTAAGCAAAATGGTTGGTAATAATGCAGTGGAAGTCATATTATATTCCCCATATGATAGGAAACATCCAGTTTTCCCTATTTCACTATTGAAACCTTACCATGCAACTGATCCTGACTTATTTCCAAAAAGAAGGGGAAGGCCTAAAAAGCAACCTGAAGAAATTGTGGAAGAAGCAGAGATTGAAAAAATACTCAAGAAAAGAATCCTTACTAAAGAAAAAGGAACTGAGTCTCTATTAAGATTTAAGGGGAAATCAAATGAATTTGATAAATGGATACCTTAAAAGGAAATTTCAAATTTATCACCCTTTCTTAAAAAATTTAAACAGAAATAAATTTCTGTTCAACCGGCTGAGGGGTTAAAAAACCAGTACACAAAATATTTTATTGAGTTTTATTTCTTTAAAGAATAATCTTTAACGCTACAGAATTAATCTGAATACCTGAAAAATAACAAATAAATAAAGAAAATGTATAACTCATCATATTTTTTATTGTTTTTTTTGGGTGGGAGAGTGTCAACCTGTATATTTCCAGGAATGAGTAAAAAGTACTTATAATTTATGTTTAACACATGAACTATACATGGGAACAATAAAAGAGAGTACACAAACAGTATACATAAGTTAAATTGTGATAATACACAAAAAATGCCATTATAATACCTTATATACATGCATATATCCACCTTTTATAAGTCTTATGTACTTAATATTTAGTTGGAATATGTTAGGGTAATCTTAAGAGCCTTAAATATAAGGTTAAATAATTTTTAAGTACACTTAAAGCTGTTATTTTCATTGTTTTATGTAAAAAACAAGAAATGTGCTTTAAATCACTTAAAAGTTGATTATATGCGCTATAAATTTAATAATATTAAAAATGCGCTTTAACAGATCAATTTATCTCAATTAAGACTATTGATTTGGCTACTCAAATGCATAAAAATAAAACTTTTCAAATTTTGTGTTTTTATGCCAGAAATGGCTTCTGTGTACTGGCCACATACTGCCTGCATTTTTCCCGTGTGAATAGCTTCATTTTTAGCAAAGTTAGCTTTTTCACACTATAATTACCCCACATTCTACGCCCACTGTGGGGAAACACACTAAAATAGGTGACAGGCGCTTATTTAGTGTCCTAGCTTAATTAATAATGCATTGACCCTCTTTATATGCACTAATTTCATTAATAACCTCACTCTTGGCGCCTTATTTCACTACCACACTTAAATTTGCCTAAAATTAGTCAAGGATTTACCCATGAAAGCACCTACCAAGGACTGCATGTAGTTACCCCACATCTCATGCCTTTTTTTGGGTTTCTAGGTGGTTTCTCAGTCAATTTTGGTCATTTTTGAATGGGAATTTCACGTAGTATAATTTCAGGATTAGCTCCATCATTTCTACTGTGAGTCCCCCCTATTATTAAGCTCTTATTAACCTTAATTTTCCCTCTTTAGTCTTTTATATTGATGTATAATACGCATATACTCTCTTTTTTACTTATTCTTTAATTTTGATGGATTTTCCCTATTATTACAGGATTTTGGCAGGTGATATTCTTATAGTCACTTGGGATGTTGATTGACATGTCTATTAGTTTGATGGAAGCGTCATTAACTGTGTATAGGACTGATAAATCATGGGATTCATTGGGGAACTTATTGTGTATAAAAGTAGGAGGTTTTGGGTCTTGTTTTCTACATTCTTTATCATTACAATTAAAACCATATAACCCATACAGTTACAATATATATTAATATTACTTATAAAGTCTTTGAATAGTATCTGAATTATTAAATCTATTTTTCTACCAACTATAAAGATTGTAAGCCATATATAATTAGTGAGATTAGATTTACTGAGACCCTTATATTGAGTTATATTTTAATACTTATTGTATTTGTACTACAGTATTCATTTAGGACCATTAAAATCTTCTAGAAAACTGACCATTCAAGCTAGTACACGTCTCTGTTCTTGACCTCAGCCTGACAGACAGTTAATATGGTGGATAATAGTTGCAAGAAATTTGGTGGTATGTTATATTGCTTCCAGAAAGATGATAAACTGCAATTAAATCTTTAAAATCAACAGAAAAGTCCTAGTATAATTAATTCACAAGAAAAAAAAAATTGTGACAATTCTATTTCTGTCCTCCAGCAAGAGGTTAAACTTCTAACTTTATTTACTGTTGATTTTGTGGAAGAAAATGATAGTAATGGTGATAAAAAATTAGATGAAGGAAAAGGGGATAAAAAGTTTAAAAATTATAAAAATTTTATTACAATTTTTTTTGTTTCTGATTCTGATGAAGAAGAAAGTTCCGATTGAAAATTATTTAATGGTGGATCTAGAAGAGATATTCTTCCTAAAGTCAAAGTGGATGTTGATGCAGCAAAATATAAAAAGGTTTTTAATAAGGTCATAGAAATTTATGAACCACTTCCAGCTGAATTAAACCCAACTTTGAAGAGGAAAAATATATAAAGAGATCCGTATGACTTTCCTTTAATAAAGAATCTGCCTGAAGTTTCTGAAACATAAAGAATCATCTTTGAGAGACTGGGTGTTGTTGATTTTGGACCTGAAGATTGGTTATCAGATGAAGAGAAGAATTTGATGTCAGGTCATGTGGTATGTAGCAAGGGTAGGATTATGTCAAAGACAAAGGTTCATAAAATTAAGTCCTGGCCAAGACCTAAGAATACAGCCAAAGCTAGAGGGTTCTTAGGTGTATGTGTTTATTTCAGAATGTTTATCAAGGATTTTTCTTCATTGTTAGCTCCTTTGAGAAGGTTGACTGGAAAGGATGAAGATTGGGAGGGGGAGGAAGAGTGTCAAGATGAGGTCAAGTACAAAGACGTGAACTAGCTTGAATGGTCAGTTTTCTAGAAGATTTTAATGGTCCTATATGAATACTGTATTATAAATCCATCAAGTAGTAAAATATAATCAAAAATAAAGGTCTCAGTAATATAATTCTCACTATTTTTATATATGGCTTACAATCTTTGTAGTTGATAGAAAAATAGATTTTATAATTCAGATACTATTCAAAAGTCTTATAAAAGTACTAATTGATATGTATTGTAATTTATTTGGTTATATTGGTTAAATTGTAAATGATAAAGAATGTAGAAACAAGACCCAAAAACCTCCTCCTTTTCTACACACTGAATTCCCCAATGATTCCCTTGTTGTACCATTCAATACACAGTTAATGACGCCTCAAAACAGCTAATAGACCTGCCCATCAACATCCATAGTAACCCATGACATAATTAGACAAGGAAAAACTGTCAAAATCCTGTAATAATAAGGGAAATCCATCAAAATTAAAGAATAAGACAAAAAGAGAGTATATGCATGTAAAACAATAATATAAAAGACTAAAGGAGACTTTTTAAGGTTAATAATAGCTTAATAATAAAGGGGATTAGCTGTAGAAATGGAGGGTCCAATCCTGACATTATACTACGTAAAATTCCCATCCAAAAATAACCAATATTGACTGAGAAACCACCCAAAAACTCAACAAAGAGCATGAGATGTGGGGTAACTACATGCAGTCCTTGGCAGGCGCTTGCACGGGTAAATCCTTGACTAAAATTAGGCGAATTTAAGTGTGGTGATGAAATAAGATGCCAAGAGTGAGGTCATTAATGAAATTAGTGCATATAAACAGGGTCAATGCATTATTAATTAAGCTAGGACACTAAATAAGCGCCTGTCGCCTATTTTAGTGTGTTTCCCCACAGTGGGTGTAGAATGTGGGGTAATTATAGTGTGAAAAAGCTAACTTTGCTAAAAATGAAGCTATTCACATGGGAAAAAAGCAGGCAGTATGTGGCCAGTACACAGAAGCCATTTCTGGCATAAAAAACACCAAATTTGATAAGTGTTATTTTTATGCATTTAAATAGCCAAATAAATAGTACTAAATGAGAGGAATTGATCTTTCAAAGCGCATTTTTGATATTCTCAATTTTATAGCGCATATAGTCAACTTTTAAGTGAAATGAAGCGCATTTCTTGTTTTTTGCATAAAACAGTGAAAATAACAGCTTTAAGTGTACTTAAAAATTATGTAGCCTTATACTTAAGGCTCTTAAGATAACCCTAACATATTCCAACTTAATATTAAGTACATAAGCCTTATAAAAGGTGGATATATGTGTGTATATAAGGTGTTATAATGGCATATTTTGTATATTATCATAAATTTACTTATATATACTGTTTGTGTACTCTTAATTATTATTCCCATGTATAGTTCATGTGTTTAACATAACTTATAAGTACTTTTTACTAAGTCCTGCGGATATGCAGGCTGACAAAGAGTGTGAAAGGGTGTTTTTTAACTTGATGAATTTTCTGGATAATATATTGTACTGTATAAGTTTGATTAAGAAAAAGAGGCAGGCATGATTTATTTAGAAGTTGACTCAATTCAGATTGCTTCTTGGGCCATCTTGTCTTGGATAAAGCTGGTTATTTTAGGCCAGTAAGGTATGAATCTGTGTTTTTTACTGAGGTGGAATCAAGATATTCTCAACCAAAACTAGAAATATGTGGAGTAACAAAAATTTTAAAGAAACTTCAAAATGTTTTATGTGCCAAACTTTGAATTGCAAGTGGATGCTAAATATTTAATTCAAATGATTAATTCCCCAAGTTTACTGAATGAACCCATGAGCAGATGGGTAGTTTTTATTCAAAAATTTTCTTTTAATTTAGTTCATAAGCCTTGAAAAACGCTCACTATTCCAGATGTATTGTCAAGATGACCACCTACTAAAGAGGATTTTGACTTGGAATAATTCAATGAAGATATACCTGTTATCAAGGCCAGCACAAAAGGTGCTGAAGATTTTTCTTACCTCCCCCATGAGTTTAAACTGGCAGGTTCAATATGTGTAGATAGCAACACTTACCTCCCCCATGAGGTTAAATTGGCTGTTTCTATATTTATAAATAACAAAAATGACAACCTCCTCAAAGAGGATAAACTGGCCTGTTGTATAAATGTGGAAAATGAAGTGCTTTGGGAGTTGGACATTGGTGTAGATAAATTCTGTAAAAATAAGGTTGGAGAAGATGTGGTGTATTATGATGAGGATGGTGAAATTGTGTGGGATAGTAGTAAATTGGTGAATGATGTATATATTGTATTATTAGAAAATTTGGTTATAGAGAGGCTGGGAGAGTGTGAAAATTTAGTTAAAGAGAGCTTGGAAGATTGTTAAAATTAAATTAAAAGGAGGTTGGATGATGAAGAAGTGGTTGATGCTGAAAGAGATGTTAAAATGATAGAAGAAACTTTGGGTAAAGTAAGGTTGGAAAGTTCAGAGGACCAAAAACTGAATATATTTTATGATAAGCAGGAAATTTCAAGGTTTAAAATTGTTGGATCATTCATGCACAGATGATTTAGATAATAGGGAAGATCCCATTATGTGTTATTGTTGGAATTCCAAGATGAAGTCTGGGGACAGCCTGGATTTTATATGATGATGGTTAAATATTTATTAACTTTGGAAAGGCCAAATAATTGTGATAATTATGAATGGGTGGCTATCAAAAGGAAATAAATGGAGTCTTATCTATCTGGTAGAAGACTAATGAAAAAAAGGTAGCCAAATCTTCAAGTTGTTATTACTCAAAAGAAAGGGAAAGAGTTGGTTATGAAATCACTGCATAAAGGTATTTGGCATAGAGGTGTTCAAGAATCTTATAGAAAAATTGCTTATAGATTTTGGTGGCCTGGTATGAAGATGAATGTTAAAAAGTGGGTTCAGTGATGCTAAGAATTTATGAGAAGAGTTTATTCAAGGCTAAAAGAACCTGGACATGTGACCAGTGAAAACACTCTTATTGGTAGGGTTAGTCTGGATGCTGTTTATATAAAGGAGGGAAGTTTTAAATATTTAATTTTAGCCAGATATTATCAATCTGTATGAGTTGAGATAGCACCTCTTATTAATTTGAATGACAGAAATGTGGCAGATTTCTTGATGAAGGATTGGGTATATAGATATGGAGTGATGAATTTGGTGACTGTTGATGGAGGTCCTTAATTTGGGACAGAGTTTAGGGGAGCTATATCAAGAATAGGATCAAAGGTTAGGGTAGCAACCTCCTATTATCCTGAAGCTTAAGTAATGGTGGAAAGAGGGCATCAATTTATTAGGGGGTATCAATGTTCAGGGATCCACAATTAGGGGTCAGGAATTTTTTTTCCAGGATCAGAAATTATTAATTACAGAAGATTCTTATCCACTAACCCTGGGGCTAGTAAGTAAGTATTGTACAATAATGCATTATCCAACCTCTTATACCCCAATTTTTGCTCCTAATTCCTGATCCCAAACTCATCCCATCTATGATTGATATGTAAGCGAGTCACATGACATATAATTTTGGATGCCATCCTTATTTGTCTCTTCAGGTTATTCTACTTGATTTTGGTGGCAAACACATAACATTTTTTCTCATCCTTATGTGTCTCTTCGCTCTATGATACTTAATTTTGGTGAAAAACACATAACATTTTTTTCTATCTACACACCCCACCTGCTCATTTGGTTGCAAATTCCCACTTCCCACTCATCACCTAAACCTTCTACCAACAACCTCTTCTACCAAAAATAATGAAGGACCTCTCTACTAGGAAGAAACTTCACTCAGCTATGAATGCTATCACTTTAAATTTAGCTGCTGACTCTGATTCTGACTTGAGTTTGGAAGACACTTTAGCTTACATGTCTTTTCAATGATGTTTATGAAGAAGAGGATCCCAGACCTGCACCAGCTCTCCCTTCCCTTGAATCACAAAAAATTCTTTCCACTGGCATATGCTCCGTCATTATGCCAACCACCCTCCAACATTTTTAAACACAACCCCTTTAATTTTTTTTCATGATCTCCAAATGTTCAACTTCTGTGCATTATTCATTTGGTTTAGTGTTTTTGTTTTATGGATATTCATTTTTATTTTGAATTTATGGTGAATGTCTCTTTTTTTGGATGTCTCATTTGTTTTCATTCACCAGCTCAACATGAAATTGCATATTTTCTGCAATTGCATAATTTTTCACTGTTTCTTTTTTTCATTGATTCCTCATATCATTTTCCTCCTCTCCTCCAAAATCCCTCAAAAAATTTGGTTTCATTTATTTTCTCATCTCATCTCTCCAGGTAAGTCATTTTATCCATTTTTTTTGGAATTTTGATTTCTAGTTATAATTTTTTTTGTTTTTTTTGTTTTTTTTTCTTTTTTGTACTTAAATTTTTTTGTAAGTGGTTATTTTTGATTTTAATGGTAAAGATAACCTTTATTTTCTCCTTCTTTAATTTCTTTTTCAGCTCCATCACCCTACTTTTCATCCCTCCTTGGCATTGTCATTATCCCTCCTTTCCACTATTTCACTTTTTTTTGGTTCCATGTCATTAAAACACATAAATTACTCATTATTTTTGCATTTCACTTACTCCATATTCAATTTCCCCATAATTCCAACATCAATCTTTCTCAATCTATTTTTCCTACTTTTCAATCAAGGTAAGTCTCATCTCCTTTTTTTTCTTTCCTATATGATATCACATTTCTTTTATGAAAATTTCATACTTAAATATATGTATGACTCTTATCTGGATAACAATGAACCTATTAAACTCCTTTTGTTCTCATCTCCATAACCACTTTTAAGTTTTTAGAAAATGTTGAAAATTAGACATGCGATTGGGGTCAGGTTAATTCAAATCTTATATTCTTTTTGCTGAAGACTTTCCTGAAGGCTATCTCTCATTCCAAATTTTCAGATTTGAATTTGGTTCTGTAGTTGCTGAGATATTGATTGTTAAAGTTGAGCCTTTTTTCCCAATTTAAATTTTTTTATTTCATTTTTTATGTAAAAAATTAGGGCTATGTTTGTTTAAATCACATGTCCTTCAAATGAAGAGTCTCCTGAAGCCTTTCTTTTATTTTCCATAAACGGATTTGAATTTGGTTCAGTGGTTCCTGAGATATTGACCTTCAAATTTGACCCCTTTTCTCCAAATATCACTTGATTTATTTTGTGTTTTTATATTGCACAACTAGAGAATGAGGCTTCTGAAACTCTTATTTGATGATTATATAGAATTTTTTGTGCTAAAGCTTAGGATCACTCAATTATTTCTTGGCCAATCTCTTGAAAAAATTGTATATTTGTGCATTTCAATCTAATCATAAACTGGCCAAGAAAGCTGGACTTCCCAAATGGACAGATATGGAGTGGGTTGAACTCAGTAAGGATTATATCTTTTATTCTAATTTTATCATCAACTTTGGAGGATTTTGTAGCCAGAGCCATTTTCAAAAAACTGATTCTAATATGCTTACTTTTTGGCTTTTCTTTTATATTGATCCTATTACTGGAAGACCAATCCCTTCACCTGCTAAAATCAAATTCCATGGACTATACTTTCCAGATCATAAATGTATCATGCACTTTTGTTTAGGAAACAGGATTAAGGAAGGGATTTGGAATTCCTCAAGAGATAATCATCAAACTACTAAGGCAACTCCTGGATTGGAATTTTACAAAAAGTTTACTCATTTTGGATTTTCTTTTCATATAAATCAAAGTTTGATAAAGCAGGTAAGTAAGGTGAGGGGTGAAGGGTCAATGGCTACTAAAACACTAGGGTGGGGTTCTAAATATGGCAATTAAAGTATTTCCAAATTTTTATTTTTTTCTTAAATTTTTAATTTATCAGTTATAAAAGATAATTAATTAATATAATTATTGTGCCATTGAGCCCCTGTGCTGTATAAAGGTGTTAATTCAATTATATTCTATGAATGAGCTCACAATACCATTCTTTTCATATGTTTTATTTGACTTTTCTCATGAAATCATTGGCAGATAGTATTTGGGATTCTTTACTTGGTTGATTATCTTTTTTAATTGATTTATTTAATTATTTATTAATTAAAATCAAAAATTGGTAATCCTTACCCCCTCCCAGAGTAAATTTCAGGGGGGGTATTGCAAAAATTTCAAATAAGATGTGTAAACTTTTTTACTTGAAAAAAATTAGAATGAAATATGAACAAAAAAATAAAAAAAACTAATCATAAAAAATTTTCATTAATTGGTCAATTCCCTCAATATAATTATTAGATTTAATGAATTCTATCAAGAAAACTTTCTAAAAAAATTGGAATGAAATATGTACAAAAAAAAAACTAGTCATTAAGCATTCAATTTCATACCAAAACCAGTGGAAGATGAAAGAGTCTTTGCCTTCTTATACTTGCCTTGATAGTGCTTGAAGTGTTCAGACATATGTTTAGGCAAAAGATCAATCATTCCCTTTGTCTTATTTTGTAATTCATTTACCATTGGAAGATATCCATTGACTTTTGATGCAGGGGGTCATCCTACTTTAATTGCATTCTCAGTATTAAAACAAGAATCATAATTAGGGAGTATCAAAGTTTGAAATTTGTAATTATTTAAAAGAAATTTCACAAAAAAAAAGAAATCCAGAAAATTGACATTAATTCTCAGTAAAAAGGTGTTTTGGGGGCACAATATTTCATATTTTAAAAAATAACTATGGTTGATTTGGTGGAAAAAAGAGGTATTTTGAAATGTAAGATTTCTAACTTTGATACCCCCTATTAGATAAATTTTCAGCCAGTTGATTAGCCCAATAGTGCTTGAAGCTTTCAGAAATCTTTTTAGGAAAAGATAAATCCTTCCCTTTGTCTTATTTAGTAATTCATTGGCCATTAGAAGGTAGCCATTGACTTTTGATGCAGGGGGGTGTCCTACTTTAGTTGCATTCTCAGTACCAAAACAAGAATTGTAATTAGTTTTTATTTTCAGCCAGTTGATAAGTATGAGATGATAATCTCTTTTTAGCTGAATGGTCTTTGATTTCTCAGATGAGTAGGTGAAAGAGGGAGTAATGGGATTTGAAGAACAACTGGGGGAAGGATGCATTTGAGAAGATCTATGACAACAAGGCATGTTAAGATATTTGAAGATAAAAAGGAGAAGAAACAAACAAATGAGATGGGAATGGTTTCTGAATGGATAGAATGAATAGACAAGATGGGAGTGCGTAGCAAGGTAGGGAGGCTGGCACATCCAGAAAGTTGTCCAAGATGTGGTTATGAAAAATTGAGGATAAAAATTTCAGATAGAGCTGAAAATTGACATGTAAAAGGTCTAATAACACAATAATTAGCAAAAATAATTGCAGAAGATAATTGGGGTACAATTATTTTTATCCGCAATTAATTTAATTGCAGATCAGTCAACATTGATACCCCCTATTAAGTATGCATTGGTTAAAATTTGCTGGACAAGTGCTGAAAAATGGAGGCACTAATTACCAGTTGTTTCATTTGATGAAAGAATCACTTCCAAAAGGACAACTGGATATTTACCATACAAACTTATTTTTGGACAGAAAGCATTTTTACCAGTTTATTTAGAAGCTGAATCATATCTTGGAGTATATTAAAATACAGTCAAAAATACTAAAGAATTGTTATGTGAAAGAATGATGCAGCTCAAAAAGAAAGAAGAATACTTAGAGAAAGCATATTCTAGGATGATGAGAATTTGAAATGAGTCAGTAAGGTATTTGGATAAGAAGTTGGCTCATGGTCTTTGGAAACCTTTTAAAACTGGAGATATGGTTTTGACGTATAATAGAAGTTTTGAAAGTCAATGGGGGGAGATGTTTGCAGATAGGTGGAATGGAAAATATAAATTCAGAGAACAGGCTTTAGGAGGATCATATTTTTTGGAAGAGTTGGATGGTGTAGTGTTGAAAAAGAGGGTAGCTTCAGACCATGTGAAGCGGTTTTATCCTAGGGACACCTGGAGTGTCATAGTCTAACTCCAAAATGAGGATAAACTACTCACAATCATTATGAAGAAAATGATTGTTAAAATTTGAATGTCAAAATTTTTATGATGAAGAATTTATTTTTGAATGTATTTAATTATTTTTTGGGTAGAAGTTTTCACAGGGGAACCTTCTAAATTTAATATTGGAAAGTTTGGGGGTAATTGATGGGCTGGCTACACTATAAAAAACTACCACACAATGTTTTTTACCAAAGATTCCCTGTTTCTAGTTTAATCCTGGCTTTTTTTTGTCATATAGGTAGTCCTCTAAGACTATAAACTGAATCACTATGAAATCACAACATTCAAACTATTTTGAAAGCAGGATTCAAGATATATTTTTTATGTTTTATTTTTGTCTATTGAAATTTTATGTGAATTTTTTTAAATTTCATTTTAAATTTTATTAAAAATTTAATTGTAAAAGGATAATGCCTACTGGTGGTATTCAATCATTTTTATAGATTAGAGGGAGTCCACCCAGGGATCATTTCTCTAATTTGCTTATTAAGTCTTTCTACAATGACTAAAGATTATATTAAAAATGTTTATCTCTCAAACTTACTCCCTTGGCTTGCAAAAAATGATGGATGTAACCCGCTAATCTTAATGGAAGATAATGCTCCAATTCACACCTCACATCTTTATTCTTAATTCCATGAAGCAATCAACCTATGCAAGATGATAGGCTGGCCAGAAAAGTCTCCTGATCTCAATCCAATTGAGAATTTATTGCAAGAAATAAAAGATTCTATTTCTCAACTTTATCAACAAACAAAAATCCTTCATATACACAAAGACATTCAAATGTCTTGGAAAAAACTTTTGAGAAACATACTAGACAATTTAATTTCATCCATACCTGCTAGGACGCAGGCTTTTGTTGATGCTGAGGGTGGCTCCACCTACTGGTAAGGTGATGTAATTTTTTTAATCATCTTTCACCTATTTTTTTTGATGAAATGTCTTATCTTACTCTCTAGTTTCAATGCTGAAAGTCACGGTCTTGTCACCTTTTGCATTCTCAAATATAAAATTTACAATATTTTAAACTTGGTTTTTTTATAAATTGTACACTACATAATATAGGGGGTGGTCTTGCTAGCAAGTCCTCAACCTGAGCTCAGATGGAAAAGTCTGCTAACAACAAAAAGTATAGATATAGAAATATAAGATTATAATGCTTATAGAATATTAACAATTCAGAGCTCTGTAATCACCACATAATCTTGCCTTATCTTTTTCATAAGAGATTAAAACTTGTGAAATAACACAATACTTATGTGTTGTGTCCACTTTTTCAACAATAACCATTTCTAAAAACATTTTAATTTTGTCTTCGATTTCTTTCTTTTTTTCAGGAGAATCTGGGTAAGGTTTCTTTTTCAAGCTTCCAGGAATATTATCCAGATCACAACTTAAAGATATTTTCATCTCATGGTCTTTGACCAATCCTAGTTCATTTGAACCATGAGAAAATGCCATTGGATAAGATTTTATCAATCTCAAAATATTGTTTTCTTCAATTTTTAATAGTTGAGGACTGAAAGGGGCCTTTTGAATTTCATTTTACAATTCTACCACTTCAGAGGGGGTTCTTCCACCTTTCAGTTGTTCTTCTTTTGGAGAAATGGAATAAACTGAATTTACAGAGCAAATCTTGAATTTTCTTTTCCCATTTACGCCTATAGTGAAACAACTATTTGCAGGATCCAGTTTAATGCCAAATTTGGTCAATAAGTCATTTCCAATAATAAACCAATCACTACACACTACGCAATATAGGGAGTGGGCTTGCTAGAAAGTCCTCAACCTAAACTCAGATGGAGCTCAGACTGAACTCATACTGAACCCATACTGAGCTATACTTGAACACCCACCTAAAACTGTTCTTCTGAGTGGTGTTCATACCTGATTGTATGGTTCCTTTATCAATAGCTCAATGTGTGTTCAATCTGTGCTGAGTTTGGGTCCAAGGTTGTGGACTCGCTGGTAAGTCCACCCCCCATATTGTGTGGTGATATCTGATCAAAATATAAATGTGATGACTATTTTTGTCAAGGATCCTGATGGTCTAGAAGGTTTTAATGCAGGTCTAACGGCAGTGATAGATGGATTTTTGTGGTTGCAAAGTCAAAGGTACGTATGAATTATCTTTTCTTTTATTTACTCAAAAAAAAGAGGTAAAATATTTTATAATTATTATTATAATTTATGATTTAGAATTATGTTGTTTTAAGTACTAAAAAACATTATTATTAATAAATATTTGATTTATTAAATTATTTGTTTAAATAATAAGTAAAAGATGATCAAAACAACCAGAAAGGGGAGGCCTTATATATGCAAAAGAGAGACAAAGCACAGAGTTAAAATCCTCTATACAGAAGTATGAGAGAAGAAAAGGAATATTCCAGAAAAATATTTTCAAATAATAAGGTTTTTCTAAAAAGAAAGTGTTAAAAATGTGTATTTACTGTATATGTCAGAAATAAACTGGTTTATTTAAAAATTATTGTAAGTGTCATTTTTAAATAGGTAATTTGAATTTCTTGTATATTTTTATTTTTATTTTTGTTTTAAATTTTATCTCAATATTAATATTTATTTCTCTTAACCTGTCATTGAGCACGGTGTTAGGAAATCAAAAATATAAGGGACATTTAATATTAGTTTTAATTATTTACTAACTTTACCATTTTGTAAGTAGTTAATTTATTACAAGTAAAATTGAAGTAATTATAATAAAATTAATAATTATATGTAATAAAAAGGTGTGGCTTCATCCCAGGAAATAATTAATTATTTTACTGGGTGAGTCTAGCAGCCTGGCTGACACTCCCTCACTCTAAAAAAAAAAAAATGCTATGATTTTTTCTTTTTATATTTCTTTAGCAGAGCAGGAAGATTAGATATCTCTTTCCCGGGTATCCAAGAATAATATTCAGAAGATTTATTCTTGAATCTCAATAAGTATTCTGTACCTTTTTCAGAAGTAACTCTTCTGTTATTTAGAATCTTATCAATTTCTGCTGTCTCAGTAATTTCATTAGGGGTCTTCTTTGGTCTTCCCCTTGTTTTGGGATATAAATCACTATTGGATGTGTAAGGTTTCAAAAGAGATATTGGAAAAACAGGATGTTTTCTATCATATGGAGCATACAAAATAACTTCAACTGCATTATCACCAACCATTCTTCTGACAACAAATGGACCTACAAATGGGTCTTTCAATTTGTTATTGACTTGTAAATTGAAGTGAACTGTAGAAATCAGTACTTCATCACCCTTTTTAAAAGTGTATTCTTTATGGGATTTATTCCATCTTTTCTTTTCATATTCAAATTCTTTATCAATACAGCTTTGAGCATGACTTTGAAAAGTTGTTGCATTTGAAGAGAAGATTTTACACCAGGATGTAAATCCAATTTAGGTATTTTATTATTGAGAATTTTTGCAGGGGTATTTGGAACATATCCAAGCCAGAGCTCAAAAGTATTTTTCTGAGTAACATAATGAACAGTGCTATTATAAGAAAATTCCAAACCAGGAAGTAAGGTAATCCAATCATGAGTGAGTCTGTCATTGTCTTTGTACTCAAGGCCAAAGGCACAATACCTTATTATCATGTCCTCTAAGGTCTGAATCATTCTTTCAGCTAATCCATCAGTTTGGGGGTGATGGGCAGTAGAAAGATTCAGATCACAACCACAAACATCCATCAGAGACACCCAAAATTCAGAAGTAATTTAAGGTCTCTGTCAGAGATTATGGCCTTAGGAAAACCAGCAGTATTAAACATATGAGACCACCACAAGAAAGCTAATTATTTAGTGGAAATATCCTTGTGGGTAGGGATAAATTTACACATTTTTGTGAATCTGTCCAAAATAAACGAACAAGAGTTAAAACTGTCTTTACCAGCAATGGGTAATCCTGTTACAAAATCCATGTTTATTATCTGCTATGGTGCATCAGGAGGTTCAATATGTTGCATTAATCCAAATCTTTTACCAGTCAATCTTTTTGATTTTTGGCAAGAATCACAGGATTCAACATATAGTTTTGTGTCTTCAGACATATTAAACCACCAAGCAGTGTTTTTAATTCTGATCATTGTTTTTTCAAGATCAAAATGTCCAGCCAATATATCATCATGACAAATTTTCAAGATGATCTCTTTCATAGGAGGAGGAATGACAATAACATTACTCAACTTTCTTCTATAATATAGATATCCTTCATCAATTGAAAATTTACCTTTTTCCAAAGCCTTCTGATACTTTGGTAGAAGTTTTTCAATTAATGCTTGTATTGAAGCATTCTTTGGAACATTTAATATGGTACATAACTTTTTTATGTCAGTGTCCTTATCATATGAATCTAGAATAAGCTGTAATAGCTCCTCCTTCATATAAACAACATATATCCTATGAATATGAATAATTTCATCCTCAGTATCATATGCAGGATCTGAGTCATCATTTGGTAAAGGTAACCCTGATAACATATCCACATTTGAGTGAACAATACCAGCCCTACAAATTATTGTCATTCTCCCTCTGTATTCATGAACAGCTAGCTGCCATCTGAACATATGTCTGTTAGGTGTTTTCAAGTTTAAGAGGGATTTAACTCCACTGCAGTCAGTGACAAGTTCAAATTTCTGGTCATCCAGGTAATAATGTAGCTTCTCTAGAGCCCACACCACTACTAAAAACTCTAGTTGAGTGGCACCATATATATGAATTCACTATTTCTCAAGGTTCTTGAAATATAACAAATTACTACTTCTGATACTTTATCATTCATTGCTTGTTTCTGATGGAGGGAAGCACCAAGACCAATAAAACCGGCATCAGTGTATAAAACAAATGGTTGATTAAAGTTAGGTAAAGCAAGAATTGGTGCTGAAATCAAACAATGTTTCATAGTGTCAAAAGCTCTTTGTCTTTCACTATTCCAGACAAAAGCAACATCTTTACTAGTCAATTGGGTAAGGGGTAATGCTATGACTTGGTAATTTTTAATATACTGTCTGTAGTATCACACATTCCCAAAAAACTCTGGAGCTCTCTAACTGTGGTAGGAGCCTTCACTTGTTTTATGGCTGCCACTTTTTTTTGGTCAACACATATCTGTAACCCTGAGACAACATGGCCAAGCACTTTTAAGGAATGAAAAACAAATTTGCATATCTTCAAACAATGTGTCATATTTATCTCATCCATCTTATGGAGAACTGTATACAGGTAGTTAAGATAGTCCTAATATGTTTTGGAGAATATAATTATATCATCAATATAAACCATCAGCCATCCTTCAATTATTTCTTGATGGAATGTGTTATCCATAACTTTTTGAAAAACTGAAAGGGAATTTTTAGGTCCAAATGGAATCCTAATATACTTATAAATACCCATATGAGTAGAAATCATCAGAAAATTCTGAGAGTTCTTCTCAACAGGTAACTGGAAATATCCCATATTACCATCCAAATAGCTAATATATTTAGCACCTTGTAGGGTAGCATCTATAGAGCTAATTCTGGATAAAGGATAGATATCATCAAAAGTATAAGTGTTCAATGCTCTATTATCACCACATAGCCTGGATTTATCTTTCTCATAAGAAGTTAGGACAGGTGAGATAACACAATGTTTGGGTGTTTGAACTACCTTTTTAATAATATTCATTTTTAATAGGGTATAGATTTTGTCTTCAATATCTTTTCTCTTTGTGGGAGAAGCAGGATAAGGCTTCTTCTTTACACTAGGTGGTATTTAAGTTAATGGGCAAGATAATAAAAGCTTAATTTCTCCTTTTATCAATCCTAATTCATGTGAACCCTGAGCAAAGGCCATAGGGAAAGGTTTGATTAATTTAATGATGGAATCTCTATCCTTGCCAGACAGTTGTTCTCCAAAAGAAGCATTGTCAATTTCAGACACAAGGGCAGACATTTATTTTGTAGATCTTCCTTTATAGTGAACTACAGAATGACATGTGATCAATCCTGGTGTCAATAATTTCTTCAGGGAGGAAATTTTAAATTTTCTCTTCCCATTCATCCCCATTTTGAAGCATTGGTTTTAAGGATCCAATTTTATGCCATATTTGATTAAAATTTCATTTCTCACAATGAACCAACTACTCAAGTTATCATTTTTCATGACAAAAAAATCACATATATCTCTTACAAAACCATGGTTATATTTGAAAAATACTGTGGCTTTGTATTTACCAATGGGGGACAAAACAGAGCCATAACCTCTCCAATTATCAGAAATGATAGGCATAAGTTTTGATTTATAATCTTGGTCCACTGAAGCAAGTGCTTTTTCAGATACTACACTTCCTCTCACTCCAGAATCTAAGACAACCTTAATATTGTTTCCATTGATCAAGACTGGTGTCTTGAGAGGGGCAATAATAATTGAGCTGTCCTCAATGTTTTTTATGATCTCAGCATCCTCAACTGTAGATAAATCATTATTCTCAATATCAATATTATTTAAATAATGAATATCCTCTTCCAGCATTAAAATTTCTTGGTGAGATTCATATGAAATATTTCTGGCACAATCACTTGAAGTATCATACAGTGCTATTGTGTCATCAGCATGTTCCTCTGTCTGTTCAAGAAGATTTATCTTCTTGTCACAGACATGGCCTTTTTTCCAAGGCTTGCTGCATTTGAAGCAAGTGTTTTCTGCATACTTTTTGGGTGCAACAGGGGCAGAAGGTTTACCAACCCTTTCCAGAGGTTTCTGTTGGTAATTGGAGGTTTTCTCCAATGAAGTTTTAGGAATGAATCTTCTAGCATCATACTTGTTGTCTAGAAGGATCTCATTACAAGTATTAATGAAAGAAGAATGTTCTCTTGATAACACAGTCCTAGCAACTATCAAGTCTCTCAGAGACATAGGTAATTTATAGAGGAACCTGTCCTTCCATAAATCAAACTCCATATCTGGGTCCATTGCCCTCAAGATTTTCAGAAGTTTCATCAGGAACTCAATAGGTTTTTCAGTAGGAGAGCTATATCTGGCTTCTTCATATTGCCTTTGTTGAGCTAATCTAAACTTGGAACCACCAAATTGTGCTTTAATTAATTTTTACCAATCTTTTTTGCATGAGTAGTCATTTTTATCCAAGAGAACAGATTCATACCACATTAGGGCTACATTGGTAAATAAAGAAATTAATTTTGACACAATTTCCTCATCTGGGAGTTTTTAAGAACTTTTTCGATTATCAATCCTGCAAATGAACTGCTGCCAATCAGAGGAAGATTCACCATCAAATGCTTGATACTGGTCAAGTTTTGGCCAACTCTTTTGATTTGAAGTAGTCTCCTTATTACAAGCTTATTTCTGACTAAGAAAGAGCTTTAACTTCTCCAATTTGGAAGTAATCTCATTGTTTAATCCTTCTGTGGATTATCCAGGTACATCATCAAGTTTTGATGGAAACTCAGTGGTATCGACAGGCATTTCTGGCACTAATTTTACTTTGGATGAACTAGGAACAGGTACAATCGGGGTATCCTGCTCAACAGGCTCTTTC
Source organism: Hemileia vastatrix (assembly GCA_030280995.1). NCBI lineage: Eukaryota > Fungi > Basidiomycota > Pucciniomycetes > Pucciniales > Zaghouaniaceae > Hemileia > Hemileia vastatrix. Next base: position 31,715,701 of record JASXTE010000011.1, read on the forward strand.
AAAGAAATGTCAGAAAACTTTTGATCATGTAACAATGAATTAAATTTCTCTTCAATGGTTGTTAACCTAGTTTTCACTCTTGGAATACTATATAAACTCTCATTGATGGTTGCAAAAGATAACTTGTTCTTATTTTGTAAAGATGAATAATGGTTACTCAATCTCTCTAAGTTCATCTTATGTCCCTCTAGCTCCTGGAAACAGATGGAAACAGTATCTTTTAATTAAGACAAATCATTCTTGATATTTCTCCATATAGCAACTTTCTTTTCATGAGTTACTTTTTAATGAAACAAATTATCAGAAACTCTCTGTAACTCACTCCTCAATGCTTGATAACCCTTTTCAGTTAACAAGATATTATATTTCTGAGTCAATTGCATGTTGTTCATTATATGATTTTGTTCAGCAATAATATCCCACAAATATTCATCATTAATGTTAGATACATCTGGATTATTTCTCAATAGGGAAACAGAATAACTTTCCAGACTCTCATAAAATTCAGGATAAAGTGTCTCATAAATAATAGCCATATCAGGATTTATCATTGGAGTAGCAATCAAAACCAAAGTATTAGATACATTAGAATATTGAGAAATTTGTCTACTACTCTCAGCCTCTACTGGTCTCACAGTCTCATCTCCTCTTCCAGAATTACCTGAAGGAACTGAATCAGCAACAATAAATGGTACTTGAGACTCAATAGAGGTGCTTAACATGGCTTGGGCAAGAATCAGACGTGATTTTTTTTCTTTTTCTTCCTCCTTGATAGGGGTGAGGAGGTGTGGGGTTGAACTGATTGGTTCTTGAAGGACCTTCCTGAGGTACTTGTTGTTGTTGTTGTTGGTACAGATAATTCCACTGGGTGTTCAGCCAATCCCACTGCCACTTTGAGACTTCCACCTTTTCTTGTTGCTGGGGGACCAATTTTTGAGGGGCTTTTGGGGGAGGAGGAGGTTTCCTCTTCTCTTGGAGGAAGGACTCTATTTTTCTTATCTTTTTTTCTATTTCTTACAATCTCACCCAGCTAGGGGAATGAAGGCATTGTAAACTAATAGGCTAGGTAAATGTGAGGAGTAATGAAGATAGTGGGTAAGTTGTATGGGCAATTAACAGGAAAAAAGGGGGAGCTAGGTGCCTTTGAGGACACAGATGGGGTTGCCATAGGGGGAAGGGTGGAGGTTAATCCTTGGGGGGTCGTGGTTTGAAGGGCAGGGATTTTTAGAAATAATTTTTGGGGAGTGGAATTCCACAGCTTACCCAAGGTGAATGACCAAGCACAATTGTCCAGAAAATGGGGGGATGGCAAAGTGGGGTGGTTGACAATGTGGGTGTTTGACAATGTGGGTGGTTGACAAAGTGGGGGGGGTTCTCCAACCTTCACACACGTGTCCATCCACTGTAGGTTGCTGAGAGAGAATAGAGACATCGCGGGGATAACGAGACATTGACACCAGCATAAACAAGCATGCCAACCATGGACAAAGGGGTGTGGTTAAAAAGGGGGGAGGCGGCAGGGATTTGAACCTGCGACACACAAGTCAATGTGACATACGGCCATCCAGGCAATGATCTAACAACATAGACCATCTCGCCCCCTATTTTTCTTATCTTGTCTTCTAGAGAGTCTGTTTTTGACCTCAACTCCTTGATGTGAGTAGATATATTTTTGACTTGCTGATTCAAGGGCATCTTTTTTATTTTGAAGCCTTTTGGAAGATCTTCTGGGGGGTTGATAGAAGTCTTTGATCTTGAGCAATTGTCTCCACTAATATCTCCATCTCCTGCATTTCCACATCCTGATTGGTTGAGTAATTGATTAATTTGAGCCATTTTTGTAGTCAAAGGAGGACTTACAGAAGAAGCTATATCATAATCAATTAAATCCAGTTCCTCATCACAGCCAGCAGAAGCACCTTGATCAGTCATAGTTGTAATTAACCTGAACTGAGAGAAAGAAATATTAAAATTTAATCAGTTATTATTGTTACTTTTTCTAAAGAAAAATAAGAAAAAAAAATTTTAGTATATAATTAATTATCAGGATTTTGTAATCAACTGGAATAATTAAAACATAATGTTTTCCAGGACAAAAAATCAACTGAGATAATAATCAAAAATTTTATTAATTAATTTAAGATAAGTTTATAACCAGGATTAAAATAAATCAACTGAAATAATAAAATAATTTAATAATTAGTGATGTATATGTTAATAACTATCAGGACTAGAAGTCAACTGAAGAATTTAATTACCAGGACTTAATGTCAACTGAAAATAATTTCAAGTACCAGGACTCAATTTCAACTAAAATAATTTAATTACCAGGACTTAATGACAACTGAAAATAATTTTAATTACCAGGACTTAATGTCAACTGAAATAATTTAATTACCAGGACTTATTGACAACTTAAATAATTTTAATATAGTCAATTCAATTAATTTTAAATATTATTAATTTACTGCCCAGACAATTTGTCACCTGAAACAATAATATAAAATTTTAATTATAAGGACAGAGGTCAACTGAAATAATTAAAAAAAAATATAAAATAATTAATTTAATTTTTAATATTACTTCCAGGACTAAGAAAAAAATAGTTCTATCTTGGTCAGCTAGGAAAAAAATTATTTTATTTACCAGGCACCTCCCCCTGTAAAATGAGCAAGTTAATGCCACTTACAGAGTGCTGAGTAAAAAAGATATATGTGGACAATGAAATGTGAAAAATGACCCACCAATAGTAATCAATATAATTACCACAGTTATATATGACAATTGCCAATATATGAACCTAAATTTTGGAGCACGGTTTGATTCCCGGTCGCAGCAAAAAAATAAGTCACATGGTCAATGACGTTTGTCGTTTTTATTGTCTACTTGTCCTACTTTTACCTTGTCATTGGTAGTCCCTTGGTCTCCGTCGAGGATTTGGAAAGGGCCTCAAGTGTCGAAGGGTCCTGATGGTATAGAAGGTTTTAAAAGAGGTCTAACGGCAGTGATTGATGGATTTTTGGGGTTTCAAAGTCAAAGGTATGTATGAATTATCTTTTATTTTGTTTACTCAATAAAAAGAGCTAAAATATATTATAATTATTACTATAATTTATTGTTTAGAATTATGTTGTTGTAACTACTAAAAAGATAATTATTATTAATAAATATTTGATTTAATAAATTATTTGATAAAATAATAAGTAAGTAAAAGATGATCAAAACAACCAGAAAGGGGAGGCCTTATATAGGCAAAAGAGAGACAAAGCACGGAGTTAAAATCCTCTATACAGGAGTATGAGAGAAGAAAAGGAATATTCCAGAAAAAAAATTTCCAATAATAAGGTTTTTCTAAAAAGAAAGTGTTAAAAATGTGTATTTACTGTATATGTCAGAAATAAACTGGTTTATTTAAAAATTATTGTAAGTGTCATTTTTAAATAGGTAATCTGAATTTCTTGTATATATTTATTTTTATTTTAATCTTAAATTTTATTTCAATATTAAATTTTATTTTAATATTAATATTTATTTCTCTTAACCTGTCATTGAGCATGGTGTTAGGAAATAAAAAATATAAGGGACATTTAATATTAATTTTAATTATTTACTAAACTTACTGTTTTGTAACTAGTTAATTTATTACAAGTAAAATTGAAGTAATTATAATAAAATTAATAATGATATGTAATAAAAAGGCGTGGTTTCATCCCAGGAAATAATTAATTATTTTACTGGGTGAGTCTAGCAGCCTGGCTGACAGTTTTATACATGTTGGTTAGATTCAGAAAGATATTAGGACCATTTATGTAGAATGAATAGTTGCTGAATTATGAGAAATAAACACAGGTGTAGGTTTCTGTCTGGCTACTTTAAATATATATTGTATCACTGTTGCTCAAAGACAGACTTGAACCTTGAGGCTCCACTGCAAAGCTGAAAAAATTAAATTTAAAGTGGTGCAAAGGTCTTTCCTGAATAAAAGACAAAGAAATACCCTGTCTCCTTACTGGCTCCATTATTTTTTAATTTCTTTATTTCATTATATTATAATTTTTCATTTCACTTCATTTTAAATTTTTTTGGAACAGACTAGCCAGCCATTGGATATAAATGTGCATGCAATGCCCAGCAATATGTCCTTTTAACCCTCTTTTTTTGTACTTATGTCACAAAACTTATTTGATTTCATTCAAATTTTATTACATGTTCAATATAGACCTAACCACTCATAATATAAAATAAAAATGAAAAAATCTTTAGTAAATTTTTCACATTTAAAAAATCTGTCAGTTCTTTAGTTTTTGGATTGAGAAGTAAGGATAAGAAAGATGTATGATTTTATTTTTGTTTATTTTTGTTTAATTTTGTTTATTTTTTTTTCCTTTATTTATTTTTTTCTTTTTTTTGTTTTTTATTTATTGTTTTTTTTTGTTTTTTTTTAGTTATTTTTGTTTTTTTCTTTTTCTTTTCCTTTTATGTTTTGTTTTGTTTTTTTTGGTTTTTTTTTATTTAATTCTTTTTTTTTCTTTTTTTTCCTTTTCCTTTTTCTTTTTCTATTTCTTTTAAAAAATATTCCCTTTTTTTTTCTTTTCCTTTTTCTTTTTCTTTTTCTTCTTCTATTTTGATTTCTTTTTCTTTTGTTTTTTTATTTCTTTTTTTTTCTTTTTTTAGTTTCTTTTTTTTTCTTTTTTCTTTTTCTTTTCTTTTTACTTTTCTTTTTACTTTTACTTTTACTTTTACTTTTTCTTTTTTTTTGTTTTCATTTTCTTTTCTTTTCTTTTGTTTCTTTCTTTTTTGTTCTTTGTTCTTTTTTTCTTTTTTTTCTTTTCTTTTTTTTTCTTTTCTTTTTTCTTTTCTTTTTTCTTTTCTTTTTACTTTTCTTTTTACTTTTCTTTTCTTTTTTTCTTTTCTTTTTCCTTTCTTTTTCTTTTCTTTTTCTTTTCTTTTTCTTTTCTTTTCTTTTCTTTTTCTTTTTCTTCTTCTCTTCTTTTTTTTCTATTCTTTTTCCTTTTTTTTCTTTTTTTTTTCTTTTTTCTTTTTTCTTCTTTCTTTTAATTTTCTTTTTCTTTTCTTTTTTTCTTTTTTCTTTTTTCTTTTCTATTCTTTCTTTTTTTTTCTTTTTCTTCTCTTTTTTCTTTTTTTTCTTTTCCTTTTCTTTTTCTTTTTCTCTTTCTTTTTCTTTTTTTTTCTTTTCTTTTTCTTTCCTTTTTCTTTCTTTTTCCTTTTTTCTTTTTTCTTTTCTTTTATTTTTCTTTTTGTTTTCTTTGCTTTTCTTTTTTTTTCTTTTTTTTTCTTTTTTTTTTCTTTTTTTTTCTTTTTTTTTTCTTTTTTTTTCTTTTTTCTTTTTTCTTTTTATTTTTTTATTTTTTTTCTTTTTTTTTCTTTTTTTTTTCTTTTTTTTCTTTTTCTTTATCATTTTCTTCCTTTCTAACTTTTTCTTTTATTTATTTTTGGTTTTTCTTTTTTCTTTTCTTTTCTTTTTTTATTCTTTTCTTTTCTCTTTTTTTTTCTTTTTTTCTTTTTTTTCTCTTTTTTTTTCTTTTTTTTTCTTTTTCTTTCCTTTTCTTTTTTCTTTTCTTTTCTTTTTCTTTTTCTTTTCTTCTTTTTTCTTTTTCTATGCTTTTGTTTTCTTTTTTTTCTTTTTTTTATTTCTTTTTTTTCTTTTTCCTTTTTTCTTTTTCTTTTTTTTTCTTTTTTCTTTTTTTTCTTTTTTCTTTTTCTTTTTCTTTTTCTTTTTCTTTTTCTTTTTTCTTTTTTCTTTTCTTTTTTTCTTTTTCTTTTCTTTTCTTTTTTTCTTTTTCTTTTCTTTTCTTTTTTCTTTTTCTATTAGTTTTTTCTTTTTCCTTTCTTTTTTCTTTTTCTTTTTTTTTCTTTTCTTTTTTCCTTTCTTTTTCTTTCTCATTTCATTTTTCCTTTTTCTTTTCTTTTTTCTTTTCTTTTTTTCTTTTTTATTTCTTTTTTCTTTTTCTTTTTTTTCATTTTCTCTTTTTCATTCTCTTTTTTTTTCTCTTTCTTTTTTCTTATTTCTTTTTTGTTTTGTTTTTTTTCTTTCTTTCTTTTTTTTTTGTTTTTTATTTTATTTTATTTTTGTTTTATATTTTATATTTTTTTCTTTATTTAATTTTTTTTATTTTCTTTTAGTTTCTTTTGTTTTCTTTTAGTTTTTTATATTTTATATTTTATTTTTTTTTCTTTTTTCTTTTTTTATGTTTTTTTTGTTTTTTTTCTTTCTTTTTCTTTCTTTCTTTCTTTCTTTTTTTATTCTTTTTGTTTTTTTTGTTTTGTATTTTTGTTTTTTTTGATTTTTATTTATTATTTTTTTTTATTTTTGTTTATTTTTGTTTTTTACTTTTTATTTTATTTTTTATTTTTTATATTTCATTTTTGTTATATATTTTATATTTTTTTACTTTTTTTAGTTTTTTTTTAATTTTTTTTAATTTTTTTTAATTTTTATTATTTTTTTATTTTCTTTTTGTTTTTTATATTTTTATTTATATGTTCTTTTAGTTTTTTATAATTTTCTTTATATTTGTTATTTATTTTTTATTTTTGTTTTTAATTTTTAATTTTTTTTATTTTTTTTATTTTGTTTTTTATTTTTTATTTTATTTTATATTGTTTTTTATTTTTTATTTTTTTTATTTTATTTTTGTATAATATTTTTTTCTTTTATTTTATTTTTTCTTTTTTTTAATTTTTTTTTGTTTTTTTTTATTTTTTTTATCTTTTTTTTCATTTTATTTTATTTTTTTTAATTTTTTTTCTTTTAGTTTTTTTTTATTTTTTTTTTATTTTATTTTCTTTTAGTTTTTTTAGTTTTTTTATTTTTTTTATTTTTTTTTATTTTTCTTTTAGTGGTTTTAGTATTTTTTTTATATCTTCTTTTTTTCATTTTCATTTTTTATTTTCATTTTCTTCTTTTTTATCTTCTTTTTTTCTTTTTTTCTTTTTTTTTTATCTTTTTATCTTTTTTTATATTTTTTTTCTTTTTATTTTATTTTTTTCTTTTTCTTTCTTTCTATTGGCGGGTTGTCTAGAAGATGAAGGAAATGAGTGATAAAAGAGGAAATAGAAGAGGAAAATAAAGGAGAGTATTGTAATAATATATGAGAGATGGAATTTAATTGAGTTAATGGAGAGTAATACAACAACACTTTATGAATAATGACACTACAGTAGATTTAACTGGTATATAATATTATTAATAAGTTATATCTCAATGCACAGCAATCAATTATCATTATTAATAGACTTATGGCAACCTTGAAATTATATAAGATTTATTATTATAACTGTAAGACTAATAAAACTAATAATTTGTATGATATTTAAAAAATGTAATAAAGTATGAGTGTAATAAGTGATAATTACTAGAGAGGTATCCAAGGCTCTTTATAGGCAAGAAGATCTTCTCAAGCATCTAAATTGTAGTTACATGGATTATAGTAATATAAATAGAAAAGTTATTTTAATTTAATTGAAACATACAAAACAAGAAGAAAAATTAACCCATTAAAGTGAACCTGTGAATAAGAAATAACTATTCCCACCATAAAGTCCTAAACAAATATAATGAATGTATTGGCGCGGTCGTCTAGAAGGTGGAAGATGAAAGAAGAAAAAAGAGAAAAGGACACAAGAAGATAAGGAGTGGAAAGAGGAAAGGAGGGAAGGACGCAAATAAGGGGAAAAGGTTTAATATATAAGGTGAGTAGTATTTAATGATATTGTAATGTAAGTGTTTTTAATTTCAATGCGCAACAGTCAATTCTTATATTCTAATGTTCTTACCACAACCTTTATAATTTTGTATATAGTATTTATATATCTTATTTCAATTAAACTGTATTACTAGTTAAGAGAAAAAAGAATTAATACGTGTATAAAAAATATATAAGTGTAAGTAAAATGGTAAATATGTAACTGATGCCGCTGAAGGAGGTTCCCAAGGCCCTTATATAGCCAAGGGGCCCTCTGAAGCGCCACAAGAGTAAATAAAATAATTAATGAGTAAATGTAAGGGGTGAAAAATAAAGAATGTACTAATTTATTGAAATGCAGTAGTCAATATTTCACCAATATTAATTCCCCCTGGATATTACGCATAAATAAGTACAAGACATATGAAAAAAAACTAATGTAATTTAAAATAAATATTATGCAGTACTATTTTAAAGTGGAATGTAATTTATTAATATTTTAATTCATACAATTAATATAAGTAATTATTTTAGATTAAAATATGAGAATGTAATTAGTTTAAATGTTTTAATAAATTTTATTACATAATTTTGAGCCACAGAAGCGCCCAACAATCATGAATAATAATGTATAAATTATTATAAGGGTCTAATAATTAATTAATATTTTTATAAGTCAACATTTTGCCTTATAAGTATAATATAATATTATAATTAATTAATTATTATTTTATAATTATTTAAATACATAAAAATACACCTAATTTTTATAGAATATAATATAATTTATGTTTATTTTAATAGTATATAATTAATAACATAATAAAATAAATATACCCTTATTTTAATTATATTTAATAAGGTAATTTGTACTTAATTTTATTATGCAATAAAATATAAGTTTATATGCATAAAAAGCATAAATTTTCGACCTCTTCCAGGTCCAATGACTTAACATAAGCTTTACTGGGCTCCTGGTACAGCCTGGCTGACACTCCCTCACTCTAAAAAAAACAATAAAAAAAATGCTAAGATTTTTTCTTTTTATACTTTTTTAATAGAGTGAAAAAGGTTAGAAATTTCTTTTCCAGGTATCCATTTATCATGCTCAGATGATTTATTTTTATATCTCAATAAATATTCAATACCTTTTTCAGAGGTGATAACTCTGTCATTAAGAATTTTATCAATTTCTGCAATTTCTGTGACTTCCTGAGGATTTTTCTTGGGTCTTCCCCTTCTCTTAGGAAATAAGTCACGGTTGGAAGTATAAGGTTTAAGGAGGGAAATGGGAAAAACAGGATGTATTCTGTCATAAGTAGAATACAATATAACTTCTACTGCATTATCTCCCACCATTCTTTTAACAACAAATGGTCCTACAAATGGATCCTCTAATTTGTTATTGCCTTGTAAATTTAAGTGAACTGTAGATATTAGTACTTTATCACCCTTTTTAAAAGTGTGCTCTTTATGGGATTTATCCCATCTCTTTTTCTCATATTCAAATGCCTTATCAATACAACTTTGGGCATGTTTTCTGCATAGTTGCTGCATTTGGAGAAAAGACTTCACACCAGGATGTAATTCCAACTTTGGTAATTTGTTATTGAGTATTTGAGCAGGAGTACTTGGAACATAACCTAGCCATAGCTCAAAAGGCTTTTTCTCAGTGACAGAATGAACAGTGCTATTATATGAAAATTCAAGACCTGGAAGTAAGGTAACCCAGTCATGTGTTAATCTGTCATTGTCTTTATATTCTAATCCAAAGGCACAATACCTTCTAATCATATCTTCCAAGGTTTGAATCATCCTTTCAGCCAATCCATCAGTTTGAGGATGTTGGGCAGTGGATAATTTCAACTCACAACCACATATATCCATCAAAGACATCCAAAATTCAGAAGTAAACTTTGGGTATCTATCAGATATGATGGCTTTTAAAAATCCAACAATATTAGACATATGTGACCACCACAAAAAGGCTAAATCTTTGGTGGAAACATCTTTGTGGGTAGGAATGAATTTACCCATTTTAGTGAATCCGTCCACTATAACCCAGCAAGAATTATAACTGTCTTTCCCTGCTACAGGAAGACCAGTGACAAAATCCATATTAATGATTTGCCAAGGAGCATCAGGTGCTTCAATATGTTGCATTAATCCTGCTCTTTTACCAGTCAATCTTTTAGATTTTTGGCAAGAATCACAAGATTCAACATATAATTTTGTGTCTTCAGACATATTAGCCCACCATGCAGTGTTTTTAATCCTGACCATAGTTTTTTCTAGATCAAAATGACCAGCTAATATGTCATCATGACATAATTTTAAAATGATTTCTTTCATTGAAGGAGAAATAACAATTACATTAGTAATTTTTCTCCTGTAATAAATATAACCATCATCAATTGAAAACTTTCCTTTAGTCAAAGCAGTTTGATACTTTGGAGGGAGAGTTTTTATTAATGCTTGAATTGAAGCATTCTTTGGATCATTCAAGATAGTAACCAATTTATTCAAATCAGAATCTTTTTCATATGAATCCAGAGTCAATTTCAACAATTCTTCCTCCATGTCCACAATATATATACCATAAATGTGAATGTTATCATCCTCAGGGACATAGGCAGGATTGGAGTCATTATTAGGTAGGGGTAGTCTTGACAGCATATCAACATTGGAGTGAAAATTTCCAGCTCTATGGATAATTGTCATTCTTCCCCTGTACTCTTGAACAGCCAGTTGCCACCTAAAAATATGTCTATTTGGTGTCTTCAGGTTTAAGGGGGACTTCACAGCACTACAGTCAGTCACCAGTTCAAACTTCTGGTCATCTAGGTAGTAATGAAGTTTTTCAAGAGCCCAAACAACTGCTAAGCACTCTAATTGAGTGGCACCATATTTCAATTCACTATTTCTTAAGGTTCTTGAAATATAACAAATTACAACCTCTGAGGATTTATCATTAATAATTTGTTTTTGGTGAAGGGCAGCACCCAGACCAACAAAGCTAGCATCTGTGTACAGGACAAAAGGTTTGTTGAAATCTGGAAGAGCCAATATAGGGGCTGTCATTATACAACTTTTTAATGTATCAAAAGCTTTTTGACAGTCATTATTCCAGAGAAAGGCAACATCTTTTCTGGTCAGTTTTGTAAGAGGCAAGGCTATGATCTGATAATTTTTAATATATTGTCTATAATAGCCACACATACCCAAAAAACTTTGTATTTCTCTTACAGAAGTTGGTGCTTTCACATTTTGAATGGCAGCAACTTTGTTTTGGTCTACACAAATTTGTAAGCCTGACACAACATGGCCAAGGACTTTCAAGGATTGAAAACCAAATTTACACTTTTTTAAGGACAAGGTCATATTGATTTTATCCATTTTTTGGAAAACTCTATTTAAGTGAATCATATGTTCATCAAAAGTTTTAGAAAAAATTATAATGTCATCAATATAAACCATGAGCCATCCTTCAATTATTTCTTGATGGAAAGTGTTATCCCTTACTTTTTGAAAAACTGAAGGAGAATTTTTAGGGCCAAATGGCATCCTAACATACTTATATATTCCCATATGACTAGCAATTAGTAAAAAAATTTGTGAATTTTTCTCAACAGGAATTTGATGATAACCTTTATTGCCATCCAGACAACTAATAAATTTTGCACCCTATAAGATAGCATGAATTGAATTAATTCTGTGAAAAGGATAAATATCATCCACAGTATAAGTGTTTAATGCTCTGTAATCTCCACATAATCTAGCCTGATCTTTTTCATAAGAAATCAAGACTGGGGATATGACACAATATTTTGGGGTGACATCCACTTTCTCAATTATATTCATGTTTAATAAGGTAGAAATATTATCTTCAATATGCTTTCTTTTTGTTGGAGAAGCAGGATATGGTTTTTTCTTAAGACTAGGAGGAATATCACTCAAGTTACAGGATAAAGTAATTTTCATTTCATCCTTAACAACTCCTAGGACATGAGAACCATGAGCAAAAGCCATAGGAAAAGAGGTAATCGAGGCAATTATAGAATCCTTCTGCTCACTAGTTAATTGATCACCAAAAGAAGCAGTATTTATTTCAGTTAATAAACTATCCATTTCATTTGTTGGTCTACCTGTACATTGAATTAATGAGTTACAAGACTTTAACAAATATGCAGAAGATCTTCTAGGGGAAGAAATTTTGAATTTCCTTTTGCCATTCAATCCCAATGTGAAGCAATTATTGGCAGGGTCCAATTTATACCAAACATGGTCAAAATGTCATTACCCATAATAAATCAATTGCTCAAATTATCATTTCTCATGACAACAAATTCACAAACAGCTCTGACAAAACCACCATTATATTTGAAGAATACAGTGGCTTTGTATTTGCCAATGGGACACAAAATAGAGCCATAACCTCTCCATTTTTCACATGTCATAGGTATTAATTTATCCATATAATCTTTATCCACTGAAGCCAGTGCTTTTTCAGACATCACACTTCCTCCAGCACCAGAGTCAAGAACAACCTCAACATTTTTACCATTAATGATAACTGTTGCCTTCAAAGGGGATATGGATATAGAGCTGTCAGTAATATCTTTAATGATTTCAGCATTTTCTACTGAAGATAAATCTAAATTACACTCCTCAGAAATATTGTCTAAATATTGCGCATCTTGCTCCAACATTAAGACATCCTTAAGGGATTCATTTTCAAAGGAGATATTACTGTCACAGTCACTGGAAGAATCATTGAGATCAACATCAGCATCCTCAGTGTCTGCAGTTTGTTCAACAAGATGAATTTTCTTGTCACACACATGGCCCTTCTGCCAAGGTTTGTTACATTTAAAACAAGTATTAGTTGCATATTTTTTGGGTGCAACTGGGGCAGAGGGTTTACCAGGTTTTTCTGGAGGTCTGGTAGAGGGCTTAATCTGATCATGATAAGATTTCATAAGATAATTCTTTGGATCATATCTATGGTTAAGTAATACTTCATTACAGATATTAATAAAAGAAGAATGTTCCTTTACATGCTCAGTTCTAGCCACAATTAAATCTCTTAGAGAATTTGGTAATTTATAAAGAATTTTATCTCTCCAAATATCATAATCCATTTTTGGATCAATAGCTCTCAGGATTTTTGTTACCTTCATAAGAAAAACAATTGGTTTATCAACAGAGGATGAGATATATTTAGAGTTCTCATACAATCTCTGTTGAGCTAATCTAAATTATGAACCACCAAACTGATTCTCAATCAAGGTTTTCCATTCATTCCATGTATAATGTATATCATCCAATAAAACAGATTCATACTACATTAAGGCTACATTGGAGAATAAAGAAATTAACTTAGAAACAATTTCTTCATCTGGTAATTTATATGACTTCTTCAAATTATCAATTCTTTGGATAAAGTGTTGCCAATCAGATGAAGAATCAACATCAAAGGTAGGGTATTGGTCCAGTTTAGGCCAGTTTTTATTACTGCTAGGGTGGTCAGCCTTATTGATTGAATTATTCAAGTTAATCAATTCTTGAAGTCTTGAAAGGTGTTCAGATATTTCATTACTGACAGAGGCAGATGGCTCATTGTGAGTATCAAAATACTTTTTGTTTGAAGCACCAGACTTCACAGACAAGTTATCAACTGGTTTAATTGGGGCATTACAAGTGAGAGAAGAAACACCCTGTTCAGGCTGTTTATTTTTATAATTAACAGAAAGTTTAGTATTATTTCTTAACTCATCACAATTTTCATCATGAATAGCTTGTAATGTAGAAACCTTTTTCTCAAGATCATATAATTTATTCCTTATTTCAGGGATATAAGATAGTTGATCATTAATTTTAGCAATAGAAAGAACATTTCTGTCCTCTTCCACTGAGAATTTATTACTCAAATTCTGGAAATCAATTTTCAATTTTCTTAATTCACTGTGCAGAAGCTTATTGTCATTTTTCAAGGAAGTATTTTCATCCATGATTGGCTTCATATCATTGATAAGTTTATTAAGATGATTATTTTTATCAGAGAGTGATCTGTGATCATTTCTAATAGACTTTTGCTGAGAAAGGATGGTATTTAAAGTATCTTTCAATTTGAAATAAGCTGTGTCCTGGACAGAAAAACTCACTTTTCAGTGTAAATGTAAATTATTTAATCTATCATTCTCATGTTTTAATAAATCTCTTAAAATTTTATCTTTGATAACATTAAAATCAGGAGAACCTTTCAATATTTCTTCAGAAGTTTTCTCAAGTAAAACATAAATCTCAGGAGCAACAGAATCATTTTTGATTGCAAGAGAAGGATTAACTAAAGAAGTAGAGATCAAATGTAATGGTTCATCAAAAGAAAGTTTGCTTAGAACATCATTAGGGCTACTAGTTACAGGAAGATGTCTTCTAATAGGTTTAACTGTTCTTTCACCATAGTCAACAAGATTACCTGTAGAAGAATTCTTATCAGTATAAATACCAAAATGTTTATCAACCAAATCACTTACCATGGCAGAGGAGGAAACTTCCCCTGGGCCTTCTTTCTTCTGCCTCCCTGATAAGGATGGGGCTGAGGAGATGGATGGTAGGTTTGTGTCCTGGATGGTCCAGGGTGTTGAGCTGGTTGTTGAGCATTCTGCTGTTAATGGCTCATCAAGTAGTCCCATTTCCACTGTTCCACTTGTAGAGTGTTTTGATTTTGGGTGGAGGAGCTGGGGCACTGAGAAGGTTGAGCCTGAAACTGAGGCTGACTGAGAGGAAACTGAGGAGGAGCCTGGGCCTGATTTTGGGTCCTGAGTTCCTGAACTTGATCCCACAAGGTGTCTACTTTTACCTTGTATTTCATGTTTTCTGTCTTCAGTTCTTTGATGTGACTGGACAGATTGCTGATTTGCTGGGACAGAGGAAGTTTTTTTATTCTGAAGCCTTTTGGAAGACCTTCTTGAGGTACTGGAGGTTTTACTTCCTTCTGTTGTGCTGAGGGAAGGGTGTTTGGTTTGTTTTATTCTCCTATCATTTCCACATCCTGAATTATGTGAATTTTTCTTGTTAGCATAAGATTTTTTATGTGAAACTTTAGAAGAACTCGCAGTATCAGCATCATAATCAATTTCAATTTCATCCACATTCTAATTTTCCATGGTTTCACTCAATTTGGAAGACATGTTTTATCTGTGGTATAAAAAAAAAATCAAGTGGTTAATATAAAATCACTGATTCAAAAGGTAATTAATTATTGTTTTTTATTATACTGTTTAATTTTGAAATCACAACAATGATAAATAAATAAAATTAATTTAATTTAATAATTTATTATTTCAATTGATTTGGATAATAAAATTTATTTAAAATTTCAAAATCTTTAAACAATAAGTTTTATTTACTATTATTTTCAATTTATCAACAATAAACAATTTATTATTATTAGAAAAAAAATTTCTCAAAGTAATAATAAAATTATTTATTATTTCAAATCCTAAAAACAATAAAGAAAAGGTATTATTTTAAAATAATCAAACTTTAATTTATTATGTCAAATTTATTAAAACAATAAAAATTTAAATTTTAAGATTATTATTTATGTTATAAAACAATAATCAATAATAGAATTAAGTTTGGGACTAAATACACTGAGTATTATTATTGTCAACCAAAAATAATTAATAATATTTATTGGGACTAAGTATAAAATACTATTTTGGTCAACCAATAATACCAAATATTTAAGATAATTAATTAAATAATTTAAATGAAATAAATGGCTTCTAGGACTAAGAGATATACTCTATTATGGTCAACTAGGAAAAAAAAATATATGATCACTTACACTCAGTGTTTCAGCAATTAAGCCAAAAACACTGTTATTTCAATAAAAAATCTAGTATAATAGTGGAAAGTGGCAGAGATTGACTTACAGTAGTGATCGTTGAATCACTTACAATATATATGACTTTAAAAACTATATAAACCTTATATATAGTTCCCCGGTTCGATTCACGGTCACAGAAAAAGTTTACCTTTTCATGCGAGTGGTCCGTGCGTTTTAACGTTCGTCCAAAATGGTCGTCAAGCTTTGATTTGTCGTTTGGAAAGGCCCTCAAGTATTGGCGCGGTCATCTAGAAGGTGGAAGATGAAAGAAGAAAAAAGAGAAAAGGACACAAGAAGATAAGGAGTGGAAAGAGGAAAGGAGGGAAGGACGCAAATAAGGGGAAAAGGTTTAATATATAAGATGAGTAGTATTTAATGATATTGTAATGTAAGTGTTTTTAATTTCAATGCACAACAGTCAATTCTTATATTCTAATGTTCTTACCACAACCTTTATAATTTTGTATATAGTATTTATATATATTATTTCAATTAAACTGTATTACTAGTTAAGAGAAAAAAGAATTAATACGTGTATAAAAAATATATAAGTGTAAGTAAAATGGTAAATATGTAACTGATGCCGCTGAAGGAGGTTCCCAAGGCCCTTATATAGCCAAGGGGCCCTCTGAAGCGCCACAAGAGTAAATAAAATAATTAATGAGTAAATGTAAGGGGTGAAAAATAAAGAATGTACTAATTTATTGAAATGCAGTAGTCAATATTTCATCAATATTAATTCCCCCTGGATATTACGCATAAATAAGTACAAGACATATGAAAAAAAACTAATGTAATTTAAAATAAATATTATGCAGTACTATTTTAAAGTGGAATGTAATTTATTAATATTTTAATTCATACAATTAATATAAGTAATTATTTTAGATTAAAATATGAGAATGTAATTAGTTTAAATGTTTTAATAAATTTTATTACATAATTTTGAGCCACAGAAGCGCCCAACAATCATGAATAATAATGTATAAATTATTATAAGGGTCTAATAATTAATTAATATTTTTATAAGTCAACATTTTGCCTTATAAGTATAATATAATATTATAATTAATTAATTATTATTTTATAATTATATAAATACATAAAAATGCGCCCAAATTTTATAGAATATAATATAATTTATGTTTATTTTAATAGTATATAATTAATAACATAATAAAATAAATATAACCCTTATTTTAATTTTATTTAATAAGGCAATTTGTACTTAATTTTATTATGCAATAAAATATAAGTTTATATGCATAAAAAGCATAAATTTTCGCCCTCTTCCAGGTCCAATGACTTAACATAAGTTTTACTGGGCTCCTGGTACAGCCTGGCTGACACAATGACTACGTGAATATGAAAACTAAGAACCATGGGAAAGGAAATCTAAAACAGGTAATACAAATAGCTGAAAAGGTTTAATTAAAACAAAAGGAATTATTTTTACACCTTTTATGTCGGTCAGTCATCTAGAAGAGAGGAAGAAAAATGGGAAGAATTAGAAGAGGAGAAGGAGGAAAGGATTATGGGTAATAAAAGAAATAAAAATTATAAAAATTATTTAATTTATTGAGGAGAATCAACAACGATTTTCTTGAGAGGTGACAAAAGTGAGGTTCTTATTAAATAATAATATTATTCTAATGTAAGGGCTATGCGCGGCAGACACTGTGATCACTACCAGACTTAAAGCAACCTTTCAATTGTTATATAGAATTTTAATTAGAATTTCATTACTAATAAAAATAATATAAACGTAATGTAAAAGTGTATTTAATTTGTTGAGTGTATAATAAGTGATGCCTCTACAGGGGATTATCCAAGGCCCTTTTATAGGCAATGGTCCCCTGAAGCGCTAAAAATGACTATATACAAAAGAGTAATGAAGTAAAACAAAAAGATAAGAGTAGACATTTGTAACATAGTAACTCAGAGAAAAATATACAAAAAATAACAAGTATCCCAATTAAGACTGTAAAATTCCCATCCCAAATTCCCCAAATTATTTTCTATAGATTAATAAGTAACTAAACAACCATGTGATCTACTAACTATGGGTAAAACAAATCAAAACAAGTGATACAATCTGTTTTCAGTATTTCTAAGTGAAACAATTGACATGTTTTGATGCAACAAGGTATGCAATCAATTTAATTCAGCATAAGTTTATATAATTTAATTGTTTTCACTTATGTAGTTAAATACTAGTTACCTGAAACAATTAATTAAATTACTTTGAGAAATTATAATACTATTTTATAAAATAAGTATTATAATTTATTTAATTTTCTTTCTAACACAATTAAGGGTCAAAAGAAGCGCCATTACTTATTGTTTAATACTATATGAAAGATGTAATTTAATATATAAATGTAAATAATTAATTTAAATATATTATAAGTCAATTTTACACTTATAATTATAATATATATTTTTAATTAATTAAATATTAATTTATAATTATTAAATACATAAAAATGCGCCATTTATTTGTAGAATATAAAATATATTATGTTTAATTTAAATGTATAAATTTATAAAAATAATAAAATCAATATAACACTTATATGTAATAAGATATTTATATAATTTTATTATGCAATAAAATATTAATTTATATACATTAAATATAATTCATATGCCCTCTTTCAGGTTCTATAAGGTAACACATCATTTACTGGGCTCCTGGAATAGCCTGGCTGACATTCCCTCACTCTAAAAAAAACAATAAAAAAAATGCTATGATTTTTTCTTTTTGTATTTTTTCAACAGAGTAGGCAGATTTGAAATCTCCTTGCTAGGTATCCATGCATCATGTTCAGATGATTTGTTCTTATATCTCAATAAATATTAAATACCCCTTACAGAAGTGATAATTATATCATTGAGAATTTTATCAATTTCTGCTGTTTCTGTGACTTCCTGAGGGTTTTTCTTAGTTCTTCCCCTTCTTTTGGGAAATAAGTCACTGTTGGAAGTATAAGGTTTAAGCAAAGAAATGGGAAAAACAGGATGTTTCCTATCATAAGGAGAATACAATACAACTTCCACTGCATTATCACCAACCATTTTTTTAACAACAAATGGCCCTACATAAGGATCTTTTAATTTGTGGTTACCTTGTAAATTGAAATGGACAGTAGATATCAACACTTCATCACCCTTGTTAAATGTGTATTCCTTATGGGATTTTTCCCATCTTTTCTTTTCATATTCAAATGCTTTATCAATACAGCTCTGAGCATGTTTTCTGCATAGCTGTTGCATTTGCATGAAAGATTTTACACCAGGGTGTAGTTCCAACTTAGGTAATTTATTATTGAGAATCTGAGCAGGAGTATGTGGGACATAACCTAACCAAAGCTCAAAAGCCTTTTTCTCAGTGACAGAATGAACAGTGCTATTATATGCAAATTCAAGACCAGGCAATAGAGTGACCCAATCATGAGTAAATCTGTCATTGTCTTTATATTCTAAACCAAAGGCACAATACCTTCTAATCATATCTTCCAGAGTTTGAATCATTCTTTCAGCTAGACCATCAGTCTGAGGATGGTGAGCTGTAGACAATTTCAACTCACAGCCACAAATATCCATCAAAGAGGTCCAAAACTCAGAAGTAAATTTTGGGTCTCTATCAGAGATAATGGCTTTTGGAAAACCAATAATATTAAAAATATAAGACCACCATAAGAAAGCTAATTCTTTGGTGGATACATCATTGTGGGTTGGAATAAATTTGCACATTTTTGTAAATCTATCTACTATTACCCAACAAGAGTTAAAGCTGTCTTTACCTGCAACAGGAAGACCAGTGACAAAATCCATATTAATGATTTGCCAGGGAGCATTAGGTGCTCCAATATGTTGTAATAATCCTGCCCTCTTACCTGTTAACCTTTTAGATTTTTGGCAGGAATCACAAGATTCAACATATAATTTTGTGTCTTCAGACATATTAGCCCACCATGCAGTGTTTTTGATTCTAATTAATGTTTTCTCAAGATCAAAATGACCAGCTAATATTTCATCATGACAAAGTTTGAGGATAGTTTCTTTCATAGAAGGAGGAATTACAATTACATTAGTAAGATTTCTTCTATAATATATATAACCATCTTCAATAGAAAACTTTCCTTTACTCAAAGCATTTTGATACTTTGCAGGAAGAGTTTTTATTAATGCTTGAATTGAAGCATTCTTAGGATCATTTAAGATAGTAACCAATTTATTTAAATCAGAATCCTTCTCATATGAATCCAGTATTAATTGCAATAACTCTTCTTCCATATCTACTACAAATATACCATGGATATGAACAGTATCACCTTCAGGTACATAAGCAAGATTTGAGTCATTATTTGGAAGAGGCAATCTTGAGAGCATATCAACATTGGAGTGAACATTACCAGCCATATGGATAATTGTCATCCGTCCTCTGTATTCTTGAACAGCAAGTTTCCACCTGAACATATGTCTGTTAGGTGTCTTCAGGTTTAAGAGGGACTTCACAGCACTACAGTCAGTTACCAACTCAAATTTTTGGTCATCCAAATAGTAATTAAGCTTCTCAAGAGCTCAAAAAACTTCTAAGCACTCCAATTGAGTGGCACCATATTTCAATTCACTATTTCTTAAGGTTCTTAAAATATAACAAATTACAACCTCTGAGGATTTATCATTAATAATTTGCTTCTGGTGAAGGGCAGCACCCAGACCAATAAAGCTAGCATCTGTATATAGGACAAATGGCTTGTTAAAATCTGGAAGAGCCAATATAGGGGCTGTCATTAAGCAACTTTTTAATGTATTAAAAGCTTTTTGACAGTCATTATTCCAGAGAAAGGCAACATCTTTTCTGGTCAGTTTTGTAAGAGGTAAGGCTATGACCTGATAATTCTTAATATATTGTCTATAATAGCCACACATACCCAAAAAACTTTGGGTTTCTCTTACAGAAGTTGGTGCTTTCACATTCTGGATGGCAGCAACTTTGTTGTGGTCTACACAAATTTGTAAGCCTGACACAACATGGCCAAGGACTTTCAAAGATTGAAAACCAAATTTACACTTTTTTAAGGATAAGGTCATATTGATTTCATCCATTTTGTGGAAAACTCTATTCAAGTGAATCATATGTTCATCAAAGTTTTTAGAAAAAACAAAAATATCATCAATATAAACCATGAGCCAACCTTCAATAATTTCTTGATGGAACGTGTTATCCATGACTTTCTGGAAAACTGAAGGAGAATTTTTAGGGCCAAATGGAATCCTAACATACTTATATATTCCCATATGAGTAGCAATAAGCAAAAAATTTTGAGAATTTTTCTCAACTGGAACTTGATGATAACCTTTATTACCATCCAGACAACTAATAAATTTTGAACCTTGCAAGGTAGCATGTATTTAATTAATTCTGGGTAAAGGATAGATATCATCAACAGTATAAGTGTTCAAAGCTCTGTAATCTCCACATAATCTAGCCTTATCTTTTTCATAAGAAATCAAGACTGGGGAGATGACACAATATTTAGGGGTGACATCTACTTTTTCAATGATATTCATTTTTAATAATGTTGCAATATTATCTTCAATATCTTTTCTTTTTGATGTTGAAGCAGGATATGGTTTTTTCTTAAGGGTAGGAGGAATATCACTCAAATTACAGGATAAGGTAATTTTCATTTCTTCCTGAACGATTCCCAAGACATGAGAACCATGAGCAAAAGCCATAGGGAAAGAGGTAATAGAGGCAACAATAGAATCTTTTTGTTCACTAGTCAACTGATCACCAAAAGAAGCAGTATTTATTTCATTTAATAAATCATCCATTTCAGTTGTTGTTCTACCTTTACACTGGATCAGTGAGTTACAAGATTTCAACAAATGCCCAGAAGTTCTAGGAGAGGAAATTTTGAATTTCCTTTTCCCATTCATTCCTAAGGTAAAGCAATTATTTTCTGGGTCCAGTTTTACACCTAACATGGTTAAAATATCATTTTCCATAATAAACCAATTGCTTAAATTATCATTTTTCATGACAAGAAACTCACAAATAGCTCTGACAAAACCACCATTATATTTGAAGAATACAGAGGTTTTGTATTTGCCAATAGGAAATAAGGTAGAACCATAACCTCTCCATTTTTCAGAAGTTATAGGTAATAATTTACTTAAATATTCCTTATCCACTGAAGCCAAGGCTTTTTCAGACACTACACTTCCTCCAGCACCAGAATCAAGAACTACATCAACATTTTTACCATTAATGATAACAGGTGCCTTCAAAGGGGATATAGGTATAGAATTGTTAGTAATATCTTTAATTATCTCAGCATTTTCTACTGAAGATAAATCCAATACACATTCTTCAGATATATTATTTAAATAATGGACATCTTGTTCCAACATTAAAACATCTTTAACAGAATCATTTTCATAGGAGATATTACTTTCACATTCACTGGAAGAATTATTGACATCAAGTTCAACTTCATCAGTGTCTTCATTTTGTTCAACAAGATGAATTTTCTTGTCACAAACATGACCCTTCTGCCACGGTTTGTTACATTTATAACAAGTATTTGTTGCATATTTTTTAGGTGCAATTGGGGCAGAGGGTTTACCAGATTTTTCTGGGAGCTTTGTAGAAGGTTTATTCTGATCATTATAAGATTTACCAAGGTAATTCTTTGGTTCATATCTATGGTTGAGTAGTACCTCATTACAGATATTAATGAAAGAAGAATTTTCCCTTAAATTCTCAGTTCTAGCCACAATCATATCTCTAAGAGAATTTGGTAATTTATACAATATTTTATCTCTCCAAATATCATAATCCATCTTTGGATCAATTGCTCTTAGGATTTTTGTCAGTTTCATAAGAAAACCAATGGGCTTTTCAACAGAGGAGGGTAAATATCTAGTATTCTCATACAGTCTTTGTTGAGCTAACCTGAATTTTGAACCACCAAACTGATTCTCAATCAAGGATTTCCAATCATTCCATGTATAATGATTGTCATCTAAAAGAACAGATTCATACCACATCAAGGCTACATTGGAAAATAAAGAAATTAGCTTAGAAACAATTTCCTCATCAGGTAGTTTATAAGATCTCTTTAAATTATCAATTCTTTGGATAAATTGTTGCCAATCAGAGGAAGAATCACCATCAAAGGTAGGATATTGGTCTAACTTAGGCTAATTTTTCTGACTACTTGGATGGTCTACTTTTTGGTTTGAATTATTCATTATTAATAATTCCTGAAGTTTAGCCAGGTGTTCAGAAATTTCATTATTTACAGAAACAGCTGGTGCATGACCATCACAAGATTTTTTGCTAGTAGCAAAAGATTTTACAGACTCATTGTCAGTTTTTTTAATGGTTGAAATATGAGGAAGAAAGGATGAACTTTGCTCAGGTTTTTTTCCTTTATTTTTATGCAGCTTATTGACAGAATTCTCATTCAATTCATTATTGATGGTTAAGGTTGAGAATTTTTCCTGCAGGTCAGACACATATTTTCTTATTCTTGGAATTTCATACATCTGGTCATTTACTTTTGCAAGAGATAGAACATTTCTGTCCTCAGAAACTGAGTGTTTGGCACTTAGTGCATGGAAATCATTTCTTAGCTTTTTAAACTCATTTTGCAGAGATTTTATTTCATTTTTTAATGAATAATTTTCTTCAATAAGGGGTTTCAATTCACTCAAGGTCTTATGTAGACTGATATTTCTATCTGAGATAGCTCTATTGTCACTTCTTATTTGTTTTTGTTGACTAAGAATAATATTCAAGGTTTCTTTGATTTTTAAATAAGCTGTATCTTGTACAGAAGAACTCACTTTACATTGCAAGTGTAAATTATTTAACCTATCATTTTCATGGATTAACACATCTCTCACATGTTTGTCTTTCACAACATTAAAATCAAGGGTATCTTTCAATATTTCCTCAGAAGTTTTTTCAATTAAGGTATAGATTTCAGGGGGAACAGAATTATTTTTAATTGCAAGAGAAGGATTAATTAAAGAAGTAGAAGTTAAATGTAAAGTTTCATCAAATGACAATTTGCTAATTACATCAATAGGGCTACTAGTTACAGGAAGCTGTCTTTTAACAGGTTTAACTGTTCTTTCACCATGTTCAATAATATTACCTGCAGAAGAAGTTTTATTAGAAAACATACCCAAGTGATTATCAACCAAATTACTTACCATGGAAGAGGAGGAAACTTCCCCTGAGACTGGGTTTGGGATTGTGCTTGGGCCTTCTTTCTCCTGCCTTGTTGGTAGGGATGAGGAGGTGGATGGAAATTGGGTGTTCTGGATGGGCCAGGCTGATGAGGAGGAGGGTGTTGCACATTCTGTTGGTAGTGACTCATTAGATAATCCCATTTCCATTGCTCTACTTCCATAGTATTTGGATTTTGGATGTTTGAGCTGGGTGGCTGTGAAGGTTGAGCCTGAAACTGAGGCTGATTGGGAGGCAACTGAGGAGGGGCCTGGGCCTGAGTTTGGTTCCTGAGTTCTTGAACCTGATCCCACAAGGTGTCTACTTTTGCTTTGTACCTCATATTTTCTGTCTTCAGCTCTTTTATATGACTGGACAGGTTGCTGATTTGTTGTGGTAGAGGAAGCTTTTTTATTTTGAATCCTTTTGGAAGACCTTCTTGAGGTACTAGAGGCTTTACTTCCTTCTGTTGTTCTGGGGGAAGGGGGTTTGGTTTGTTTACTTCTCCTGTCATTTCCACATCCTGAAGTATGTGAATTTTTTGTGTTAGAATAAGATTTTTTATGTTCAACTTTAGAAAAACTCACAGTATCAGCATCATAGTCAATTTCAATTTCATCCACTTGCATGTTATCCATTTTTTCAGCCAAATTGTTGGACATAATAGTGGGAAGATTAATTAACTTTTTTTAAAAAAATAATAAAAGTTAGTTAATAATTGCTCCAAAAATAAATAAAAAATTTATTAATTAAATTATAAAAAAAAATCTTTAAATATAAAGTAATAATTATAAAAAATTAATTAATAAAATGGATTGCAAGGTTAAATTGGGAATAAACAATCAAGTAAATTCAACCAATTAATTACCAATATTAAATATGGCAATATATTTGGGACTAAGCACAAAGTACTTTTAAGTCAACCAAAATTAACAATAATTAATAATAATAAAAAATTAATTTAATAATTCAATTTGTATTAATAATAATGTCAATTCTTCTAGGACTAAGAGGATTTAACACTCTATAATGGTCAACTAGGAAAAAACAAATTTATAATTGAACACTTACACTCAGTGAATCAGCAATTAAGCCACAATCACTGTTATTGCAGTAAAAATATAGTAATATGAGTGAGAGGTGCAAAGGAGAACTTACTATAGTGATTGAAAAATCACTTCAAAATAATATAAGAATTAAAATAATATAAACCTAAGAAATCGAACCCAAGTTTGAAACACGGTTGCAGCAAACGTTTCTTTTTTGCTAGGTGGTCCGTTTGTTTGTCGTTTGTCGCCAGGCTCGATCGTCGTCGTCGTTTGGAAAGGCCCTCAGTTGTCGGTCAGTCGTCTAGAAGAGAGGAAGAAAAATGGGAAGAAGTAGAAGAGGAGAAGGAGGAAAGGATTATGGGTAATAAAAGAAATAAAGATTATAAAAATTATTTAATTTATTGAGGAGAATAAACGACAATTTTCTTGAGAGGTGACAAAAGTGAGGTTCTTATTAAATAATAATATTATTCTAATGTAAGGGCTATGCACGGCAGACACTGTGATCACTATCAGACTTAAAGCAACCTTTCAATTGTTATATGGAATTTTAATTAGAATTTTATTACTAATAAAAATAATATAAACGTAATGTAAAAGTGTATTTAATTTGTTGAGTGTATAATAAGTGATGCCTCTACAGGGGATTATCCAAGGCCCTTTTATAGGCAATGGTCCCCTGAAGCGCTACAAATGACTATATAAAAAAGAGTAATGAAGTAAAACAAAAAGATAAGAGTAGACATTTGTAACATAGTAACTCAGAGAAAAATATACGAAAAATAATAAGTATCCCAATTAAGACTGTAAAATTCCCATCCTAAATTCCCCAAATTAGTTTCTATAGATTAATAAGTAACTAAACAACCATGTGATCTACTAACTATGGGAAAAACAAATCAAAACAAGTAATACAATCTGTTTTCAGTATTTCTAAGTGAAACAATTGACATGTTTTGACGCAACAAGGTATGCAATCAATTTAATTCAGCATAAGTTTATATAATTTAATTGTTTTCACTTATGTAGTTAAATACTAGTTAACTGAAACAATTAATTAAATTACTTTGAGAAATTATAATACTATTTTATAAAATAAGTATTATAATTTATTTAATTTTCTTCCTGACACAATTAAGGGTCAAAAGAAGCGCCATTACTTATTGTTTAATACTATATGAAAGATGTAATTTAATATATAAATGTAAATAATTAATTTAAATATATTATAAGTCAATTTTACACTTATAATTATAATATATATTTTTAATTAATTAAATATTAATTTATAATTATTAAATACATAAAAATGCGCCATTTATTTGTAGAATATAAAATATATTATGTTTAATTTAAATGTATAAAATTTATATAAATAATAAAGTCAATATAACACTTATATGTAATAAGATATTTATATAATTTTATTATGCAATAAAATATTAATTTATATACATTAAATATAATTCATACGCCCTCTTTCAGGTTCTATAAGGTAACACATCATTTACTGGGCTCCTGGAATAGCCTGGCTGACATTTTAATTCAGTATAAAGAAAATTAAATTAATCGTATTAACCATTTCAAGTAATTAAATTATTAATTTAATTGAATTAACTAATTAAATTAATAAAATAGCCAATTTAGAATGAGAAATACTATTTATCATATTAAATAAGTGTTTTACTAATTTATTAATTTTAATGACACAGTTAAGGGTCAAGGAAGCACCCAATATTTGTGTATAATATTTAATGATAAGTTGTATTTTAGTTTATATATATTTTATTATTCAATTTGTAATTACATTATAAGTTGTATTTTATACTTATAATATAACCTTAAATAATTAATTTATTTGTTTAGAATACATACAAAATGTGCCATGATATTATAGAATATAATATTTTATATGTAATAAAAAGTTTCTTAATATAAAACTATTTTACTTATAAAATATAATTTTATTCAATATAATTTTTTATTGTAAAAATGTATAGCATTATTCCCTTAAATTATTCTAGTAATTTATTATATAATTAACTGGGCTCCTGAGATAGCCTGGCTGACACTCCCTCACTCTAAAAAAACAATAAAAAAAATGCTAAGATTTTTTCTTTTTATACTTTTTTAACAGAGTAGGAAGATTTGAAATTTCTTTTCCAGGTATACATGCATCATGTTCAGATGATTTGTTTTTATATCTCAATAAATATTCAATACCCCTTTCAGAATTGATAGCTCTATCATTGAGAATTTTATCAATTTCTGCTGTTTCTGTGACTTCCTGAGGGTTTTTCTTAGTTCTTCCCCTTCTTTTTGGAAATAAGTCACTGTTGGAAGAATAAGGTTTAAGCAAGTAAATGGGGAAAACAGGATGTTTCCTATCATAAGGAAAATACAATACAACTTCTACTGCATTATCTCCAACCATTCTTTTAACAACAAATGGTCCTACAAAAGGTTCTTTTAATTTGTTATTGCCTTGTAAATTCAAATGAACAGTAGATATCAACACTTCATCATCCTTGTTAAATGTGCATTCTTTATGGGATTTATTCCATCTTTTCTTTTCATATTCAAATTCTTTATCAATACAGCTTTGAGCATGTTTTCTGCATAACTGTTGCATTTGCATAAAATTTTTTACACCAGGGTGTAGTTCCAACTTAGGTAATTTATTATTGAGAATTTGAGCAGGAGTATTTGGGACATAACCTAACCAAAGCTCAAAAGGCTTTTTCTCAGTGACAGAATGAATAGTGCTATTATATGCAATTTAAGACCAGGCAATAGAGTGACCTAGTCGTGAGTAAATCTGTCATTGTCTTTATATTCTAATCAAAAGGCACAATATTTTCTAATCATAACTTCCAGAGTTTGAATCATTCTTTCAGCTAGACCATCAGTCTGAGGATGGTGAGCTGTAGACAATTTCAACTCACAGCCACAAATATCCATCAAAGAGGTCCAAAACTCAGATGTAAATTTTGGATCTCTATCAGAGATAATGGTTTTTTGAAATCCAACAATATTAAACATGTAAGACCACCATAAAAAAGCTAATTCTTTGGTGGATACATCTTTGTGGGTTGGAATATATTTGCAAATTTTTGCGAATCTATTTACTATTACCCAACAAGAGTTATAACTGTCTTTACCTGTTACAGGAAGACCAGTGACAAAATCCATTTTAATTATTTGCCAAGGAGCATCAGGTGCTTCAATATGTTGTAACAATCCTGCTCTCTTACCTGTCAGTCTCTTAGATTTCTGACAAGAATCACAAGATTCAACATACAATTTAGTGTCTTCAGAAATATTAGCCCACCAAGCAGTATGGTAAGGTAAACTCTTACAGTCGCCTTGCTGTAAGCAGAATCCGGAGGAGATATGTGGATTTAGCTGAAAACCCCGTCCTTCCAATAAAAATAACAAAATGGGAATTCTAAATCACTAAGCTAACCAATCTACTTGGATCTGTTTGATAAAAATAATGAAACTCTAAAATAATTAACGCTTATTGAGATTTAAAGAAAGTGGCTGTTGATAAAGAAATACTGATAACAACAATTAAGGTGTACCAGTGAAAGATCTGTAAAGATTGACTTTTATGTTTTTATAATAATTTGAATTTTATGAGACAGCAATAATCAAGTCCCAGCGACGAAGACCTTTCTAAAGATACCCTGTATGAAGTGTTATTTAAACTGTTGAATTGTATTTCTAAGATGTTATGTAAAAAAATAATAATGTTATAAGGGTATTACAAGTTATTTTAATTTGTTGAGTAATAAAAAATGAGACCGTAGTGGTCAAAGATTAAGCTGTATGATGTGTCCCCCCTCCCAATTTCGAGTTTGAGAAGCGCTTAAGTATTCCTAGTCACGTGCCTAAGTTTTCCCCTCCAGAGCTCTTCCAGAGTCAATCCGGAGCCCGTACGGAGTCCGTACGGAGCCGGAACGGAGTCCGTACGGAGTCTGTACGGAGTCGAAACGGAGTCCGTCCGGACTTCCGGACTCAATTTAGAACCTTAAAACTATAATAAAAAATCTAGAAAAATTACACATAATAGAGCTACTTCCCCTTTACATACCAAACTAATTTTCGTAGTCTGCGCAGCTCTAATTACCCCGTGAAAATTCATCAAAGTTAAGTAATTTTTGAAAACGTAAATATTTCTATAAAACTTTAAAATTCATTTAAAAATATAAGAAAAATAGTAAAAATTCTGGGAAAATTTCCCAAGGTTCTTGAGTAACTCGACTTGATACTTATAAATTTTCAGACCGTAAAAAATAAGTTTTCTCCGTAAAATAAATTGTTTTCGTGTAGGCATTTGCTCGTGACCAATTTCTTCATATTTAAAACTCAAATAAATTAAATAAAACCCTTTTATAAAAAATAATAACACCAATCTTGCATGCCGTGATAACTCCATTTACATACTTAGGTGCCGTACTAAACTTTAGGCTACCACATCCTCCCTCCAATCGAGAATGTCCCCATTCTTATAACTTTGCATAAGTGGTTGAGAAATTCCAAAAGAATTATCTTGTCTAATAAAATAATTTGATAAATTTGTTTTAGCTGGTCTTCTTATAAATCTTTATAATAAAAACGTTCTTTCTTCTTCTCTGGCTTGATATAACATAAAATAAAATAATATAAATCTTGTGATGATTCCACTACTGAGAGCAAGGTTTGAATCCCTTCAGACTCCCATATACCAGTCTTCCTTCTTGTCACAGCATTGAGAGAGTGGATCTTCCTATGAGCCGAATACTCCTGATTCCAACCTCATAGGGCCCCCCACTGAGCCGAATTCTATGATTCCAATCTCGCCATAAGGTCCTCCAAGCTTCACACCAAAAAAAAAATGGCCTAACTATGAGGCACTAAAAAAAATCATTCCCTAAAATCCAACTACCATCCTAACTTCTGATTCCTTCATCACAATTTTCAAACTTTGCTATACAGCAAACCCATAAAATACTTTTGCCAGGCTTCCAATAATAATATTAACTTTAGACCATGTTAAAGCGCCACAAATTCCACCTAATTAACCATTATGCTTTCTTTAGCATCATCACCACCTAAAGTTTTAACCTCCTAAAGCTATCAGCACCCAATTCCAGAAATAATTGAATAACCAGTTTAGAGTCTTAGGGGACAGTGATAAATTAAAAGATTGAATTGAGTTATCCAAACAAGATTGACATTCCAATTTAAAGTCTTGGTAGACCAAACATATAATCGATTGCCAGTTTATGGTCTTGGTGGACCAAAGATCGTTTAAGTGCATAAATATCTTGATATATTCCTAAGTAAGGCCTAGGCTTGACCAAAGATTGAATAAATTTGATAATCCAGTTTAATGTCATAGTGGACCAAACATTTGATCAACAAGTAATCCAGTATAAGGCCATAGTGGTCCAATGAATGTTGAATTATCCTGCAGATATTAATTTTCCAGTTTAAAGTCATAGTGGACTAAACAATGAATGAACTACCAGTTTAAAGTCATGGTGGACCAAACATTTAATCGATAAGAAATCCAGTTTAAGGTCATGGTGGACCCAACAGCTTGATAACAGTCCAGTTTAAGGTCTTGGTGGACCTAACATTTGATTTATATAAAAAGAAAACCGTCTCCGAAAATATCCATAGAATCTTGAATGTCTTTTAATTTCAGTTTAAAGTCTTGAAGGACTAACAGCTCCAATATAAAATCTTTAATGACAGTCTTGAAAATTAGCCAGTTTAAAGTCTTGGAGGACTAACAGCTCCAAAATTCGTATAAAAAAAAACCTTAAAGAATGTTTTGAACAGTAGCCAGTTTAAAGTCTTGGAGGACTAACAGCTCCAAAATACGTGTAAAAAAAAACTTAAAGAACGTCTTGAAAAGTAGCCAGTTTAAAGTCTTGGAGGACTAACAGCTCCAAAATTCGTATTAAAAAAAAAACCCTTAAAGAACGTCTTGAAAAGTAGCCAGTTTAAAGTCTTGGAGGACTAAACAGATGTCTTGAAGTAAAATCCCATAGGTATTGAGTTCCCCTAGACCCTGTTTCCTGTCTAAACTATATGAATAAACTAAAAAGAATGATGACTGAAAAATAAAACTAGGAAATATAATAATAATTTTGATTTAATTAATTTTTTTTTTTTTTTATTTTTATTTTTATTTTTATTTTTTTTATTTTTTTATTTTTTTTTTATTTTATTTTTATTTTTTTTTTAATTTAAATTTGTTTTTTTTATTTTTATTTTATTTTATTTTATTTTTTTATTTTATTTTATTTTATTTTATTTTTATTTTTATTTTTATTTATTTTTATTATTATTTTATTTTATTTTATTTTATTTTATTTTTTTTAAAAAATAAAAGATTTTAGAAAAGATAGTTTAGAAATAAAATTTAAAATTTAATTTTTAAAGAAAGATAAATGAATGTGAAAAGAAGTAATAAAAAAAGAATTATCAAAATTAAAATTTTAAAAGATGCCCCCCGGCCATTTGATGAGCCGTACCCTCGACATCATACCCACATCCAAGTGCAACTTGATGTGGTTACACAATTTTAAGAAATTGAAAAGAAAAGAAATTAAATGAAAGTTTTTAGAAGATAATTTTTATAATGATGATCACTGGGTGGGCTCCCTCCAATTTATAAAAATGATTAGAGACCACCAGTGAGCATCACCTTTACAATAATTCATAATATATATTTAAAGAAAAGAAATCACAATCTAACATAAAAAAAT
The DNA here is from genome assembly GCA_030280995.1 of Hemileia vastatrix. Lineage (NCBI taxonomy): Eukaryota > Fungi > Basidiomycota > Pucciniomycetes > Pucciniales > Zaghouaniaceae > Hemileia > Hemileia vastatrix. The sequence goes on from JASXTE010000011.1 coordinate 31,747,371, forward strand.
CAAAAACAAAATAAAAAATAAAAAGAATCTTGAATCCGGCGTTGAGAGCGGTGTCTCTTGATTCGTTCCAGTTTATAGTCTTAGTGGACTTCCTAAAATTAAAAGACAAAGCCAGAATTCAACTAGAAACAGGGAAAATTTTGGAAACGAACATTATGGGGTAATTGTGTATAGAGCAGCCAGCCCATCAATTACCCCCACACTTGCCAATATTAAATTAAGAAGGTTCCCCTGTGAACACTTCTTCCAATAAATTTTAAAAAATTTCCAACACTATCTTCACCCATATTTTAAGTATTTTAGGTTTTTGAAAATTTCAAAGAAGGTCTTCTTGCATTTCGTTAAGTTTCGTCACAGTTTCGTTGCCCATATGCAGTGTAATGATAGTAAATTATTTGATAAAAAAAAGAAGATAGTTTATCCTCGTTGCGGAGGTATCCATAAATTTTCGTAGATATCATAGTTTATCCTCATTGCGGAGGAATAAAATTTGATAAATGTCATTAAAATTGTAGTTTATCCTCATTTCGGAGTTCGTCCATATAATTTCATAAATGTCATAGTTTATCCTCATTGCGGAGGACCCATAAATTTAAGAAGTTTCATAGTTTATCCTCATTGCGGAGGAATCCATAAAGTTTCATTGATATCATAGTTTATCCTCATTGCGGAGGAATCCATAAAATTTAATCAATATCATAGTTTATCCTCATTGCGGAGGAATCCATAAATTTAAGAAGTTTCATAGTTTATCCTCATTGCGGAGGAAGACTTCGGCACTCCTGGTGCCTCTAGGATAGAACCGTTTCACTTGATCGGCCGCTACCCTCTTCTTTAATACTACTCCATCCAACTCTTCTAGCACATATGAACCGCCGGAAACTTGCTCCTTGATTTTATACGGTCCATTCCACCTATCTGCAAACATCTTTCCCCACTGACTTTCCAAACTCCTATTATACACCAGGACCATATCTCCTGGGTTCAAAGGTTTCCTTAATCGATGTGCCAACTGCTCATCCCAATATCTAACTGATTGATTTCGGATCTTCATCATCCGCGAATATGCCTTTTCTAAATATTCTTCTTTCTTTTCTAGCTGCATCATTCTTGCACACAATAATTCTTCAGTAGTTTTGACCGTGTCCCAGTCAACTCCAAGATATGATTCAGCTTCTAAATCAACCGGTAAAACTGCTTTCTGTCCAAAAACAAGTTCATAAGGTGAAAATCCGGTCGTCCTTTTGGCAGTGATTCGATCAGCAAATAAAACTAAAGGTAAATAGTGCCTCCACTTTTCGGCACTTGTCCCACACATTTTAACTAAAGCATCCTTAATAACTTGATGCCCTCTTTCAACCATGCCTTCAGCTTCAGGATAATATGGGGTTGCTACCCTAACCTTTGATCCAACTTTCAATACGGCCTCTTTAAACTCTGTCCCAAATTCAGGACCTCCATCTACCGTTACCAACTTCATCACCCCATACCTATATACCCAATTATTCAAAAAAAATTCTGCCACATTTTTGGCAGTTAAATTAATAAGAGGCGCTGCCTCTACCCAACCAGATAAATCATCTCTGGCCACAATTAAGTATTTATACCGTCCCTCTTTTATATGAACGGCATCTAAACTAACTCTCCCAAAGAGCGTATATTCACCGGTCGCGCGTCCAGGTTCTTTTGGCCTTAAATAACTTCGTCTTTGACATTCTTCGCATGACTGAACCCACTGTTTAACAGCCATCTTCATGCCAGGCCACCAAAATCGATCAGAAATTCTTCTAAATGTTTCTCCAACGCCTCTATGCCCGAGATCTTCATGCAGTGATTTCAAAACTAATTCTTGCCCCTTCTGTTGAGTTATAACTACTTGAGGATTTGGATACCTCCTCCTCATTAAACGTCGACCAGATAGGTAAAACGTAGATGACTTCCTCTTGATAGCCACCCATTCATCGTCTTCACAATCTTCTGGCCTCTCTAAAGTCAACAAATATTTGACTAACAAAAAATAAAAACCAGTCTGACCCCAGACTTCATCTTGAAAATCGATTAATATAACATCAATAGGGACTTCTCTATCACCAATATCACCTGCACATGAATGAGCCAATAATTGTTGACCCCTAAATAAATTTTTAATCGAGCTATGTTGACGTTTTTCTTCTGAACCTTTGGATCCTTCGAAAACCGTATTTGAAAATACCTCTTTCTCTTTATCCACCTTTTTATTTAAGTTCTCTAATTCTCCAACATATACACCATTCCTTAATTTACTACTATCCCACACTACCAATCCATCTTCCTCTACATACACCACATCTTCTTCTACCTCCTCTCTGCCGAATTTATCTACACCTTTTCCAACACCTTTATTAACATAAAAACTATTTTCCAGTTTATCCTCTTGGTGGAGGTCATCTTCACCATAATCTAAACACAATAGTCCTGCCAGTTTAACCTCATGGGGGAGGTATGGAAAGTCTTCAGCTCCTTTAGTGCTGGCTTTGATAATAGGTATATCTTCATCGAACTCTTCTGAGTCTGAATCTTCTTCAGTGGGTGGTCTCCTTGATAAACCATCTGGCATAGTAAAAGTCTTGCCAGGCTTATGAACTAAATCAAATGAAAAATGTTGAATAAAAGCTACCCATCTCGTCATGGGTGCGTTCGGTAAACTTGGGGAATTAATCATCTGGATTAACGATTTCGCATCCACTTGCAACTCAAAATGTTGCCCCCACAAAATATGCTGAAGTTTCTTCAGTATTTTCGCCACACCACATAATTCCAATTTCGGTTGAGAATATCTTGATTCGACCTCAGTAAATACTACAGATTCATACCTAACTGGCCTGATGTAACCAGCTTTATCCATCTGAGACAAAACCGCACCAGCTGCAACCTGACTTGAATCAACTGCTAAATAAATTCTACCAGCATCTTTTCCATAATCTAACTTGTGCAGGACTAAATCCTTCCCTACAACCTCCTTCAACTTCACAAACGCCTTCTCACACTCTTCATCCCACTCCCAGTCTGCATCCTTTCTCGTTAACCGTCTCAATGGAGCTGCCAATGAAGAAAAGTCCTTGATAAACATTCTAACATATACGCAAACACCTAAAAACCCTCTAACTTCGGTCGTATTCTTGGGTCTTGGCCAGGACTGAATTTTGTTAACTTTCTTCTTGGACATAATCCTACCCTCTCTACATACCACATGGCCTAATATTTCTAAGGCTGGCACACAACATGAAAATTTTGAACCTGAAATAGTTAAACCAGCCTCTTCAATTCGAAACAAGATTCTTTCTAAAGTAATTGCAAACTCCCAAATGAATTTGCGTATCCCGGGATTCTCTTCCAACACCTGGTTATCATAGTCGGTTGTTGGTCCCTTAATTCCTCCATCATCTATAAAGATTCCAGCATATTGTGGAATTTCGTCTTGAAGGATCCAAGCCATCTGAGCTTGATAAACTGCAACCGAATTTGTTGCTCCTTGAGGTAATCTTGTTAACTGTAAACGTCCAAGTGGCGTATCGAATGTAGTTAGAGGCCTTGAGTCCGGATGTAACTCTCTCTCATCATATCCACCCATAATATCTCCTAAACCATAACACACTCTCCCTGCAAACGCTTCAACAAACTCCTCAGCACTAGGTGGTATCCCAGCATCCTTTATTGTAACCCTATTTAATTCCCTAAGATCATGAACAACTCTAAGCTTGCCATTCGGTTTCTTGATACAAAATACCGGACTAGAATAACTTGACGTTGATTGCTCATACAGTCCAGTGCGTATCCGTTCTCTGACGACTTCGATATAAGCTTCTTTTAATGCAGCCGGAATAGGAATCGGTTTCTGCTGCCACGGTTCATGACATACCACAGGAATCTTGTAAGGCTCCCCATAGGAATGCTTCAACACACCCCTCTCCTCTTCTTCAAAAGCAATGGCCTTCTCTCGCTTGACCATCACATCCAACAACAACTTCTTCTCTTCTCCAGACAACCAACCATCAGGTCCAAAATTAACAACACCCAGTCTCTCAAAAGTGATTCTTGACGTCTCAGAAAATTCAGGCGGATTCTTTACCAAGGGACTTTCATAAGGATCTCTTGATAACCTTGGTCTTCTCAAAGGTGGATTTAATTCAGCAGGTAGCGGTTCATTAATAGGTCGAACTTTATTTGCTACTTTCTTATATTTGGCTGCGTCCACATCTAAATTAACTTGAGGTAAAACATTTTCTTTTGTATCGCCATTAAAGCTTTCATCAAATGAATCTTCTTCATCGTCAGAATCGGAATAAGAAAAATTAGAAAAATATTTTATTTCGTTTTTAAATTTTACCCTTTTTTCCTTTCCCTCGTCTAATTTATAAAAAGATTTTCCAACACCTTTGCTTCCCTTATCCAACAGTAAATCACCCGTAAAGAAAGTTGGCAGTTTACCCTCTTGCTGGAGGACTGGAATTGAATTTTCACAAAAATTATTTTTTTGTGTTTTAATTATACTGAGATTTTTAATTGGATTTAGATAAGATTTTCGCAGTTTACCCTCTTGCTGGAGGTCCAAAATAGAAGGAGATAATTGCAGTTTAACCTCTTGCTGGAGGCCCGGAATAACATTTTCACATAAATTATTTTTTTGTGTTTTACTTATACTGAGATTTTTAATCGAGTTTTGATGTAATTTTTGCAGTTTACCCTCTTGCTGGAGGTCCATAAACATACCCTTCCAATTTTTATCCAACCTAATTTGGCCCATTTTGCCTTTTTCACCGTTTTTAAATTTAATAGAAAAACCGGGTAAATCCAATAAACATATAGAAAAGTCCAAAACGTATTTGCACTCCAAAGTAATATTAACAGAAAATAATTGAGAATCCACTTGAATTATCTCCAAGTGAGCTGACCTATTGCAAGAATCCACTTGAATTATCTCCAAGTGAGCTGACCTATTGCAATCCGGGATCTCATCCTGAGGAGAGATTACAACATTAGAGCGATCAGCCCCTGCTACCCCAAAAAATGAGGGCATCCATCCCTTTCCAACAAACATAATTCACCAGAAGCCGTCCGTTTTATATGCCGCTTCTTGGTGCAAACACAACACTGGCACAGAGTAGTAATCCCTGGCCGTGTTTCCCAACCTTCATCTCCAGGAGGCGCTAACCGCATATGTAACCTCCGCATATCTTCACCAGTGATCTCCAAACTAATCCCCATGCCAGCTTGATACCCTATCCTGGCCTCAAAATCCATCAAAAAAGGACCACCAAGAACAGTTTTGACTGCTCCTCTGGCCACATAAAAGTGAACCTTACCAACAGATCCACCAATGCCTAACCTGACATGCTCAGCTGTACCCATTAGCTCTGTTGCATGCCCTCCAATACCTCTGAGGTTTCCCCCAGTTCCACTTTTAATTGGCAAGCCTATACTCGTCGCTTGCTCCAATGAAATTAAATTAATTTGAGACCCTGAATCTACCAAGGCCTTTACTTCTTTACCATTAAGAGTTACCACCAGGTAACCCAGGGGAGCGGAAAAATGTGTATCTACATCTTCCCCAAACTTTTCAACATTTTCACAAATATATTCCACCTCTCCAGTGGAAACCCGACGCCTCGTCAAATGCTTCTTTTGCTTTTCAGCAAGCGCCGGACTAATTGTAAATAACTCCCCTAAAGATAAGGGAATCTGCAGTTGATTCACCCTATTCAAAACTGCGTCCATCGCATTAGCTTGACCAGAAACTACTGGCCGCTCATACTGGACCTTTGATTTAACAACCTTGGCCCTGGGTACCTCTTGAGGTCCAACCGAGCCATCTTCACCCCCCATTATAACATCTTCACTTTCTATAACCCTAACTCCGTCACCAGCTTCTTGCACTAATCCTGATCCATCGCTAGTCCTTCTTACTCCCTCCATTGGGATGGGACCGCTAAAACTTGGTCTGGGTAGAGACGCCAACGGTACGTCCTCCTCAGAATCCGAATCATCCTCTGGCATAGGCTCACCATTTAAATCAAACTTGCCATAACTAGGGGGCCCCATATCAGCAATCCCCTTCTGCATTTTATATAATTCGTCCTTAGAGTAAGGGTTCAATTTGTTGGCGGCAGTTTGAGCACTAGAATTATTGTCCTTAGAGTAAGGGTTCACTTTGTTATTGGCCTTGCCAGGATTAGCCCTCAATTGGCTCTGAATGCTACTTTTCGCCTTAGTAGCAGCTGCTCTTCTAGCAGCATTAACATCGTATTCGCCAGCCATACAGCTACCCTCCACCTGGGCAACCGTCGCCAGCTCTAAACCACCAAAAGAAGTAGAAAATGTGGCTTTACTGACCTCTTTCTCCTTGCCCTTGTCAGCTTTACCACCATTACCGTTACCATTTTTGCCACTCTTGGCATTAACATCTTCATCCGTCACCTCTTCAAATCTGGCTCTCCTTTCAGCCGTTAAACTTCTTCTGACCAAATCAGAAGGAGACTGTCCATCACTGGGCTTGATGAACGAACCATCGGGAAATTTATAAACTTTACCATCAAATAAAACTCGCCCAGCATCCATATCCTTATCAAGAGCAAAACAAACTGTTGCTCTGTGCCCTCTCCTATTACAATAGGAGCACACCTTTGGCTCATCATAGCCACCTCTATATCCATTACCACCATTCCCACCATTTCTCCCATTGCCTGGGAAGCGGTTACCGTTGTTATTGCCATTATAATTTCGACGTTCATAACCTCTAGACTGATAAGAAGTTGACGTCGACGAAGAAGCAATTGGGGCCTTGTTGGCCTTCTGGGTTTCTTGAACAAATATTTTTAATTGTTTAGTTAAATCGGCCAGGTGATCGACCATCTTATTATCTACATTACCCTCAACTTTAGCAGCAGGTAATCCCATTTGAGCCTTCTTGGCCTCCTGGGCTTTGACCATAATATCGTTGTTTTCGGCCAAAACCTCGCTAACCTTGCTAACATATTGAGTGCAAGACTCTTGATATTTGTCCAACGCCAATAACCTGAGATGGGCCTGAATGTTCTCTTTGATAACCTCCAGAGCCGGCAGTTTCTGCTCACCATTAGGCAGTTCCTTCATCAAATCTTTTCTTGAAAGATCCTTCAAGACGTCCATACGAATATCCCTGCTGCATGCTGACCAAAACAAATCTTTTGCTTGGTTCTCATGCACTAACTCGTCCACCAGTATGAGATATTCCACCACTTCATCAAACTGAACACAGAGCTTTTTGAAGTCAGCCATAGAAGAAACACCACCTTTTGCTTGCCAGTCTCCAACAATTTTATTGAGGTCCATCATAGTAAACCTAACACCCCATCTATCAACCATAGCTTTAGAAAGCTTAACCCAATCCTTGTCCTTAAATGCCTGCATAGCAATAACCTCTTTTTCCACCTCCCTATCGGCAATAAAAAATCTAACTTGCTTCACCATATCCACATGGGAAGCACCATCAACAGCAGCAGCAGCTTCATACCTGCTAATGAACCATTTAACCTCCTCCCCATCAAACTTTGGGCCATCCCAAGAAACAATTCTAACTGAGGGAGTAAGAGGGTTAGAAGATCCAGAAGCAACAGCAGAAGAAGACATCCCAATAAGTAATGAAAAGCATTAACAATCGATAAAATAACAAGCCTCTTGCAGGCCAATAACAAAAATCCAATTAGAGTTCCAGAAAATAAGCCTCTTGCAGGCTAATAACGTTCTTGATCCAAGTAAGTCTTTAAAGAAAGCTAGAGAAATCGAACCCCATGTTGGGCGCCAACTATGGTAAGGTAAACTCTTACAGTCGCCTTGCTGTAAGCAGAATCCGGAGGAGATATGTGGATTTAGCTGAAAACCCCGTCCTTCCAATAAAAATAACAAAATGGGAATTCTAAATCACTAAGCTAACCAATCTACTTGGATCTGTTTGATAAAAATAATGAAACTCTAAAATAATTAACGCTTATTGAGATTTAAAGAAAGTGGCTGTTGATAAAGAAATACTGATAACAACAATTAAGGTGTACCAGTGAAAGATCTGTAAAGATTGACTTTTATGTTTTTATAATAATTTGAATTTTATGAGACAGCAATAATCAAGTCCCAGCGACGAAGACCTTTCTAAAGATACCCTGTATGAAGTGTTATTTAAACTGTTGAATTGTATTTCTAAGATGTTATGTAAAAAAATAATAATGTTATAAGGGTATTACAAGTTATTTTAATTTGTTGAGTAATAAAAAATGAGACCGTAGTGGTCAAAGATTAAGCTGTATGATGTTTCCCCCCTCCCAATTTCGAGTTTGAGAAGCGCTTAAGTATTCCTAGTCACGTGCCTAAGTTTTCCCCTCCAGAGCTCTTCCAGAGTCAATCCGGAGCCCGTACGGAGTCGAAACGGAGTCCGTCCGGACTTCCGGACTCAATTTAGAACCTTAAAACTATAATAAAAAATCTAGAAAAATTACACATAATAGAGATACTTCCCCTTTACATACCAAACTAATTTTCGTAGTCTGCGCAGCTCTAATTACCCCGTGAAAATTCATCAAAGTTAAGTAATTTTTGAAAACGTAAATATTTCTATAAAACTTTAAAATTCATTTAAAAATATAAGAAAAATAGTAAAAATTCTGGGAAAATTTCCCAAGGTTCTTGAGTAACTCGACTTGATACTTATAAATTTTCAGACCGTAAAAAATAAGTTTTCTCCGTAAAATAAATTGTTTTCGTGTAGGCATTTGCTCGTGACCAATTTCTTCATATTTAAAACTCAAATAAATTAAATAAAACCCTTTTATAAAAAATAATAACACCAATCTTGCATGCCGTGATAACTCCATTTACATACTTAGGTGCCGTACTAAACTTTAGGCTACCACAGCAGTATTTTTGTTTCTGATAATGGTTTTTTCAAGATCAAAATTTCCTGCTAATATATCATCATGACATAGTTTTAAGATGGTTTCTTTTATGGAAGGAGGAATAAAAATGACATTGGACAGTTTTCTCCTGTAGTAAATACAACCATCTTCAATGGAAAACTTTCCTTTACTCAAAGCACTCTGGTACTTTGGAGGAAGAGTTTTTATCAATGCTTGGATAGAAGTATTCTTTTGATCATTCAAGATTGTAACCAATTTATTTAAATCAGAATCTTTTTCATATGAATCTAAAATTAATTGTAACAGTTTCTCTTCCATATCCACAATGAATATACCATGTATATGCACTGTATCATCTTCAGGTACATAGGCTGGGTTGGATACATCATTTGGAAGAGGTAATCTGGACAACATATCAACATTTGAATGAAAATTTCCAGCCCTGTGAATAATAGTCATTCTACCTCTGTATTCTTGAACAGCTAGTTGCCATCTAAACATATGTCTATTTGGTGTCTTCAAGCTTAAGAGGGATTTCACAGCACTGCAATCAGTTACTAATTCAAATTTTTGATCATCTAAATAGTATTGAAGCTTTTCTAAAGCCCATACAACTTCTAAACACTCTGATTGAGTGGCACCATATTTCAATTCACTATTTCTTAAGGTCCTTGAAATATAGCAAATTACTACTTCTGAAACTTTTTCATTAATAATTTGTTTTTGATGAAGAGAAGCTCCAAGTCCAATAAAACTTGCATCTGTATAAAGAACAAAAGGCTTATTAAAATCTGGAAGGGCAAGGATTTGTGCTGTCATTAAACACTTCTTTAAGGTATCAAAAGTTTTTTGGGCATCCTCATTCCATATATAAGCCACATCTTTTCTTGTTAGTTTGGTAAGTGGTAAGGCTATGACTTGATAATTTTTTATATATTGTCTATAGTAGCCACACATTCCCAAGAAACTTTGTATTTCTTTTACAGAAGTTGGTGCTGACACATTTTGGATAGAAGCAATTTTTCCTTGGTCTACACAGATTTGTAAGCCAGACACAACATGACCCAGGACTTTTAAGGATTTAAATCCAAATTTACTCTTTTTTAAGGATAAAGTCATGTTAATTTTATCCATTTTTTGGAAGACTTTTTTCAAGTGTTGTAAATTTTCATCAAAAGTTTTAGAAAAAACTATGATGTCATCAATGTAAACCATTAACCAACCTTCAATTATTTCCTGATGGAATGTGTTATCCATCACTTTTTGGAATACAGAAGGGGCATTTTTAGGGCCAAAAGGCATCCTAACATATTTGTAAATTCCCATATGGGTTGCAATTAGCAAAAAAATTTGTGAATACTGTTCAACAGGTATTTGATGATAACCTTTATTACCATCCAGATAGCTGATAAATTTAGCACCTTGTAAGGTAGCATGTATAGAGCTAATTCTGGGTAATGGGTAAATATCATCCACAGTATAAGTATTCAAAGCTCTATAATCTCCACAAAGTCTAGCTTTATCTTTCTCATAAGAAATTAAAACTGGAGAGCTTACACAATATTTGGGTGTAACATCTACTTTTTCAATAATATTCATACTTAGTAAAGTTGAGATATTATCTTCTATATCTTTTCTCTTTGTAGGAGAGGCAGGATAAGGTTTTTTGTTTAGGATAGGAGGTATTTCATCCAATTTTCAAGATAAAGAAATTTTCATTTCATCTTTAACCAATTCCAACACATGGGAGCCATGAGCAAAAGCCATAGGGAAAGATGTAACTAAGGCAACTATTGAATCCCTTTGGTTATCAGTTAATTGATCACCAAATGAGTCAGTTTCAATTTCAGACAATAATACATTCATTTCCTCTGTTTGTCTACCTTTAAATTGGATCAAAGAATGGCAAGATTTCAATAAGGGTGTAGAATGCTTTTTAGAAGAAGAAATTTTAAATTTTCGTTTCCCATTCATTCCCAAAGTAAAACAATTTTTTGAAGGATCCAATTTAATGCCAAAAATGGTTAAAATATCATTTCCCATGATAAACCAATTGCTTAAATTGTCATTTTTAATCACAAAAAATTCACAAATAACTCTGACAAAACCACCATTATATTTAAAGAATATAGTGGTTTTGTATTTGCCAATGGGACATAAAACAGAACCATAACCTTTCCATTTTTCAGATTTTATAGGTAATAATTTGCATTGATAATCCTTATCTACAGACGCCAGTGCTTTTTCAGATGCTACACTTCCTCCAGCACCAGAGTCAAGAATAACTTCAACATTTTTACCATTAATGATAACAGGTGCTCTCAAAGGTGATATTAAAATATAACTTTCAGTAATATCTCTAATTACTTAAGCATTTTCTACACAAGATAATTCAATATCACAATTATCAGACCAATTGTCCAAATATTGGATATCCTTTTCTAAAACCAGAACTTCTAGAGAAGACTCATGGTCATAAGAAATATTTCTATCACAGTCACTTGAGGAATCATCAAGATCAGCTTGAGTATTTTCAGATTCCTCATTATGTTCAACAAGATGAATTTTATTGTCACAAATATTTCCTTTTTTCCATGGTTTGTTACATTTAAAACAAGTATTAGTTGCATATTTCTTTGGAGCAACTGGGGCAGAAGTTCTACCAGTTTTGTCTGGTTGTTTTGTGGAGGGCTTTTTTTGGTCATTATAAGATTTAACAGGATAATTCCTTAGTTCATATCTATGATTCGGTAGGACTTCATTACAGATATTAATACAGCAAGAATTCTTTCTCACATGCTCAGTCCTTACCACAATCAAATCCCTCGGAGAATTTGGTAATTTATAGAGAATTTTATCTTTCCAAATATCATAATCCATTTTAGGATCCATGGCTCTAAAAATTTTTGAAATTTTCATAAGGAAAACAATAGTTTTTTCAGGAGAGGAGGAAGCATATTTAGCATTCTCATATAATCTCTGCTGAACAAGCCTGAATTTGGAACTGCCAAATTGATTTTCAATCAAGGTTTTCCACTCTTTCCAAGTATAATGTTGATTGTCCAGTAAAACAGATTCATACCACATTAAAGCTACATTGGAAAATAAAGAAATTAATTTAGAGATAATTTCTTCATCTGTCAATTTATAAGAGTTTTTCAGATTATCAATTCTCTGAACAAATTGTTGCCAGTCAGATGAAGAGTCACCATCAAAAGTGGGATATTGATCCAGTTTGGGCCAATTTTTTTTGGCTACTGGGATGGTCTATCTTTTGGTTTGAATTATTTAACAATAATAATTCTTGAAGTTTAGCCAGGTGTTCAGAATATTTATTATTTACAGAAACAGCTGGTTCATGACCATAAAAAGATTTTTTGCTAGTAGCAAAATATTTTACAGACACATTATCAGTTTGTTTAATGGCTGAAATATGGGGAAGAAAAGAACTGCTTTGTTCAGGCCCTTTTCCTTTATTCTTATGCAATTTATTGGCAGCATATTCATGTACACCATAATGATTGGCAGTTAAAGCTGAAAATTTTTCCTGTAGGTCAGAGACAGAATTTCTTATCCTGGGAATTTCAGACATCTGATCATTTATTTTTGCAAGGGATAAAACATTTCTGTCCTCAAAAACTATGTATTTGGTACTCAGTTCTTGGAGAACATTTTTCAGCTTTTTCAACTCATTGTGTAGAGACTTAAATTCATTTTTCAATGAATCATTCTCTTCAATAAGGGGTTTTAACTCACTCAAAGTTTTATGCAGATGAATATTTTTATCTGAGATAGCTCTATGATCACTTCTTATTTGTTTTTGTTGGCTAAGAATAATATTCAAAGTCTCTTTGATTTTAAAATAAGCTGTATCTTGCACAGAAGAGCTCACTTTACAATGTAAGTGCAAATTATTCAATCTATAACTCTCATGTACTAATACATCTCTTATATTTTTGTCTTTTACAACATTAAAATCAAGTGTATCTTTCAATATATCCTTAGAGGTTTTCTCAAGCAAGGTATAAACTTCAGGTGAAAAAGAATCATTGTTAATTGCAAGAGAAGGATTAATTAAAGAAGTAGAGGTTAAATGTAAAGGTTCATCAAATGATAATTTACTAATTACATTATTAGGGCCACTTATTAAAGGAAGTTGTCTCTTTAAGGGTTTAACTGTTCTCTCACCATTATCCCCAATATTACCTGTGGGAGAAGATTTGTTATTATACATACCAACATGTTTATCAAACAGATTACTTACCATGGCAAGGGAGGAAAATTCCTCTCTGCCTTCTTTCTTCTGCCTCCCTGATAAGGATGGGCCTGAGGAGGTTAATGGTAGGTTTATGTCCTGGATGGGCCAGGGTGTTAAGCTACTGGCTGCTGAACATTCTTTTGTTAATGGTTCATCAGGTAATCCCATTTCCACTGTTCCACTTGAAGAGTGTTTTGACTTTGAGTGAAAGAGCTGGGTGCCTGATGGGGCTGAGGCTGAGGCTGAGGCTGAGGCTGAGGCTGAGGCTGAGGCTGAGGCTGAGGCTGAGGCTGAGGCTGAGGCTGAGGCTGAGGCTGAGGCTGAGGCTGAGGCTGAGGCTGAGGCTGAGGCTGAGGCTGAGGCTGAGGCTGAGGCTGAGGCTGAGGCTGAGGCTGAGGCTGAGGCTGAGGCTGAGGCTGAGGCTGAGGCTGAGGCTGAGGCTGAGGCTGAGGCTGAGGCTGAGGCTGAGGCTGAGGCTGAGGCTGAGGCTGAGGCTGAGGCTGAGGCTGAGGCTGAGGCTGAGGCTGAGGCTGAGGCTGAGGCTGAGGCTGAGGCTGAGGCTGAGGCTGAGGCTGAGGCTGAGGCTGAGGCTGAGGCTGAGGCTGAGAGGCTGGGAAAGGAGGAGGTTGAACCTGATTTTGATTTAAGAGCTCCTGCATCTGTTTCCAGAGTGTGTCTACTCTTGCCTTGTACTTCATGCTTTCTGCTTTCAGTTCTTTTATATGGCTGGAAAGATTGTTTATTTGTTGCGTCAGAGGGATGTTTTTAATATTTTTATACCCTTTAAAGGATTTTTCTGATTGATCTGAGGCTTTACTTCTTTCAGAGTAATTGGTGAGGGGGGTTTGCCACCTCTACTGACATTTCTATGTCCTGAAGGGTATGAAGATTTTTTGTTAACTGAAGAATTCTTGTAAGTTAATTTTGAAGAACCTACAGATTCATTATCTATATCCACATCAATTTCATCCACATGAAGGTTATCCATGCTGTTTGCCAAGCTACTGGAAATGGAACAATGAAAAATTAGATTGTTATTTAATTATTCAAATTTATATTTCCAAAAAAAAAAAATTTCTTGAAAAAATTAAATAAAATAATTAACAATAAAAAATGTAATACAAAAATATGTAATTACAATTGATATTATTGAAAATTTTAATTATTATTAAGGGACCAAACCAAAAAAGGTTTTAATAAGTCAACCAAAATAATTAATACCAAAAAAAAATATCTTGGTAATATTGGGACTAAGTACTGAGTACTATTATTGTCAACCAATTTAAATCAAAAAAAAATTTCAATAATTAAATTAATAGTTTATTTAAAATATTTTATAATGATCTTCTAGGACTAAGAGTTATAACTCTATTATGGCCAACTAGGAAAAAAAAAATTTTTTTAAACACTTAAAATCAGTGAATCAGCCATTAAGCCACAATCACTGTTATTGCAATAAAAATTTAATAATATAAGTGAGAGGTGCAAAACTTAACTTACTATAGTGATCAAGAAATTGCTTCAAAAGTATATATTATTTAATATATTTTAAACCTAAAAGTTCAAACCCAAGTTTGAAACACGGTCGCTGCAAAAGTTTGCTTTTTTGCTTAGGTGGTCCATGCGCAGTGTCGTTTGTTTCAAAGGGCGTATTGTTGTTGTCGTTTGGAAAGTTCCCCAATTATTGGCAGGTTGTCTAGAAGATGAAGGAAAAGAGTGATAAAAGAGGAAATAGAAGAGGAAAATAAAGAAGATTATTGTAATAATAAATGAGAGATGGAATTTAATTGAGTTAATGGAGAGTAATACAACAACACTTTATGAGTAATGACACTACAGTAGATTTAAATGATATATAATATTATTAATAAGTTATATCTCAATGCGCAGAAATCAATTATTGTTATTAATAGACTTATGGCAACCTTTAAATTATATAAGATTTATTATTATAACTGTAAGACTAATAAAACTAATAATTTGTATGATATTTAAAAAATATAAAAAAGTATGAGTGTAATAAGTAATAATTACTAGAGATGTTTCCAAGGCTCTTTTATGAGCAAGAAGACCTTTTCAAGCGTCTAAATTTAGTTACATGGATTATAGTAATATAAATAGAACAGGTATTTTAATTTAATTGAAACATACAAAACAAGAAGAAAAATTAACCCAATAAAGTGAACCTGTGAATAAGAAATAACTATTCCCACCATACAGTCCTAAACAAATATAATAAATGACTAGGTGAATATGAAAACTAAGAA